>JABTTQ020002053.1:0-600000 GCA_016081115.2 Rehmannia glutinosa | reverse complement strand
GGTGCCGTTGAAGGAAGATTGTGGTAATCTTCAAAGGGAGATTGTGGTAATCTCCAAAGGTGGTGTTGGAGAGTTCGGTGCTCTTCAAGACGGAAGATTGTGGTGATCTTCAAAAGAGATTGTGATAATCTTGAAGGTGTTGTTGAAGAAGAGTGTGGTGCTCTTCAAGGTGTTGTTGTAAGTTGGTGTTGTATTAATTTTTGGTAAATTAATAAAATCTTTTTCTTTTTGAAATCCATCCCTGATATCTTTGGGGTGGTAGAGGATTAGGCCCTAGGTGGGTTGAACCTCTTTAAATCGACGTGTGTTATTTACATTCCGCACCTTCATTATTTTGTTTGAGCATTCGGTTTGAAAAAGAGGGCGAATTCGAAAAGATGGAGATAATCTATTCACCCCCTAGATTATCGTAGCGCTTGGACTTACAAGTGGTATCAAAGCCAAACTCTTTGGCAAGCTCGTTTCACATCGCGAGTGAAGAGAAACGATCGACGACTCTGAACGAAGCTCATCTTTCCTAAGCACCTCCACCACCAAGCCACCTCGGTTTGATTCCAAAAATTTTATATTTTGGAAAGAAAGAATGGAATGCTATTTACAAGGTTGCGGGTTTGATATTTGGAACACCGTCATCAATGGAGAATCTATTCCGACGAAGAATACACCACACACCTCTAAAGGCTTCAAAGAGCTCAATGATGAAGAGAAGAGAATCATCTCCTTAAATGGTAAAGCTCTTAATATTTTACATTGTTCACTTACCACCTTGGAATTTGATCATGTTGTAGGTATTCGATCGGCACATGAAGTATGGCAAAAACTAGAAGCCATCTATGAAGTATATGCAAATAAAAGGAGCAACTCAAAAGCATCTACTTCTCAAATGGATACAACATCAAATCCAACAATATGGGATGAGCCTCTTACAAATTCCGATGATGAAGCCGAAAAATGTCTTATGGGCATCGAAGAAGAAAACAAGGTAAGTTCTAAACCCTCTACTTCTTATGACAATGAATTGCAAAATGAATATAGTGACTTGCAAAATGATTATAATGAGTTACAAGATGAATTCCAAAACTTACTTGTTAAATACAAAAATTTGAAAAAGGAATTCATTGTTTTGAAAAATGATAAGGATAGTTTATTTACTTCCTATGAATCACTATCATGTGCTCACACCACCACTCTTGATAAGGTTAGAAACCTTGAGAAAGAAAATAGTACTCTTGTTGAGAATATTGATTGCATGAAAAAGGATTTATTAAAATCCAACTTGAGTACCAATATAATGTCCAATATTGTTGATATTCATAATTGTGATAAAGGACTTGATCATAAGCCTAATATTGTTAATCATATGAAAAAGGATCAAGTCACTATGCATATTGGTCGTTATGCTCCTAGAATTATTACATGCTTTTATTGCGGTAAAAAGGGTCATACGGTAAATACTTGTCGGGCTAGAAATAGCTCTAATTATTGTTGGAGACCTAAAAGTTTCAAGACTAATCCCAAAGGACCCAAACACACGTGAGGGTACCACAAAACAATGTCATATTAGGTACCCTGAAAAATAATGATCGAAGAAAATTCATACCGCTAGAAGACATCAAATGACCGTGTCATTTGATCAAAGAAGGAGAAAACATTTTCAACAAAGCCAATTTCCAAGAAGAGGATACAATCAAAAATGGGAAGAGTACAATCCTTGGAAATGGCATAGACATCATCAACAAGATGATTTTCAAAGAAGAAGAGATCATCAACAATGGGAAGGTAACAAACCTTGAAATGGAGCAATCAAAGCCATCATCAACAAAGTGACTTCTCAAAGGGAAGATATCATCAACAATGGGAACGGCACAACCCATGGAAACGGCGTAATTGGTAAACCGTATCTCCCATTTAAAATATGCATTTTATCTAGTTAGTATGCATGTTTTTATTTGTGCCTATATTGCAAATGAGTTTTCATGTATTTAAATTTTAAATTAAGGTCTTCAAAACTTATTTGTATTTTTAAAAATTTTTGAAAAAGAAGACCTTATATGATGTTTTTAAAACTCTTGTGCATTTTTGTAGACTAAAGTGTATGATCATCTCTTATGGATTTTTATGGCATGAGCTTACCTGTGATATCTCTTAGCCTACACTTCTATCATTATGATTTGTGCTAGATTTGTTTTAAGAATTGTGTAGGATCTACATATTTTCACAAATGGCCATTTTCATCATTATTTGTCAAGAAAAGGCATAAATTATCGAGTGCGTTTACTTGTGTATTGCCATATGCCTATGTGCTTGTTTTTCATAGTGTTTCATACAAGTGCCATTAAGAGGATTTTTAGATTTTTGAAAGGCACTATTCGATATTTGATTGCACATATTTGCTTTGTAAACTTTTGTTCAAATATTTTTTTGGGTCTCAATTATATCTTTATCGGATTCTCAAATTTCAAAAGAGACCTTTTATAGCTTTCTTAAGCTTATTTGAACTTGCATGATTTATTAGATTCTTGATGATATTCTAAATGCATAGTATGTGTTTCTTGGTCTATGTATAGTGTCTATTTCTACTATGCAAGATATTTTGTGATTGAGGCATGTTTTTACACTTGGGCTATTTTTTCTTGCTTATATAAGCGATGCCGTTAATGAGTTTGTTAAGTTGTGTAGATGAGAAATGCGAAGACTCCAAATATTAGTTACCTCAAAATGGTATTAGATCAATTGGATGCCCTATGATGAAGAAGACAAAAAGGGTATTCGGAACAAACTCGATGACCAAGGCAACATTGGTCGAACTAAAGCGAGGTTAGTAGCTCAAAGGTATTTTCAAGAAGAAGGTAATTGATTTTGATGTAACATTTGCACTCATAGCACATTTTGTAGCTATTTGCATTTTACTTGCCCATTCTTGTTCTAAGAAAATTTCAAACTTTACCAAATGGATGTTAAATCCAAATTTCTAAATGGTTTTATTCAAGAAGAAGTCTATGTAAAACAACCTCCGGGGTTTAAAATTTTTCCAGGCCAAATGATTGTTTTTAAGGCCTTGTATGGTTTAAAACAAGTACCCAGTGTATGGTATGATAGACTTAGCTATTTTTGCTAAATGATTTTACAAAAGGTAAAGTTGATACTACTCTCTTTTTGTTTGTGAAAAAGGGCAATATTGTTTAAACTTGTGCATATTTATGAGAATATTTTTGGTGCTTTCTAATGAATATTTGTGCAAGATATAGTTCTCTAAGTTGATCAAGGTGTACTTGAAATGAGCATGATTTCTTACTTGGACTTCAAATCATTCAATGCCAAGTAGATGGTTACATTTCAAAAGAACTCTTGAAGGAGTTAGGCATTGAAGAAGGAAGAATCATTCCAACCTCTATGGCTATCAATGAAGAGATTGACAAAGGTTGAAAAGGCGTGTCGGTTGACAAACAAATTCGAGGTATGTCTTCTTGTATTATTCCTATAGACTCGACATTCCATATACCTTATGTCTATATGCTCGACTTCAAAAACTATCCCAACGAATCTCATTAAAGTGCCATTAAAAGAAATTTTCAAATATTTGAAAGGCACTTCTTCTTATGACTTGTTGTATCCAAAGATTTAAAACGTTCTTATTTTTTTTCGGGATAACAAGTTTGGTATCTATTATACGGTTATTCGTATTCAAAATTTGGTTCGTCATAATCGAACTAAACATATTGAGATTCGATATATTTTTAAGGGATTGTGATTTTTAACAAAAACTTGAGATGTGTTTAATTAGTCTCAAGGATAACTCGCGGACTTTTTGATCGTTAACCGCCGAGTATTTTACCTCATTTCGAGCTTGATTATGACATAATGTATATTGAATGAGGTCTACGTTTGCATTTTGCACGTTTTAAAACTTAGGGCGAAAAATCGGATTTTGGATCAAATTTGGATTTTCAAAATGCAGAAAAAGAACCACTGGGTTGGTCGGGGCAAGGCCGGCCACCGGTCGCCTGCCCCGACCGTCGCCCATGCCCTGGACCAGTCGCCCGGATGATTTTTGGCTAAAAATAGTTCTTTTCCAGGACTTCGCCATTTTTGGCTTATTTTGTCCATTTTTCGTCCCTTCGCAAATTGCACACAAATTTCGCTCCAAATTTGTTTTATTGCATACATTTTATATTTTGGGGATTATCTAGCTCGGTTATCATCATCATTGCTCGACTTTACCGATTGAATGGTAAGAATTTCACTATCTTTAGCTCAATTGGGTTGAACCATGAGTTTGTGGCTTATATGCATTTTTCTTGATGTAATTCATATATGTTTGTGATGAGCTTATTGATTGTTGATGAATGATATTTGTTATATTGTATTTGGTGATGAAAAACTTGGCTTGATTTCATTTACAAGGGCTATATATAACTTTTTCTATTTTTGACGCCCGCCAAGTGTTCGATAAAACGTTTCAATGAAAAATTCATCACCTACATGACTCTCTCGATTTCAAAAGTCTCATATATTTATAGAGATCATGTTTTTTGCAAATCAAATGATTTTTCATAAGCTTCTACAAGTCGTATGATTCGACTCTTCTATTTGGTTTAAAAAGCTTCAATGTTCAAATGGCTCGATACATCGGTTTACTTGCGCACTTTGATAAGAATATATGATGTATTTATCGTGCTAACATTCTTTTTGATGATTCCAAAGGGGGAGAAACAGGTTATAAGCTCATTAGCTCATAAAAGCTAAGATAAGCTTAACGAAAAGAAGCTATAAGTTATGGCTTCATAAAGCCATAAGTTGTGGATCATATTTAGTCCACTTGGTGCATTTTGGTTATGTATGAATCATGGTCCATTGGTTGTAGTATGGACTTATATATGTTTTTAATGATGTCTCCTTGACAGGAGGAGCTTTTAAGCTCAATATTGAAAAGCTAATATTTTAGCTTATGTTTAAGTTGCTTCTATATTACTATTGATGTGCATATTGATAGGGGAGCATTTGCTATATGTGTTTGAATATCTCTACTCCCATCATTGTGATTATATTGCGTGGAATGTTGTCGCTCACAACGGAAAGTTCCTTTTACCGGTAAAATTATTTTGTTTTCAAAATCGACCTCGTTAAAATTGTTTTGGTTTGTAATCATCAAAAAGGGAGATTGTTTGATAAATGGTTTTATCATGATTTTGATGATTTTGATTTTACACCAAAACAATGTTTTTAAAGGTTGTCCAAATACTCCTAAATGATTTAAAAGGGTTCTAATATTTTTCGGAGTATTTCATCAAGTTTATTTTCGATAAAAAATGGACAACACATTTAATGTTTTTTACATTGAAACTATGTTGTCCTAATACTCCCAATTGATCTAAAATGTTTCTACTATTTTTCGGAGTATTTATTGGAATTTATATCGGACAACACTTTGTAAATGTTTTATTTCTTCAAAACTATATTTCTAATGTTGTCCTAAATACTCCGATCGGTTTAAAATGTTTTTACGAATTTTTCTGAGTATTTCTTGAGGTTTATTTTTGATAAAAATCGGACAACTTGTCAATGAGGAGGTCGACCGGTCGGCCGACGAGCCGTACACTGGGAACAAGTTTCGTGAAACGAAACTTGAGAACTCTCAAAATTGTTCAAGTCTGACGGTTGCACATAGGCTCGACCGGCCGAGGTGCACTTGACCGTCGCCTGTGTTAATTTGGTGCTTTATGTTTCAAACTTCTATTTACGTGCGACCCGGTCGCCCTATGCTTTGACAAAAAAAATATAACCGTTGTCGCGTGAGACCATTCTTCCTTAAAATGTGGGATTGTTCTATAATCTGATTTTTGTATCCTTATGAGACAACCATATTTATTTTAATCTCTTTGTCTTATTTGTAGACAAAAGAAAACATGGAGGAGCCCATGAAGGAGCCTATGTTGGAGGAGCACTTGGGAGGAGCCTTTGGAGGAGCCTATGTTGGAATTCAAATTTGAAGGCTCTCCTATAAATAGATGAAAGCTTGAGGGATCAAATACAAGACTTGATAAAACAACAAGAGATATCACAAGCACATAATCTTTGTTATTCATTTCAACATTCTTGTTGTAATAAATTTTTAATCTATCACTTTCACATCTTGAGGTCTAGGCTTTCATTCTTGATTACACTTGCACTTTTGAGTTGTAATATTTTTCAAAGTGTAATCTTGATTGTAATTCATCAACCAAACACAAGATATCCTTGTGAGTATTCTTGTGGTAAGAATACACTTGGGTGATCTAGGTGATAGGTATTTCAAGAGTGTGGTGCTCTTGAGGTGTTGAAGAATTTGGTATTCTTCAAGATTGAAGATTGTGGTGATCTTCAAAGGTGCCGTTGAAGGAAGATTGTGGTAATCTTCAAAGGAGATTGTGGTAATCTCCAAAGGTGGTGTTGGAGAGTTCGGTGCTCTTCAAGACGGAAGATTGTGGTGATCTTCAAAAGAGATTGTGATAATCTTGAAGGTGTTGTTGAAGAAGAGTGTGGTGCTCTTCAAGGTGTTGTTGTAAGTTGGTGTTGTATTAATTTTTGGTAAATTAATAAAATCTTTTTCTTTTTGAAATCCATCCCTGATATCTTTGGGGTGGTAGAGGATTAGGCCCTAGGTGGGTTGAACCTCTTTAAATCGACGTGTGTTATTTACATTCCGCACCTTCATTATTTTGTTTGAGCATTCGGTTTGAAAAAGAGGGCGAATTGAAAAGATGGAGATAATCTATTCACCCCCTCTAGATTATCGTAGCCGCTTGACTTACGGGTAAAGGGTAAGGTATCTATTTATTTATTTTGAAATTGATAAATCGCAAATTAGTTTACATATATAAGGATGGGATTTTTGGCATTTATATAGAGGTTTAAATATTTGGCAAGGATCTCCCTTTTAAGTTTGGAGTAAATACGAGAGATCCAAAAGTTTAAGTTATTTGTATTATGCACTATGAAGCATTGATACGGATACGATACATGGATAGAATATGACACGATGCAGGGAACACGACATATTTTGAATTTTGAAGGATACGGGTGTGGTATATATATATATATATATATATATATATAGGATTTGGTTCAAATGAGACCACTCCCCTAGGTGAGACAGTGTGGACTCATCTTACCCACTCGATCTTAAAAAATGAAGGGATGTGATTAATTCATTTTTTTAATTACCCGATTTCCGCCATTTAAGGGTAAGGTGGTAATTTTGTAAGTCAAATTAGTGGTCCCAAATGGTTTTTTATGGTGAGATTGAAACTATGGATTTTGTGGCGGAATTTAAGAACATGTTTCTTTCCAAATATTTTTATTTTATTTGCATAGTTAGGGTTCTTCTACTCGCATAATTAGACATCAAATAATGCATATTTAGTTGTTTTTACGTACTGTTTTACGAAAATAATACGAATTGAATATAACGTCTTTGCATATTTAGTTATTCTACACTGCATAAATAGGTTCAATATAATGCATATTTAGTTATGAAAATGTGATGTTGCTTTTGGAAATTATGAAAATGAGGTGTTACATAATGTACTGCATATTTAGTTATTCCACACTGCATAGATGGTTTCTAGATAATGCATAGTTAGTTGATTTTGTTGCATAGTTTATGACGTCTTGCATAGTTGGTTATACTGTACTACATATTAGTTTTTTTACGCTGCATAGATAGTTTTCAGATAATGCATATTTAGTAGATTTTTGTTGCATATTTTCAAATATGTAATATCCTACAGATATATGCATCGTTTCATAATTATATATGCAACGTTTCATAAGTATTTATACATCATTTCATAAGTATCTATGCATCGACTTATTCGTGAAAATATAGTTTATTTTAATGGTCAGTTTCGAGTTCTCCATTGATGTCTACACAGATGCATCGTCTTATTCATGGTTGTTTCATTTGGAATAGAAATCATCTTCTTCTTCACAATTTTTTTTCTCTATAAAATCAGTTTATAAAGTGTAGGTTGAATATAAACGAGTTCAGTTCTTCGTCGTTGTTTTTTCATTTGAAACATAAATTGCATCTTCTTCACTATTTTTTTCACGATTCGAGTTCTTCCATTTTGCGTAATGGAGGAACCGAGAAAAGAGAGAGAGAGATGGAGAGAGACGTGTGTGTGTGTGTGTGTGTGAGAGAGAGAGAGAGAGAGAGAGAGAGAGAGAGAGAGAGACGTGAGATTTGAGAGATGGATGAGAGAGAAAGAGATTTGATTCCATTCTTATAACTACCTTGTTATGTTATTTTACCCTATTACCCTTATGTTGATTAAATTAATATTTTAATATATTTTTTATCCATTAAATCACACCCATTAAATAATAGTGGGGGATGGTTGAGATTAGTCCATTGTGTCTTACCTAGAGACATGGTCTCACTTGATCCTCCCCATATATATATATATATATATAATTATATATTTTTATATTATTGAGAATATAGATGTACTAAATATAATTAAAAAATTAATGTTTCAAAAGCAAAAAAAAAAAATAATGTTTCAAGCACAAAAACTAAAATTTCATAAGTACTCAAATCGATATGTCATAAATCACATAGACACACAAAAAATGCTAAAAAAATAAGCAATGTAATAAATTCTATTTATTTCCATGTGTAGATATATCTATAGAGTATCCATAAAGTATCGTATCGGATACGTATGTGGTATGGATACAACATCCTTAGAAAGTGTCCGTCTTCCTTGGTTATGTATAAAATAATAGAATTGCATGCAATAAAATAATACATATTTTATTTAAAAAAACGATCACCGATATGTAATTTAGAGTTATATATCTTCAATAAATAAAAATCATCATTTCTCAATCTTTAACACTTGGACATTCCTCATTTCTTCTTGACAAATAATAGTAGATTATTTGTTGAAATCTTGTCTTCTCAAATTAGAACCTTCAATAATAACATATTAGAAAGGGTGGCGCTATTGGCACCTCCTTTTTTATGAAGTACACCCACCTTCTAAGACACCACCCTTCTTCCCTCAAAAAAAAAAAAAAAAAAAAAAACACCACCCTTCACTTTTTCAAATATGGCACAATTGTTAAATACACCCCCTTTTTTTCCAATTTTACCCTTTCATGAAAAACCCTGGTGTGGCACGATGGCACGATGGGCACATGACACGATAGCAAGATGGCACGATGGATTTATCATCATCATGCCACATGGCACGATGGTAAAAATGTGGCACGATGGCCCATGTGGCACGATGGGTGTGGCACGATGGCACAATGAATTTTTGTCATAGCGCGTGATCGTGCCTTTTTATCGCACTTTCTCTCGTGCGACAAAGTTTTTCAACCTCGAAAATTTGAGAAATAGCATATTTTATGCTATAAACTAAGAATATACGTTCATTATATGGGGATATGAATACTTTATTATTCGAATCTTCAATTTTTTGGGTGTTGGAAAAATCTAGGGTTTGTATAAAAAAATTTAACTTTCTTCGAGAAGAAGAAGAATATGGAGTGAATGATGTGGGTGTATTTAGAGATTGGAGGGTGTGTATTTAGAGCTTGGCTTTTAGTAAGGGTATTATAGTCTTTTAACTTAATGACATTTTTGAAATTTTAGAGAGGGGATATCTTTCATAAAAAAGGGGGGTGCTAATAGCGCCACCCTATTAGAAAAGTCATAATAATAATAATAATAATAATAATAATAATAATAATAATAATAATAATAATATCAGAAGACATTGTTTACTTTCAATTCTATTTTTTCAGTAAATATATGGAACTTAACCTTTAAATATTTTACTCGAATAATTGTAATTTACTTTAAGATTAAATATATGTAAAAATTACAGTACTATATCTATTGTTTTTTTTAACAAATTATTATGTTTGAGGAAAATTATTACAGTAAACCCACCCCAGTCGTTGATAGCAATAACGACTGGGGTACAAAAATATTTTTATCCTCAGCACTTGATGCCCCTATCAGAAAAAACACCACTCTATGCTCCACTTTGCCCACATCTATCTGTATCCCAGACGGCCTGAAAAATTCGAGAAAGTAGAAAACAATAGTAACTATTCTAGCTCTCAATCAATCTAGACTTTAGAGGTCATAAACAATCCAGAATAGTGTAATATCAATGGAGAGACAATTTCACAAACACTTAGCATGCAGTATTTTATATTATGATAATGAGCAAGTCTCTTGTGAGACGGTCTCACTGGGATCTAAGTCCGTGAGACGGACCTCCTAAGGCTCCCGCTGAAAGCATGAACCATGAAAATAAATTTGAAAATAATAATGAACCAATGAAGAAACAAAAATAAACCTTAAAAACACGAACCATGAAGAATAAAACCCGAAAAACAAAAATAAACCCAAAAATAAAAAATAAACCCTAAAAAAAAACTAAAAATCCTAAAAACCCAAATCAATTAAAAATAAACCCAAAAACAAAATAAACCCTAAAAAAAAACAAATATAAACCCTAAGAAAAATAAAATCTGAAAAAAAAAACTTTTAAAACTTTTTGTTTAAGAAACAAGTCTCACGGATCTAAATCCGTGAGACCGCCTCACGAAGTTTTTGCCTATGATAATATGTTTATAATAGGATTAGAAATGAATGGACGAACTGCACTTGAACTTTTGCATATATAAAATTCCTTACAATAAAAGGAAAATCAATTTAAACCGTATCGATGGGTTAGATTACGAAAGACGATAAACAAAAGTAGTCATTATTAAATTCTATTAAGAGAAAATTAGATCTCGAAATGATACCTGTGGCACAATAGGACGGTGATCGGCGGCCGCGGCGGAGGAGGAGTCGTGGACGATCTCCTGGATTCCCTTCGACACGACGGGAGTAATCTATCCGCCTCCGGAGAGCTTCGCCGGACGGTGAAGTTTACCCTTGCCGCTGCTGCGGCGGCATCAGGCGGTGATGCAAAGGGATAAGAGGAAGAGGATGAGCACAATTACTGCTGCGACGATTATCCCTATCACCACCCATAGATGGAGACCGAAGATCGAGGTCTTCTTCGAACAGCTCGGTGTCCACAAACGCCGCATCGTAAACCGACATCTTTGCCGTACAATTAGTCGTCTCCGTGACAGTGTGTGTTTTAGTGTGTGAATGGTGAGAGAGATGACTAGGGACGTGGGTTTTTTTAAAAAAAAATTCCCAGTCGTTATTGCTATCAACGGCTGGGGTGGTTTTTTTAATTTTTTTGTTTGGCGGTGATTGTAATCAACAACTAAGCTTTTGTCGTTGATACAATCAACGACCAACCTTAAAAATTAAGAACCCCAAAATTCATTATAATTCTGTAATAATTTCCCTCAAATATAATAATTTGTTAAAAAACCCATATCTATTCACTAGGAAGAGAGAGAAAATAATGTATTTATGTAAATACATGCCCTAATTTGGTGTCATTCCTAAAATTGCCTAATTTGGTGTCATTCCTAAAAATTGCCAAGTAGAGAACAATGGGATAGTCAATTCAATCATTATATGTTATATTTCCTAATGTTCAAAAAACAAAATGCTAATTCCCATAAAAAAATGCTAATAAAATAATGATATTATTATACAAATAGTAGTTTCATGACATAAGTGGCAAATATTAGTTCAAATATTTTCTCAGTACACCAAAAGAAAAAGGGAAATTTGATAAAATATCCCTTCCCCTAGAGATAATTTTAATTTTTGCCCCCATATTATTAAAACAAGAATTTGCCCCTTCTCTATCAAAAAGACCAAAATACCCCTTTTACTTAAAAAAAAAAAGAGAAAATGAAAAAACCGAAACAAATGAAAAAAACCAAAAGTCCTGACTTTTGGTTTCAAAATTCAAAAGCAAAAAAACCCTCCCCTTAATCACACACGAGCTCGACCGCCGCCACGAGCACAAGGTTCGCCCCCTTCTCAAGCACCTTGGTTCGTCTACAAGCTCCACATTTTTTCTTCTTTCAAAAAGGTATTTTTATCTTCCTCCACAAGGTTCGCCCCCTTCTTGAGTTCACATGTATACCCACTTCTGTTACATGTATGCCCACTTCATTATTTACTTTCATGTTATTTTCTAATTAGCCCACTTCATAATATTTACTCTAATTTTTTATTTTCTTATTTACAATTACTAATATATCTATATTTTATTTTTAGGTTGATAAAATGGCACTTGTTCCCCACAAGAATGATCATTTCCAAGCAAAGTGCTCGTTATAACTTGACCAAGACATTGGAAAAAATCATAGCGTGTCTCGATCATAACATCAACAGATTCAAAGAAACATGTTTTGGATGTGGCAAAGATTAAGTTGCAAGGTCAACTTATATACATTTGCTTTTAGGCAAGATACATCTCGGTCCAACCGACAAGATAATATACCACATCAACAACAAAGAGGCGGAATTTGGAGTAAATGAGTTCTCGTTGATTACAGGATTTTCTTTTGGTCCTAAGTCTATTATTCCTTCTACTTCCACTATTTTTGATAAATTTTTTAGAAGGATTGACCTATTGTGGTCTATCGAGATGTGGAAGACGCTTTGGGTAGTTGCTCAAAAAGGAAAAAAAAGTGACGGGGATGTGACATTGAAGTTGGCCTTGTTGTATTTCCTCTACAAAGGTGCTCTACTCATTAGAGGCCTGGAAAAGCAAAAAAAATGATAGTGAATATATCCACTTAGTTGAGGATTTAGATGCTTTGAATTCATATCCTTGGGGTCGGGTAGCCTTTGAGTTTTTTGTGAAGGAGACTCGTAGTTGTATGAGTGGAAGAGTTAAGGCTACCGTAAAAGAAAGATGCAAAAGGCGAACCATCAAGATGAGCATATTGATATATACGACTTCCACCCCGCTCTTCAAGTTTAGGCATATGCGGCTATCCCGGATGTCACCAAAATATGTGCGAAAATCTTTAAAAAGATAAGAACAGTGCCATGTATTCTACGTTTGGACAACAAGCCAAGTTGTGGTATTATTTGACACATTGTCAAAATTGGTTTTCAAGACTTTACTTCCTGAGATATGGATAAGGTAACTAATCTTTTTATACAAATATTATTCTATAAATACATTCAAATCAATATTAAAAACAAGCCCACCCTCTTGCCCACATATCCTGTCCATATTCTCTAGACACACTATCCTCGCTTGCCTCTCTACCCACATTATTTTTGTTATACATCATTATTGATTTGTTTATATATTTTTGCAGGTTGTTCACCGGAATTTGGTGGCCACGAAGGCAGAGGGTGATTTTTTTGCTAGTGTTGTTGTTTGGGCCAAGAATATTGAGCAAAATAGCAACAAGGAAAAAACAAAGGCGAATGTCTTGAAAAGAAAGAAACCAGAAAGTGTGGAGATTGATGAAGAAGATGAGGAGGATGAAGAAAATGAGACGCGAAGAAATCGCCGACGGATATTATGAAGAAAAGTCGAAATGCGATGGGACTTGAAGGGTTTGAGAATGAGAATTGATGATATGGAGGCCACTATTACAAAAAGACAAGATGGTTTGGAGGCCATGTTGAAGTGCATCATAGATAAAATGGGATGTTCACTTCCCGTTGAAGTTTCTGAAAAACATGTGCCCGAACGACCAATAAGTTTGAAAAACTTAATGAAGTCGAGTACTTGTGGAGGAAGACCCATTGAAAATGGCTAATGAAGAATCTTCGACAAATCTCATGCCCACATTTTAGCGAGGCACATGCGCCCATTCCCTCGTCTCTCCTCTTGCTTACCTATGTCGCCGATTGGCTCGCCCACATTTCGATATGGCTACTCCCTGGCGCCGCCACCCACCAATCTATAAATGAAGACGTCCGCCCGAAGATGAATGCTTTATTGTCTGTGGTTCAAACGACGGAGTCGGTGACTTCAACATCAACTGAGGTACTTGATCGCGATGAATCAATTATTGTTGGTGACAAAGTAAAAACTCCAACAACTATCAAAATTATGCATAAAAAAAGTAGGAGTAAGAGGACTAGGAAGCCGGGACCTTCTCTAAAGTCGCCATTCACTGACCCAAGTCACCATCTCGGGAAAAAAATCGAAGAACATGTATGATCCAATGAATTGTTTTTCCACCAGCAAAAATTGATGAATTTGAGAAGTGGTGACAAATAAATAAGGAAAATAAAGATGTTATTGTTCTTTGTCAGTGGAAAATAACTTATTGGAACATAAATGTTCTTCGATTTTTTCCCGAGATGGTGATTTGGGGTCAGTGAATGGCAATTGTAGAGAAGGTCTCCGCTTCTCTAGTCCTTTTGCTCCTACTTTTTTTATACATAATTTTGATAGTCGTTGGAGTTTTTACTTTGTCACCAACACTAATTGATTCATCACGATCAAGTACCTCAGTTGATGTTGAAGGCACCAACTCCGTCTTTTGAACCACAGACAATAAAGCATTCATCTTCGAATGGACGCCTACCTTCATAGATTGGTGGGCAGACAGGTGTAGACACATCAAAAATGTGGGCAACCAAGACGACAGACATGTGGGCGAGGAGAGACAAGAGGGGAATGTGGCAGATCAAGCTAAAATGTGGGCAGGAGATTTGTCAGAAGATTTTTCATTAGCATTTTCAATGGGTCTTTCTCCACAAGATCTCCACTTCATCAAGTTTTTCAGACTTATTGGTCGCTTTGGGCACATGTTTTGCGTAAAACTTCAACGAAAATGAACATCCTCGTTTATCCATGATGCACTTCAACACGGCCTCCAAACGCCTTTGTCTTTTTTGTAATAGTGGCCTCCATATCATCAATCCTCATTCTCAAACCCTTCAAGTTCCATTGCAATTTCAACCTTTCTTCATAATGTATGTCGGCGTTTCTTCGACTCATTTTCTTCATCATCCTCATCCAAATCATCTTCTTCATCAATCTCCACACTTTCCTAAGTTTTTTCTTTTCAAGACATTCGTTTTGTTATTTCCTTATTGCTATTTTGCTCAATATTCTCGCCCAAACAACAACACTAGCGAAAAAAATCACCATCCGCCTCTGCGCTTCATGGCCACCAAATTCCTGAATAACAACCTGCAAAAATATATAAACAATTCAATAATGATGTATAACAAAAATAATGTGTGCAGGACAATGGGCAGAGAGGTGGGCAGGATAGTGTGTCTAGAGAATATGGGCAGATAGGTGAGCAGGAGTGTAGGCAGGGAGGTGGGCATGGTTTTTATTGAGAACAGAGTATATGTGCGCAGACATGTGGGCAAGAGGATGGGCTTGTTTTTAACATTGATTTGAATGTATTTATAGAATAATATTTGTATAAAAAGATTAGTTACCTTATCCATATCTCCGGGAAGTAAAGTCTTGAAAACCAATTTTGACAATGTGTCAAATAATACCACAACTTGGCTTGTTGTCCAGCGTAGAATACGTGGCACTCTGTTCTTATTTTTTTTAACGGTTTTCGCACATATTTTGGCGACATCTGGGATAACCGCATATGCCCAAACTTGAAGAGCAGGGTGGAAGTCATATATATCAATATGCTCATATTGATGGTTCGTCTTTTGCATCTTTCTTTCACGGTAGCCCTTAACTCTTCCACTCATACAACTACGGGTCTCCTTCACCAAAATCTCAAAGGCTACCCAACCCCAATGATATGAATTGAAAGCACCTAAATCCTCAACTAAGTTGATATATTCACTATCAATTTTTTTGCTTTTCGATCTCTAATAAGTAGAGCACCAGAGAGAGGAAATACAACAAGGCCAACTTCAAAGTCACATCCCTGTCACCTTTTTTCCCTTTTTGAGCAACTACGCAAAGCATCTTCCACATCTGCTATACACAATGGGTCAATCCTTCTAAAAATTTTTATCAAAAATAGTGAAAGTAGAAGGAATAATGGACTTAGGACCAAAAGAAAATCCTGTAATCAACGAGAACTCATTTACACCAAACTCCGCCTCTTTGTTGTTGATGTGGAATATTATCTTGTCGGTTGACTGTGATATATCTTGCCTAAAAAGCAAATGTAGATAAAGTTGACCTTAGAACTTAATCTTTGCCACATCGAAAAAATGACCAAAACATGATTCTTTAAATCTATTGATGTTGTGATCACTGAGGCACTCTAATTTTTCCAATGTACTGGTCAAATTGCAACTAGCACTTAACTTTGCTTGGAAATGATCTTTCTTGTGGGGAACAAGTGCTATTTTATCAACCTAAAAACAAAATATAGATTTGTTAGTAATTGTAAATAAGAAAATAAAAAATGAGAGTAAATTATGAAGTGTGCATACATGTGGGCTAATTAGAAAATAACATGAAAGTAAATAATGAAGTAAATAATGAAGTGGTCTTACATGTGGGCATACATGTAATGTAAGGGTATACATGTGGGTAAACATGTGGGAAATTAGAAAATAAAACATGAATAAATAATGAAGTAGGTATACATGTGGGCAAACACGTGAGCTAATTAGAAAATAACACATGAATAAATTATGAAGTAGGCATACATGTAGGCAAACATGTGGGCTAATAAATTATGAAGTATGCATAGCATAAATTATGAAGTAGGCATGAATTTAAACACTCGTATGTGGCGAAAATGTGGGCGGACAGGTGGGATTGGTTAAAATGTATGTTGAACAACGTAAAGTTCGCTCCAACCTATTTTGTTCAACTCAAAACTAAACAAAACAATTTAATCCACAAAAACACAATCAGTATAATCTTGTACAAAATTACATAAAAAAACAAACAAAATTCAATATTTAACATGAAAAAACCCAAACCCTAGTTTTTACACAAAAACTTTACAAAACTACACAAAAACTTTACACACAATCATTATACACACTAAACATACATTATGGAGAAAGATAAAAATACTTTTTTGAAAGAAGAAGGATTGTGGAGCTCGTAGAAGAACCAAGGTGCTCGAGAAGGAGGCGAACCTTGTGCTCATGGCGGTGTTGGAACCGAGGTCTTTAGCGGCGAGCGGGTGACAACGGTCGGGCTCGTGTATGAATAAGGGGAGGGTTTTCTTGCTTTTGAATTTTGAAACCAAAAGTCACGACTTTTGGTTTTTTTCATCCTGTTTCGGTTTTTTTTTCATTTTCTTTTTTAAGTAAAAGGGGTATTTTGGTCTTTTCGGTAGATGAGAAGGGCAAAAATCTTGTTTTAATAATATGGGGGCAAAATCAAAACTACCCCTAGGGGAAGGGGTATTTTATCAAATTTCCCAAAGAAAAATATGAAAAAATGATATTCGTTTCAGAACCTGGTCCCCTGACTATGTCATTAACATAACTTCATGTATATATTTGGTCATGAAGTATATTAGACTCGTGACCTATAGGTGAGTTAAGGAAGAAAAACCAACTAGTATCCTCTAACCACTAGGGTTAACCTAGTGGCTACGGGTATTACTCATCAATAAAGAGGTCAGGTTTGAATCTCTGCAATGACAGGGGCCAGATTTTTGTTTAAAAAAAACCAACTAGTATCATCCTTTAAATTAACGAAAAAATATATACGAGTTAATCACAAAAGCTACCCTGAGGTTTAGCCTAACGAGGGAAAACACACACACACAATCATCTTTCAAAATGACAAATACCCCCTTAAAGTGTTGCAAGCACCCCATAGAGGGTTGTATTTTCCGAACAAAATACACCCCTCTTAAGGGTGCAATTGGTAAAAGATAAACAAACGTCATCAGAGTATTTGCAATTTCGAAAAATAACTGGGTTTTATGTAATTAGGCTAAACCTTAAGGGTGGTCTTTGTAATAATCCCAAATAATAATAATGATAACTTCATCTATAATTCTCCAATAAAATCATGAAACAGTTAAGACAATGGACTAATTTAAAATGCAGTATATTGTCGATTTAAAATCATCATTTCCAATCAAGGGGCTATTTCAATTACATTGCCATATGGTAAGCCAGAAAGAGATGTTTGAACTAAAAACCAGAAAGCTCCTACCCTTGTATTCGAAAAGCCAAACCTCTTTCACTTGAGTTCAAATGAGATTGTACAGAGATATATTCAGTTTGAGTTTGTCAGTTTTGAAGTGCAAACCTTTAATCTCCACTTGCACAACCCCCACATCCACAATGCACACATTCGATAACCTTCTCCTCGCGCAAATGCTTTGGGACTCGGCAAACACAAGTAGTTTGAAAGTTATGGTCGCGAGGCTGCATGCACCTCAGGCAACAAAGCCTTTCGTATCCAGGCTGCCATTCAAAACACCATTAATGAGAACCGTAGTAATTAGTGATGTTGTTGACATTAATATATCCGGAGCAACTATAACAAAAAAAAAAACAAATAATATATGATTTCTGAAAATTGTTAGAGCATTAATCAAGTATACTGTCTTGAATTCAATTGTCAAGTACTCTCCCTCTCATATTGTAAGGCGTAATACATGCAAATTATGATTTGGAGTATTGTGATAAATTTTCTTCGAGATTATGGACAAACCTTTTTCCACTTTGCAATTAAGTTACGATCTGCGTATCCCTGGTCCAAGCAGAACTCATATAATTCCTTGGAAATTTCCTTCCTCCTGTGGTAAAGGTCAAAAACGTATCGACTCTTCTGATGGGCTATTTTGAAAATGGGCCACAAGCCCTCACATTTTCTTTTTCCATCATGTGGGTCATTCTCAGCTGCCAACCAAAAAATAATAATAATAATAATTAATATTTTATTATTATATATCTTTGGGATAGATACAGAACACCACAAAATTGAAAGAACAATAATACAGTAACAGAGAAGAGCTTAGGACATTTGTCATGAAAAGTTTAAGAACCTTCTCTCATCTTTGCTTGAAGTTCACGTAGAGTAGGTTCAATCAACTCCCATCCCTCTGGGTACTTTACCCGGTTTGTCTTCACCTTTGGCATGATTTCCTATGCAAGAGACATGGAAATACACTATAAGAAATTATGCTGAGAAAAAGCATAACAAGCCTACTATTGCAGTTCTGTCTATCTCGCTATTTTGCTATGCAAGAAATTTGAGGCTTTAAATATATTATCAAGAAATCCGCGTCTTTAACTATATTTGCATTGGAGAATGCAATCAGGAAAAGCATACATTTTTTTTGTTCCCAATTCTTTAATGCATATATCACTAAGTCAGATGTCTGCAAGAGATCTATTAATCTCATGCTTGAACTTGAACAAACTGAAGCATAAGATTATTGTGATCAGATTACATCCAGAGTTAAGGATATGCATGACTTGTAAGATGAAGATGGTATCTTGCTTTGAAATGAACAAGGAAAAATCTACCCCTGTATTAAGCCCAAACCTCAGATATACTTAATGGAGCTTCCTCTATATTTATGTCCTCGAGCTTTCACGTTAAAAGCCCACAAACTGCTACCAGGTAAAATATATTTTTGCTAACGAGGAGGAAGTAATTTGCAGGTCTTTAAAACTGAAACAGGATAGTTATGCCATTTATAAACCACTACAACTGATGACTAACTTGCATTCCTAGAAAGTACACGGATAAATATGCCGCATTTCATAAGTAATATTGCCTGAGGCCCCGAGACAGAATTCTTTAGCTGGAAAGCAGGTGTAAGTAGTTTACTTTGTAGCAGCCTATCCAGGACATATCAGCATTAGGTCAACCAAGCTATTTTCCATACTTTTCGGTTTATATACTTTGTAAGTGACAGTAGTTAGTAAGAGCTCATAGGTATTTATCACTTCATAATGTTAAATTCAGTTCGACATATTAAAACAACATTCTTCTCATTATGATGATCTCTCATTTCAATCTTTTTTAAAATAATTCTTAGGAGGCACTTAAGTGCCTCGTTAGAGACCATAAACCCAAACTGTCACCCAGGCATAACTAGTTAAATCAGCCATAACCTCCTTAAACTAAAGAAAAAAAGAAAAAAAAAGGTTCACTTAGTAAGATGCACAAGGGTTGTGAACTTGAGACCTTAATCGGCAAGGACATATTCGCCTATTAATGACTCTTTTTAACTGGTTAATTAGTTAAGAATTTCCCACGTCCAGATCAATCTGTTAGTTGTTTTTTAATTTTCTTTTCTAGTTTTTGTACTCTTTCAAGCTAGTATTCAACAATGATAATTTGTACATAACCAATAGAGAACAGGGAACAGAGGAGTACAGTAATATAATCAAAGGCCAAAATCAGATGTATACCTATCAGTGATAGGTATACAGGCTATCAGTATGGAAGAAAAATAAAAAAAGGTGGTAACAAGAGAACCCTAGAGTCCAATTTATTAAAGCATCTAATTCCCATTTTCTACGAGCACCATAAAGATGTTTGTCCTCAAATAACAAAACCCAAATTCGTGAATCAAAACGAAGCACGCAGACCAAAAGATCGACATTCAGTTTCTTGTGATTGTATCACGAAATTAAAACTGAATGACTCCAATCGAGAGAGGAAGAGATAGAATTACCAGAGAAATTAGAGTAATTCTCAGCCTTGGAGGGACAGCCAACTGCGGCGCGGCGGCGGCGGAGGAGGAGCCGGAGGAAGAGAGTGTCTAGAAACTTCAAGTGATTGTTCACGTTAACGCAGAGTCTCTAGAATCTTTGCGAGAGAGCTCCAGCTTTACAGAAAATAAAAAATAAAAATTAAGCTTTAAACCAGGTTTTTATATATTCCTCGAATTTAACTTTTTTTTTTTTTTTAGTACGGGGGAACTTGGGGAGGGATCGAATTTAACTTAAGGGTGGCGCTATTGACACCCCTTTTTTTATGAGTACACCTATCTTCTAAGTACACCACTTTCCACTTTTTCAAATATGCCACAATTGATGAGTTCACCCCCCTTTTTTCCAATTTTACCCTTTCATGAAAAACCCTAGGTGACATGATGGCACGATGGGCACATGGCACGATGGCAAGATGGCAAAAACATGGCACGATGGCATTTTCACCATCGTGCCACATGGCACGATGGCATGATGGCACGATGGCACAATGAATTTTTCGTCATAGCGCGTGATCGTGCCTTATATCGCATCAAGCTCAGTGCGACAAAGATTTTTCAACCTCGAAAATTTGAGAAATAACATATTTTATGCTATAAACTAAGAATATACGTTTATTATATGGGGAGATGAATATTTTATTGTTCGAATCTTCAATAATTTGGGTGTTGGAAAAATCTAGGGTTTGTATAAAAAAATTTAACTTTCTTCGAGAAGAAGAAGAATATGGGTGAATGATGTGGGTGTATTTAGAGATTGAAGGGGGTGTATTTCGAACTTGGCTTTTAGTAAGGGTATTATAGTCTTTTAACCTAATGACATTTTTGAAATTTTAGAAAGGGGGTGTACTCATAAAAAAAGGGGTGCTAATAGCGCCACCCCTAACTTAATGACAAGAAAAAATCATTATATTTTAAAATTCTAAACACTTTTCAAACTTTTATTTTATTTTACAAAACCCCTTCGTAGATACAATTTTAAAAAATAAATGTTTATAATTAAATTAAACCTCGAAGACTATTTTTATTTTTAACATTTTCCTTGAGCTCTCGATGTGGCTCCGATGTAAGTCTAGATCAAAAATGTGTTTTAATATTGTTCCAATATTTTTAATACACACCAAATGTAAATCAATGATGTCATTAATACACTTGACGTGTAGGGATAAAATTAGAAACACGACATAATACATATTACATAAGGAGTGTTTGCAAAAACATCACTTTTTAGAATAAGTTATTTATTGTAGTAGAAATAGAAGTAGTTGAAAATCATAAGTTGATAGTGTTTGAAAATAGAACCGAGAAGTTGAAAGTGATAGTGTTTGAAAATAAAATCGGAAGTGCCATTAGCATGAACTCAAGTGGTATCACTAACTTTTTATAAGGGTATTAAACAGGGTTCAAACCCCCGGTATTTTTCAATTTTTTGAAATTTATTTTCTCCTCTCCAACCAAGACTCCTAAGTCCCAACTTATTAAAAAAGAAAATAGAATCGGAAGTTAGAGAATTAGAAGTTAATAATGTTTGGTGAAAAGTTAGAAAAGTATTTATTTGTTTGTAAAAGTCAAACCGTAGTAAGTAAAAATTTAAAGCATTAATCTCCTACTTTTAGATTCTAATTAAATGAAGCGAGAATCGAAACATAAATTTAACATTTGCAAATACTACAAAATATTTTTTTTCAGCCAAAAACTAAGAAGTGCTTTTTTAAGTTATTGCAAACATTCTCATAGTTTGAATAGAAAATCCTGTACCCGGCGAGTCCTCCGGTTCTAGTGACAGCTTTCCATAGTCTTAACGAAATGTTTCTATTATGAGAATGTAAGAAAATAACTATATGGAACAAAAGGGCAAAAATCAAAAGCAGCATTAGCATCTTGGGGGGAAAAAATAAAAAAAAAAAAATTATTGGCCTTCTCACTTTGGTTCTGAAAATATGACAAGACTAATCAAAAAGTTAAACAAGATGTCATGATTACCATATGACAGATGCTTGCACACTTGAAAACAGTAAAATATGGAGTCGATATTTTGTTTTTTTCCTAGAACGGAGATTGAAACAACACAAGAGAAATTAAAGATTTTAAGGGGAAATTAATAGAGATGAGGGAACTATAAAGAAAACATTAAGGAATTTTCGTATAATGTCTTTTCACTAGACGCATTGGAATTACATGTTGCCCTTCAAACATCAACCCAATTCACATGTAGTTCTAGTCCTACCAACCAAGCAATTCTATAATCTTTCCTTTACCACTGTTCTTACAAGTTTTTCACTATTCCACACCAGCACCAAGGTCTCCTTATGCACTGGGTTTCTGCGAGCCTCCAAGTTGTGCAGGTCTAAAGTGCTCTTTCGAAGCTTACATCTCGCGATTTTTACGATACTCAGGAAATATATCTGTCAGAAAACTGAAGCAGATTGATGTATTAGTTAAACAACCATTATTATAAGCTGCTTTCTTATAATAAAGAAAAAGCAAAAACTTGTATGAGACGGTTATATAGGCCCTGTCCATGAGACGGATCCTATATGCAAATAGAAATCCAATCCAAACCCAAACCCAAACCCAAACCCATGAAAAAATCCATATTTTTTTATGTTTTATAGGATCCGTCTCATGAGCTTATGTCCATTAGACGATCTCATATAAGACCACCTCTAAAGAAAAAACAGTTCCAGAAGAAGATGAAAACTGCAATCATGCATTTATCATGATACTGACCAACAACTCTGTGTTGTAAAAATACACTTATCCCAGTGACCTAACCATGATACTTGAAAGGGATAATTACAAAAAGTACCAATGAGATTTGGCCTAATTACGAAAAAAACTCATTTATCTTTCAAAATTACACACCCCCCCTTGAGGTTTGTAATTGCTTAATAAATACCGCATCTTTAGGGTGCAATTTTGTAAAATAGAAACAAATATCGAGTATTTGTAATCTTAGAAAAAAAGATTAAGATTTTTTGAAATTAGACTGAACCTCACGGGTGTAATTAACCCTAACTGAAAACTATTTATTGTTTTTTCCTATGTGCAAACTACCTTGTTCACCTTGTTACTTGTTTCAGCTAACAATTAAGTATGGGTGAAATATACAAGAGCACAAGAAAATACTTTCTTATCTGGATAATATTACACAAATAGGATGAACATACAGAAATTGAAGAATATTATCCAGATAAGAAAGGGTAACAGGATTATTACACAAATAGGATCAATTTTGACATTTTGACATTTTATGAACATACTTTCTTATTTGAAGAATATTACACAAATAGGATGAACATACAGAAATCTCACTTGTTAATTTTGCCTATGAACGCATATTGGCATTTGATCTATTTAAACTTACACTTGGAATGTCAAAATCACCCTCCCTGGAATCACATATATCAAGTGAGATTTTTTGAAGCATTGGCAACTGCAGTCATCATAGAAAGCACACAATCAATGGTACATGTTTCTGACTTTCAGTTCAGTATTTCTTATGCCCAAGTATACAGAGATTCCATCTATGCAGCAGTACTTACCTTGGAAGCAGCATAAATGATGAAGTTTCTGGGAATTCCACGGCCCTGCAATTTTTGCACAGAGGCATTATTTTAGAATCAAAAAGAAACATCAAGAAACCTTTACTTCAATACTTTTCAAGAGGTACGAGCACGAATATGAAGCCGGATAAAATCATATCGTAAGATGTAGCTTGTGGATATTCATGTCAGTATTAATAGAACATAGATTACCAATTAAACAATCTGCATAAGAGGACGACTAGGTTATTGCGAGAGAGACAGACAAGTAACACTAACATTGTGGCGTATTATAAGATCTTCAAGGGCATGACAGTCCAAAAGAGATCTTACACCACCGGCAGTTATTTCTCCACATTCCTGTTAAGTGAATAACAATGTGCTGAGATAGAAAGAACAGAGACAACTCTAAGCCGCACAAAAGAAGATAAGAAGCAAGACAGAGCCACATATAAGCGGTGGTATGCTATTCCTCAACACCACCACCACCCACACCAAAAAAGAATATAAATTGAAAATTGTACTATGAATTAGTTGGTGTCTTATCTAATCACGAACTCTTCTTTTCAAATTTGATCTCTCAATTAGTTCTTTTTTGGATACAACTTACTATAGGTTTTCCTCATAACTAAGACCAAGACATACTTGGCAAGACAGTTGCGAATGAGGTATTTTCTAGATATAACCCTTCATTGTTTTCACTAATGATAGGATCCTACAACGTAGTGGTAAAACTAAAAGTTATTCTGTTTATGGACATGCAGGAGTTCGCATTTTTCCTGGAGCATTTACTAGGATTGATGAATTCAATATTGCTCTCAGAATCATTACTATTTCTTTTGTGAGTATTTGTTATTGATTTTTGGCTGATGGGGCATGGATGCCTACACATTTGTCCTTGTTCCCATATTTTTTTGCCAACCTCTATTATCAATATTGTTGAAATTAAGATAGATGGTCCAATTTTTTCAGACAGAACTTGTGCACTTCTTAAAGTGAAAAACAATTCTGAACTCTTGATCACAAAGGAACAGGGCAGTAGAGGCTCATCTTCTTTACCATGTTGATGCTTTACTTCAGTATTATATAAAGGGATAATTAACAAAATAAAAACTGAGGTTCGGACTAATTACAAAAAAACCCAAAGATTTTAGAAAATTATCTGTCTTACATTTTTCCTCTTCATATGCAAAAAATTCAAAATCCCTTTATGTTTATCAAAAATTACAGTTACCCTCTTGAATTTAAGACACAATCAAAACTCATGGGGTTTTTTGTAATTTTTATAAACCTCTTGGTTTTTCTGTAATTAGCCCAAACCTTTTTTTCTTTTTTTTTTTTTGGGGGTGGCTTTTGTAATTATCCCTTATATAAAATGAAGGGTCCAAAATGGTGCTATAACCATGTCCATTGATGTGCCAAACAGAAGTAAAGCCTTCTTAAAGTCAACATAATTTCGAAACATAATGTTAGAATTGGACGGCAATGACAAACTGAGAAGACAAAGGTATAACTTATTTCAACATCAATACAAAAGCAACATGAGTATAACCAGCTTAAAAGATTACCAAATGAGGGACCAGATAAAACTATTTAGCGTTTTTTTAAATAGCCCTCACATAATTCTGTAGTTGCTATTTGTTTGAAACATCTGTTGAGCCATCTGTTTTTCTATCAAGACAAACTCAACCAGTCATTTTTATTGCAGCAACAACAACAACAACAGCCTTAATCCCACTACATGGGGTCGGCTGTACGGATCATATCGCGCCATCGTTTACGGTCATAAGCCATATTTTCATTTATATCTAGGTATAACATGTCATGTTTAATAGCTTCTTTCCAAGTCTTTTTAGGCCTACCTCTTCCTCTTTTGATTTGTGTGAGTGATTCTCTACCTTCTAAACGTCGCACAGTGCATCTAAAGGTCTCCTATAAACATGTCCAAACCATCTTAATCGTGTTTCTCTAATTTTCTCATACTCCCACTTTGTTTCTAATGTGTTGATTTCTTATTCTATCTAATCTAGTGTGTCCGCACATCCATCTTAGCATTCTCATCTCTCGCTACCCTCATTTTTTGTTCGTGTTCATATTTAGTCGCCCAACATTCTCGCTCCATAAAGCATTGTGGGCCTTATGGCCGTTTTATAAAATTTTTCTTTCAATTTTAATGGTATTTTACGGTCACAAAGGATAGAAGATGCACTCCTCCATTTATTCCAACCCGCCCGGATCCTATGTGTGACATCTTTATTAATTTCTCTGTTCTCTTCAATTATAGATCCTAAGTATTTAAAACTCTTTGTTATACTCACTTCATGTCTATCAATTGTTCCTATTGTTTTTACTAAAGTGGCATTCCATGTATTCTGCTTTTGGCATTACTTATAGTAAAACCTTTTGATTCGAGTGCTTCTCTCCAAACTTCCAATTTTGCATTTACTCCTTCCCTTGTTTCATCAATTAAAACTATATCGTCCGCAAATAGCATATATTCGAGGATGGATTTTTGTAAGTGTTTAGTGATTTCATCAATTATTAGGATAAAAAGGTACGGGCTTAGAGCGGATCCCCGATGCAATCCTATAGTGTTTGGGAATTCACTAGATATTCCCTCATTGGTGTCCTGATACATGTTGTTATATCATCATACATATCTTTTATGGCATCTATGTAGCTATTTTTATTCCTCTTTTTTCCAATACGCGCCACATTATTGAAGAAACTTTTGGCGTAGTGAAAATGACTTTAAAGCAAGGGCCCTAGCCCTTAATTAATAATCTTGAATTCTTTTCCTGAGCTTTAAGCAAGACCCAAAAACAAATTAGAGAGGAAGTATGAGAATGGGAACTCCCGATCTCTTCTTCCTTTTCCTTAGCTCTTATTTGTCTCTTACGTTAAAGATTTACTCATTCAATGCCAAAAGAAAGATTCGCCTATTAAAAATAACAAAATAACTTGGAGAGAAGGTAGCAGCAAACCTCAAGATGGAGAGATGTCAACCCTGGCCAACCACTTGAAATTATAACTTGTGCCCCTACAAATGATACGGAAAGCAATTGAAGGCTATCATTATCTTTGGATCTGGTAATAAATATCACTTTTGGCTCTTGAGCCACATCTCCCATATAAAAGAACGCATGGAGGCAGAAAATGGGCACTCAGATGAAGCAGAGTGGAAAAACTCAAGATAAAGTTTAATAATCACAAATACTTAGTATAAATGTACTCTGAATTCGTCTGACACTAGACACTCACCAGAATCAAGTAATGTGCATCCAATCAACGAAAGCTTAACCAAATTGACACAATTCTCAACCAGAGTAGCCAAATCATCATTAGTCATCCATGGCGTTACTCTTTCAAGTTTCAATTTCCTCAAATTTGGCATCCCGTACTTAAAGCTTAATGAGGATATGTCACCATAACAATAGCAGAGAGCCAAGGATTGCAAGTATGGCAAAGTTTTTATTATGTCGGTTATCACAGAATCAGATATCACCTGTGAACATAAGTAACTATATAATACAACAGCACTGATTGGCTTGCAGCAGTTATTACAATGAAACAGATTATGCCAGCGCACCAAATATATAAAAGGACCATTAGCAAGTCAACACATAAATTCGACTGATTAGGACTGTAGGACATATCAAAACATTCAACATTATGGGGAGATACAAGGCACCCAGGGGTTTCAATAGATGATAACCTTTACTTAACAATATTTTCTGCTATCAGACAAGAAAATATAATAAGAATGATAAAAAAGAATAGGGATCTGGGACCCATCTGGCTACCATAAAACATCACGACCCATCCCAAACAATCCACTTGTATAAATTGCCATTTGTGATGACAGAAAGAATTATAAAAGTGAAATTCAAGCATCCTAAGCATGTCTGTTCTGCCTATTATTAATCAATCATGACCATCAATGAGAATTATTTACTGTTGGATAATGTCATTAACAGAGTGTGCATGATATTATAGTAGTAATTACCTGGAAGTAAAGAATCAATGTCTCAAGAATTGGACAGATAGTGGGTAACAGCTTCAAGCCATCGGGGCCTAAGGATCCACCTAAACCAACAACTAAGGTTCTTAGTGTTCTAATTGCTGGTTTAAGGTCTCCAAGAGAGAAAAACGAAAATCCCCATCCAAGTTCAATCTCCTCCAATTTGCACAAATTGCCTAGCACAGAGTACAACTCTTCTGGAGTGTGTGCACTTTCCTGTACTAACAGATGTCTACAGCCTCTGGCTTTTAGAGATTTTAGACCAGGATTTGTATGAATAACATGAGACAAAGTAGCAGAGGAGACCTGAAATTTTACAAGCATAACAGTTTTGGATTACATAGGCATGTATACCTGCATTTACTCGGTTCTGATACCAGATACATAGCAACTCAAATAACTCAATTTTTTGAAGATTCATTTCATTGGAAAAGGCATGTTAAGCTTATTAAGTTCTACAGTAGAAGTAATACATTAATTTGAAGACAAATACAGAAAATCATTACTTCGGGAACAGGCTTGAGATTCTTTCAAGACTAACTGCGCATCTTGGTATCCTAAAACTTACTGAGTGACAAGTATTACTTCAATTTACCAGAGAATTTTTTACCATCAGTCTACTCCAAAAAGCTTAAGAGAACCCATAAACGATTAGATAGCATCTGTTTGACTAGTGGAAGCTGATCGAGGAATCAAACCTCAAGTTTTATTTCCTGTTCTCAATCCAGATTTCTCCAATTTTGGTCCTTTAACGGATGGTACCAAAACTTATCCAAATATTATTAAATAATATGAGTGATGTCCAAATGTAATTATCTTCTAATATAAAAATTTGAGGTTCCTTTAAGACACCTCCGTACCTTGGTGTCAGAAACATCAAGCATCTCCAAGGAGGCCCCTGAAAACCTATAAAGAGCATCATCAACAAGTTGAATTTCTCTTAGACATAGACTCCTCAAATGATCTGCCCCAGATGTGAGCTCAGACAGAATATTCCCGTTATTCCTGGCAAGAGTAAAGGAGTGGTGTTGAGAAAATATATACACATGAGATCCATGTAAGAGAGACGTTTTATGTATGGCACTTGCAGGCTTCAACTCATAGGGAAAATAATTCCTCTGAGTTGATCGTGATGTTAGATTTGTCAGTCATTATTATTAATTGGAATATCAAAGAGTTCGAAACTGATATGCATATCAAGTTAGACTTCTCGTCACACAATACACCAGGAATATTGAAGCAAAAAAAAATGAAAAACCAAACATAAAAACATGATCAAGTTCATTGTATGTTTTATTTAACGCTATGAAACATGTGTCAAGATAGATAAGCAAACTCATGCAATAGGAGAGTATCTTTCAGACAACTCTTAAGGAAGTTTTCATCAGAAAGACAACATAAATTAGGTAAGGGGACAACCAAGAAAGTATTCTCCACCAAATTCCAGAAATTAGTGAAAATTAAGAAAGTGGGAAGAAAAAAGTAAACAATATATACCATGGCAGCCACCAATGTGCAAAGTTAGGAGTTTGTGACCCATCAACTGAGAGTGCTTTTCACATTGTTGTGTTCCACTGGAAATACCCGAGCAAAGTGCCAGAATTGAATTGTTCCCAAAAGAAGTATCACACGCCAAAACTGATTGTAGCATTTTGCATTTTAGAATCATTACTGATATACCATGATCCGTAACGGATGTGCACCCTTTCATGTTAACATAACTCAAAGAACAGCAGACTTCTGAGATGATAAGGAGATCAGAATCTGTAACACATTGAAATACCAAATTAACTTTGATAGGACAACCAAGTAAAAACTCTGTATACCACACAACAATAAGCCAAAATATCAAGATCATGCCAAAAGCAACGGGAGTGCAATATAACTGTACAGTACAAAATTTTGATTCCTATTGGAAGGGGAAAAGTTTTTTAAGGGAGAAGTTGGTGTTTTCATCCAAGCTGCATGAGCATTTCCATCTAGGTAATACAAGGATGGTAACCCAAGCAACCCTTGCCTTAATTCAAGCAGGCTTCAACCAGGCATTCACGCAATCATATCAAGAAACCAAGCTAATAGCTACCTGCCTACAACGTTGATGAAAGTTTCACTAAATCAAAAATGTAGCTGCAAGTGGGCGTATATACATGAGAACAATAGACTGACTTCTAGATAAAGACCAAACTCAATTGAACTTCATATTAATAGAATGATGAGAACTGCTAAGTACCATCACCAGTATAGAGAGAAAATTTTAGTAATCACAAGCCTTGAGCCCTTGGACCTGGTAATAAAATCCTAGCAGGTAGCACTTTTCTTATTTAATAATTTTTAATTTTCAGGGGGTGGGATGGGGTATGGTGGCAGAAAGAGAATCATACCACTGTCCACTTATGTCGGTTCGACCCTCCAAAGTGAGTTTCATAATATTTGATAGCAAGGGCCTGGATGTATAAGACAGTGAAGAAGCAGAATGGCAGTTATATATATCAAATGATTCTGTTGATCTTTGTGGTGTTAGAACCGATGAGGATGCTGTAATAGATACTTGTGCAGGTATAACAGGGTTAATATCTAAGGTCAGGTCAATATTGGATAGTAAAGGAAGTTTTTGCACCAACTGACATAACTTTTTTGTCTTGAAACATAAAAATAAGCCGCCCTTAATGATCGTAATGATGGAAATGACTTGCTGAAACATTCAATTGCCGACTCCAGGGAAAGAGATGGACAATTTGAAATATCCAACTCCTGCACTGCTTCAAAAGTCAACATCTGCCCTAGTGCCTGTGAGATATGCAAACCATCCCCAACACTATTTGCATGGTTAATGGAAGACTTCTTAATGATCTTTCTCAATATCAAATCTGTACCGCATGATGGTAGCATAGAAAGAAGAAATAATCCTGTCGTAAGCTGTGGGCAACCGGAAACATCCACTTTCTGTGCAATGCATGGATGAAGTAAGATTATAACAAAAGGCAGCAGAATATGCATAAAATATCCAATTTGAAAATATATAGATACCAAAATTGACTTTGTCAATGCAAGACCCTTCGGGTAAAAGTTGGAGCACATGCAAGTTCTGGGTACGCACATCCCATAGCAAATTTAAGAAGCCCATACGGTGAGGAAAAGTTTGAGTTTCTATGAACTAGATCAGGAACGGGACAGGTGGAAATTCATTTGTTGACTCTGTGGCTAATCGAAAAGTGTAATCTTCAACTTTCTTAGTACAGAAGCATATTAAGATCCCCAGTCACAGATTCTTAATATGATAACTACAATGCCTAGCTCGATATCAATCAAAACTAAAAGGTAAGTAATGAAATTTAAACCAAATCCTTGAGAAAACTGTCAGGATGCTGTAGTTTCTTCAATCAACAATATCAACAATTAAGGTTAAAAAAGTTGCACGAAATAATGGTATGCAGCTACGGAGGATACAGGTTTTATAGTAAAACCTGCGTATATTTTGTTAACCGGATTCTAAGGTGACTCGAGTTGCCTTCTCTAAAGATATCTGTCAGAGTCGTACGAGGATGCCTTGCTAGACTAAGAATAGCACGAGTTGCTTCATCAGCAAACTTTGAAAAGAAACGGCACCTTCGCTTTTCCTAAAATATAAAAAATGCTGATATAATTTATAGACAGGCCATATTACTGAGGCATTCAGCAGTTCTTAGGCTAGCTAAGAGCTTTCAGTATACTCAAGTAGAAGAGTATACCAGCAGCAAACCATAATGGCAGAAGGCTTGTCCGTATCTGTTCACGAAAAAATGAACACACATTAAATTAAATTGAGAACAACAACAACAAACTAAGCCTTAATCCCACTACGTGGGGTCGGCTATACGGATCATATCGCGCCATCGTTTACGGTCATAAGCCATATTTTCGTTTATTTCTAGGTATAACATGTCATGTTTAATAGCTTCTTTCCAAGTCTTTTTAGGCCTACCTCTTCCTCTTTTGATTTGTGTGAGTGATTCTCTACCTTCTAAACGTCACACAGGTGCATCTAAAGGTCTCCTATAAACATGTCCAAACCATCTTAATCGTGTTTCTCTAATTTTCTCGTCTATTGGTGCTACTCCCACTTTGTTTCTAATGTGTTCATTTCTTATTCTATCTAAATTAAATTGAGAATCCCAATATTTATCAACAAATAGATGGAAAGTTCTATTTACAATAGAATTTTGCACAATGCTTCTCCTCTATCAGGTTTCTATTCAACCAACAATTAATCTGAAAGGAGATTTCATTTATTAGTTACTTTGGATAACTCTATAATTTTTATACAGTGGCTCAACTATCAATCCATATCCTTAAATAATCTAAGTACATCAACTACTGACTCTTTTATTAGTTGTTTTTACCAAAATGTGAACATCTAAAATTTAGAATTCTATCTTATTTTTCTGAAGTTCTCTAAAGTCAACACCAATACAGCAACAGGTTAAGTTATACAACCCGGTTGCATGGAAATTCATTCTGGCATTATACTATTGAGTATTTCAAAGATGTATAGACTGAGACAAGTGAAAAGCTGGAAAGAAATATTGCCTACTAAAAAAAGGTGATTCAACATAATAATTCTGAAAATATGATGCAACAATATAGATAGTGAATTTGATGAAATCTTAACCTGCTAAATTCTACGAATGCTAAAATTGCAATTCTTCACATAATATTGCATGTGATTTACGAATGATAATCTCACTATCCAGTCAAAGTTGCACAAGATTGCAAAGACCAATCAATTTAATAAAATTGTGATAAACACAAAAGTTGATGATAATACACTCTCCAATAAGAATTAGGCATTGTTGTATTGTAGACTTGTAGTTAGATGGTTAATAGCATACACTATTTTAACTCTGATCGAAATTCCATTTTACAATAATTCAATGACCCATAAGATTAAACATATAAACTCTGGTAATATACGAAAGGAGCAGGATACACAAACTAGCAGAAAATCTTTTAGAATTTAGATTGTCTACTGAAGAGTAATAAGAAGCCCCATTATCCAGGTTTCCCTATCAGAGTGACACTGTTCCATTTTGTCAATTTATGTTGTGGCTTACCCAACAGAGACCTCACTCATACCTTGTCACATAAATCATTGCTACACCAGCCTTCTGATTTTGCAGTCTTTGCCGCAAGCCAAACTAGAATTGCATCACAAAGATGCTTCTCACTGTGAAAGCAATCAAAAATAGTATCAAAGGAAATTTTCCATAATAAGCAGCAAAAGAGTAAAACCAGTTAACCTGTCTACAGTCAAATCAGGATGCTGGATACAGGACCAGAGTAGTTTGTCTGGGACATCAGTGTAAGAGTTGAATGTTAACGCCCACATCTGCAAAAATGAAGAATCATGGCATACATTTGAATGAGGAAAAAGGGGATCAAAATCACTGTTCCAAAAAAATATTTCAAAAAATAGCATAATTTGTTTCTACAAACTTTCAATATGTAACATCTGATAGTCTAGTAATTGATGCCTATTGGACTGACAGTATAATTATTCTAAAAGATGAATATCCACATATACGAGCATGACCCTGCTGCACATTCTAGCAGCCATGAGGTGAGAAACCATAACTGCAATTATGTTACAAAAAAAAAAAAAAAAAAAAAGATGACTATGAGCATGGTTTTTAAAATAGAAATAACAATCCTTCTGATACAATAGCAATAATGCACAAAAACTCAGACAAGAATAGTCGTGTCAAAATCAAAGCACTTACAAAGTTCCTCGCGAGATAGCTTGTACAGAGATGTATGACAAAATCATTTGCTGCAACATATTCCACTTCCATCTATAAGACCGAGTTCCATAATATCGATGTTAAAAAACTAAGTAAAGCTCGTAATTCCTTCTATATAAATCTTTATCATACTCGTCCAGGAACAAATGCAAAACCTTACCGTGTTCCATACCATACTTCCATATTTGAATCAAGCTACCTAGAGATAGTTGTGGTTGTTGTCCAAGCTCCCTGAATGAAGTCAGTTCATCCAACCAAACTCGGCATTTAAGAAGAAGTACATCCACCCCAAAAAATAATGCTGCCTGAGTACATATTAAAGCAATTCAAAATCTGATGGAAAACCTCAAACGCTCAAATTATTTTATAATTGGTCAATTTTTGCTTTTCCCTCAAAACCAGAGACAGGCTCCCATTTCCTGGCTCAAGAAACACTCTAAACAAACATCCACTGGTAAGAAAAGGGCATATTATTTGCATTAACCATTATCCAGTAAATAATAAAAAGGAACAAAACTATACCTCATTCAGAGGAATAAAGTTATCAGGGGAAATTTCCAACTGGCATCCAAATATAACCATTAAAACACTCACAAACGACTCCATATTCCAATGTATTGATATAGAACCAAGCCTAGATTCACTGAAACAATGCAGAAAAAACAGCATCACTAAATGACAATCCGAATTGTTTTTTCAAGAAAATGTGAATTTATAACTCCTAAAAAAAGCACTTACCTAAAACTTCCACTAAGGAGTCCACGAAAATAGGAGGATTCTTCAACGAGCCTGTGAATTCAAACATATGATCAGACTGTCCTTATAATAAAAAACAAGGAAAGCTTATACAAACTTTACTTGATTTTTTAAATTTTAAATTTAACTAGTTTAGATTGTGGGATTGAGAATTGAGCTAATTTCATTTGCCTGCTGCGATTGGCCTTGATTTTGAGGATTTTGTGAGCAAGAATTGACGGCAAGTCCCAGCTACCGATCTCGGCAGTTGAAAGTTGAATCTCGTCGACATCGTCGGGGTTCTCGTCCGGGTCCGAACCGCTTAATTCGCTGCATATGAGAGTTACGAGGTCATCGGAGTACTGGTTTTGTCCCATGGACGCCATTACTGTTGTCAATTTTCGATTGTAAAAGAGACGGAAATATCTGTATTTGTCTGGCGTTCTATTTCACCTGTCTTTTGCCTTATCAAATTTCGCCTTGCTTGAAGAGAGAGAGCACTAAACCAGAGTCACATAGTAAAACTTGAACATTTTATGTAGAGATAAATACACTTATCCATCCGAATTATCTTGATTTTTACACTTTACCCTCCAAACTTTAATTCGCGACACTTTCGCTTCCCGAACTATGAAAATTATTACACTTTACCATATATAGACAATTTTGCCCCTAAGTTTTATTCTTTTAAAACAATAGTTCAAGTTATCCCTTTAAACTCTATTTTGTGGCAATCTACTACATAATAATAAATTTATTGTATTAATCATTAAACATGAAACTTGTACTCCATAAACAATTTGTTTTTCGGATTTTTCGAGAAATATGAACCCGATTTTTTTCTCGTAACTTGTTTTGTTCGTGGCATTGTTACACCTACTTAGATCCAGCTCTATTCGAGGTTTTAGATGGATCATGTCAGGGTTTCAAATTTATAAACTCAACAAGACATACTTATATCCGGATCTTATTTCAACTATTTTTATCCGTATACAAATTGGGTCTTTAGATCAAAATGAAAATAGTCCATTACGACCATATCGTGCCCAACATGCTTCCGTAAAATTAATAAATCCCTTAAAATTCATACCTCTTTTGACCAAAGCAGAATCGGGTTAAGTGGTTCGCAACGCCACCACCGGGAAAATTACGCCCCGGATCGTTTGACAAACAACTCCTCACTGCTCAACCTCACCTCGGGGAAGATGATCTCAAGTTATCCGACTCCTTCCGTAAACCGCTTCAACACAACCTCGTTCGTTTCCTACTCCAGCGTAAAAGTAATTCTTCAAAGGAGATTGATCAATAATATATTATGAACACATGTTGAACAAACAAATTTTTATTTTATTAAGAACTTAAAGAAAAATTTATTACATCAAGAATATCCTTTTGGGAGAGAAAACCTGTTTAGCCTCTCATAAAGGTTATCACACTCTTGTACATAAAATTAAAAACTAAAATCGAAAACACTGAAATTCTAAATAGAAAGAATTTTACAAAGAAAGTTTATTGTAAGAAGAAGACTAAGGAAATGTTCGATGTCCTCGACCTCCTTCAAACTCGGTTTAAATAGATGTCACCGGATTTCAATTTCGGACTTCAACCTTTGTTGAAATGTAAGACGCCACCGCTTACATCATACTCTTGAATTATTGCTTGCTTCCACTTGCAGCAATTAGTTGGCCTTTCCTTTCTTCACATGGACTGCTCCATCTTGTCTGTATCCGGTTCTTTATGTAAACTTCCAAATCCTGTTGACTCGCCCTTTGTCTTGTAATACTTTGGACGACATCTTTTTATGGACCCACTTTTCGTCTTTTTCTAAGTGGGTTGTTACTGTCTAGTCACATGTTTCCACTAGCTTTGTTGGGGAATCTACTTTTTTGGTGGTCCCCAAACTTTGGATACTTCGACTTTTCTTCTCCGTCACGTCTTCTCCGATCGACATTTGGCCTAATCCTTTGCCAAATTCCGGTTCCTTCGGTTTTGACATTCTAGACAGACACGTTCCCAATGGCCGATATGAGCCATGTTACAATATTTCCTATGAGTTTCTTTACTCCCTGTAGCTTTTTCCCATAGAAGATTTCTTTTTTTTTTTGAATGGATCTTCCGCAAACCTTGTAGTTTTTCCCGTCATAGTATTCAACAGAATGACCCGTTCACCGAATTCGGTAGAACTTGAATGGAAACTTGACTTTGTCCATCTCTCGTGAGATGCACCCACAATCCCCATGCCCTTCTTGTAGTGATCTCGATCTTCAAGAAGGTCATGGCCAATTGTACTTCTTCCGAACTTGCCTCCTTGATATTTCCGGCGCTCTTTCATCCGGTCTTCGGCTTTAATGTAATGGAAGGCTTCATGTCCACCTTTTCCGACGGCTCTGTCCGCACCGCACTTATGAAATACTGACTCAATGTATCCCCTCGTCTTAGGTTGCCATTGTTGGACCAAAGACTCGTGAAATGCCTTCCGGATCCACTTTGTAATTTTGTGATCTCCGGAATCCTGGTGAAGTAGTATAGATCACGATGCCAAAGCCCCAAACTCATACCACCTCTTTACTTCTTGAGGGGCCGAATTTGGTAGCATCAAACCCTGGATATTTTCGAAAACATCAATCTTTGTTTTTTCCGGAGATATCCCACGCCGTAATTAGTTTCTCCCACCCGCCTGGTATTCCCGCCAAGAAGAAAAACTTTAATCTCGTTAGTATCAACCTTAGAAGTACCCATCATAGGCCAAGATTGATCTCTTCGCCCTTTACCCCTGGACGTCTTTGGGTTGATGTGATAACTCGGGATTTGACTTGAGTATCGCTTTTCCTTGGGCCAACATTTCGCGCACCTAGGACTTGTGCTAGAGGTCGGAATCCTCTCTACAGGTTGGGGAGCCTGCGCTCTAAACGCTCCGTTTGCTTATTAGCGGCCCGGAGGAGTGGCCCTTGAAATGCCATTCTCAATCGAGAGTGAGACCGAACACATGCTCGTATACGATCGGTTACTTTGTCCCGATCATTCCTTTGTAATTTCCTACAAATCAAAGATTAATGACTAGGGTATCAAATTCTGGAGTAGCATTTCCACCGGTCTCCAAGATGTCTTGATGCACGCAAAATGGATGGAATCACTTCAATTCCTCCATCTCTTGTTAGAAAATATGCAAGAATATTTTCATGAGATTTTATAATGACAATATCATAATCATAATATTGGCATTCAAATTTCGCCATCTAAGTATTCTAGCTTTTTCCGGTTTTGATTCAATTTTGTTTTTCGTAAAAGCTTTAACACTTGAATTATCAATTTTTAAGATAAACTTTTTAGCCAAAAAATAAAGGCCGTTTTTTAAAAGCCTTTCTCATTTGCAAAGAATTCTTTCTCGTTGATATGCCACCGAGTCGATTCACTGGTGTGAATAAACCATCATGATTCTCTGCATGGCACTTCTCCATTTGGTGTAGCTTTTGTAAGTACCGTTGCCCACCAATAATCACCGCATCCGTATAAAGAACCGTTCATCTTCATCCTCGTGGAATTGCAAGTTTCGGAAGATTTTTGCAAACTTCCTTAAGTTGCTTGATTCCTTCTTGATGTTCATTCTCCCATTTAAATCTCGCATCCTTTTTAAGCAATGGGCTAAACACCTTCCCGTAATGTGCTAGATTGTTTATGAACATTCCAAAAATTGACAACTCCAAGAAAACTCAAGTCGCTTCTTGTCTTTCAATGTATCCGAAATCCCCGCATCTTTTCTACAATATGACTTTGTAGGATTATTCCGCATTCGATCTCAATTCCTAGAATTCAATCTGCATTTGTTGCAATTCGCCTTCTTTTCTCGAAAGCACTAATCCTTCCTTGTGACAAACATCCGAGAATATTTCCAAATGCTTGAGATGCTCCTTCATGTTCTTTGAGGCGATAAGAATATCATCGATGTACACGAACATGAAACTCAAATAATCTTTGAATAGATTATCCATCTTTCTTTGATATATCCGGGGTGCATTAGCCAATCCCATAGGCATCACATTCCAAATATAGTGTCCTTGTGGTGTAGAGAAAGTCGTGAACTTCTTGCTTTCTTCATCCATCTTAACTGTAAAATCCGGACTTGCAATCGAACTTTGAGAATATCTTGGCACCTTTGATACAGATTAACCGGATGTTCTCTCGCTTGGGATATAGTATCCGTCGAACTCCAAAATGTTATTAATCCCTTTGTAATTAATAACAAATCTTGCTTTCCTCTTTTAATTTCTCCATGGTTTCGACTAAGAATCCTGGATCATTTGTATGGAGAAACTCCTGGTGAAATTAACTTAAGGTCAAGATGTTCCTTAAGTATCTTTTGCATATCCTCACGATCTTCCCGGTTCATAAGATTGGTTTGAATCTTACGAACTCGTACTCTTTCCAGGTTTAACCTTTAAGGAAGCTTTAAGCTCGTTCTTATCCCACCAAGCCAAAGGATCTTCATTGTAATTCCTTTTGATCTTCTTCGATATCCTCGAGTGATATTTGTTCCTCTATGGTTACATCACTCGTGGATTCTCCATTAGACTCATCCATAATTCTCGCAACGGCTTCCGGAGTGACTCGTTCTTCTCTTTATACTCGAATGAATACAAGCTATTATCCCATATCTTTTGATCCTTCGGATGGAACCAAATTGTCTATAGGATAATAAAGCTTCACCAAATTTCCTTCGATCCGCCATTTTTGGATTGCGGTTTGGCTTCATCACCACGCTTTGCCGCGAAAATTAATAGGCATTTTTCTCGTAAAATGCTTCCTCAGATCTCTGGACAATAATCTTATGATCACATAAGGTTGTGAAAATAAGTCTTCTCGTCTCGTTCTCTTGTGTGAATCGCTTGAATGTTTGTAGGAAATTGTTTCCTAGCAAAATATCCGCACTGATCATGGGAATAGATTGGTGGCGTCTTTACTTTGTACCACGGGTACGCCCGCACCTCCGATCATTATTTCTCGCTTGTTTAATTCCCCTGTTAAGGATAAGAATCCTTTTAGAGAAATCTCTTTCGCAATAGCCGGTAAATCTTCTCCAATTTCTTTAGGAAAAACATCCGCTTTGCAAGACATATTCCACTCGTGAACTCTATTCCGTCTTGTAATCTTTCCCTGTGGTTTATGCTCCTCCGTAAATTCAATTCCCGATTAATTGTTCGGGATCTTTCCCCGTAACTCCCGTGATAGTAAGCTCAATTTCTCCTATCTTCAGGCTTCCTTGATACCTTCCAACGATTGGTTGTTGGAGATAATATAGAACATCACAAGGAAAAATGTTATCCTTTTGAGTGATGTCGAATATTACTTCAACCTCTCGCCATTCTTTCTCGACATTTCAGCTCTCTTGCTTTTTAAAAACATCGGGGATGCGCTGAATCAGCATTTCTGGTCTCCTTTCTTCCCAACTACTGCTACTCACCATTCTCGTCTTTGCTGAAAGACATCCTTCTGTGCTCAACTCGAGACTTCGACTTTTGTTGAAGATCTGTTGATCTTGAATTATCATATCAATCTCCTTAATAGTTGGAGATTCAATGATTTCTGTAACACCACCCTGGCAAAGTCCTCAAAGATTCTTGGGACTTCAATAAATTCTTTTCTCAAGAATACTTGAATGATGGGTATTCGAGAGAGCATAGAAAATCTTGTATGTGATCGAGTAAGGCCTATTTCTTTCTTTCATCAAATCGACTCTTTTGAAATCTTGATGAAGGGTTAGGACTCTCATCAAGTCTCGATCTCCCAAATTGTATACAATTCTAGGATAGACATTAAATGCCAATTTCCCGCATACAAATTTCAGAATCGCTCCAAGGCATGAATCCTTGAGATGCGAGATTCGCTTGTCAAAGATAGCAAGATTGAGAGGCGAATCTATTCCTTCTTTGAATGTTGCTTTAATAATTACTCTTATGGCTCCGATATGAATCCATGAGAGTGTGTTTGCAACTTCTCTTTTAACTTTGCTTTTGATCTCTTGTATTTCTCTAATAGGGACCAACTGCATCTCGATCAGGTTACCGGTAAACTCCATCGGAATAGCAAATTCTCCGGTTGTTACCCTGTGGATAATTTGGTGTTTTCTGTTACGAAACCCAATTTTATCCAATGCTTTTTCCATAGCTCCGATCGTAAATCCATCATAGACTTGAAGCTTTGGATCTTCCTTCATGATTCTCATAAGAGTCTTATGAGAAACTGTCGTGTGAGAGAGGAATCCTGACATATCCTCTCTGACTGTCTGTTGAAGAATTTCTTCTTCACTCCGATTCTGAGCTGGAGTCACTTCCATCGTCAGAATAGATTTCTTCTTCATAGATGCTTTCATCTGAGGGAATATCCTCAAATTGATACACCTGTATAAGATCTTGATAATAGACAGCTTCTTCGATTTCCGGTGTAGCCTCGAACTGTCTGACTCCTCGTTTCTGGTTTTCTGGACAATCAGTCGAGATATGTCCTCTTGCTCCGCATGTCCAGCAATTACAGTCTTTGAAACTTTCATTTGCTCTGGTGTGAGCACGCCTGAAAGTTCTTCTTCCTGGATTTCTGCTGGTACTTGCTTGATTAGAACCCGAATGATGAGGCTCTACTCCTGCTTGGTGCTGGTCTTTGTCCCGTTTTTGTAACTTCGGGCTTTTTGTTTTGACCAAAACCTTCTAGGTCTCCATGAAGACCTACTTCTTTTGTTGTTGCTTCCTCGGCGGTATGGATGGCTTCTCTCCTTCTTCTTCTTGTGCCGCCTTGGTTGACCTCCCACAACTGTTGGGATATCATTATCCACACAACATAGAGGAACTGCTTTGTTAATTCCTCTTAATCTCTTGTAATTCCTGTGCAGAGCTGCTTGATAGCACCATTCAGATAACTTGGCCTTTAGGAAAGATATTTTTCTGCCACGCTTTCTACTTCACTCCACCCTTGTATTCCCCGATAAGCATTTCTCTCCAGGGACTCGGAATCTTGGCAAAGAATAGTTGTGCCGCTTCTTTTCCTCAATCTTGATTTCCACCGTATTCGGTGAACAACTTGATATATTCGTCAATATGACAAATATCCAAGAACTCAAGGCTATAGAGGGCTTGTTTATATTTCTTTCTTTTTTCATCCTCTAATCCTCGAAATAACCCGTGGCGATGAATCGATTTTGAATAGTTTTGCCATACCATCGACAATTCCTTTAAGTGATTCCCCGATATGACCGAACTTTTCGTACTAGCGTCGGTCATATCCCTGCAATCTTCACCGATCCTTCAAGACTCATTTCAAGGAGTAAAATGAATGAATCCTTTGTAAGATCGAGGGTTCTCCCGCTGAAATTCTCATAGTCAAGCCCATTCATCAATGAGAACCTCTTCTGCTTTTAAAATCGGGATGTCCAGATTTAACATCAACCCATATGGATGTATTGGGTCGAGGTGCGATCTTCCATAAGGCGTCGATAAACATTCGCCTTCCGGTAGGTTGTCCAGTTCCCCGCAAGAGGGTTTCGACCTCCCCGTCCCCGAAAGTGGATCACTTATCGTGAAATCCCAGCGTGGGGCATCCTCTCGCTCGAGTTCCATGATGCGAACTGTACTTTCTTCGACGTTAGGATTAATCGTGGCGGTGGTGGTGGAATTGGTCTACCTTGTGGGTCATAGGTAACCAAAGCGATTTCTCACATGCTTCATCTTTAAATCTACAATACCTAATCCCGCCAAGGATTCTCCAGTCATGTAGATCTTTAAGATTCATCTTTTCAATATCCATCTTTTTAATTTTTGATGGATTTTCCTTTGATTAGAGCAATGAGCTTCTCCTCATCCGTCATTTTTCGTATGACTTCGGTTGGTTTCCCCTTTTGGTGTAAATAGGGTACCGTCGGCCCCAAAATCAATATGTTTCCTTCCTCCTGGATGAACTTGGCTTGTCCTCTAGATTCTTGACTCGTTTGAATATCATGAAGGAGTTTAAGAGTTTCCTTCTAATATTTCACCATCGTCTCCATCCGGTTCGATCTCGATGAACTTGTATCGTAGATGAATATGGCGGTTGCCATAATTCTCGCACCGTCTTCGATTTCTCTAAGATCTTCGGAGATCTTAGATTTATCTGGAAGTATCTCGTTCCACTCGGTACTCCATCGTGAATCATTGTTCTCGATGGGAATTTTCATGAACCGTTTCTTGAAGGTTCATCAAGTGAACATATAAGTGGTCCGGTTAAGCATCCAAATCGCTTATAATATTATGCTCGCATTTTGCATTGCATTAAGGTTTCCCGCTTCTCGGCTCCTGCCGCTTCCTTTTCTTCATGTTGGTATTCCCAATATGAAACCTGGTCAAGGTGTTCTTGTGCATACATCGTCAATATTTGATATGTCCTGTAAAGGGGTACATCTCGGACATCGGTCCGGATCCATAATCTCGGAGAAAATTCTTGTCACCAATTGTTAATTACATAAATATAATAAATTTAACTAAAAGTTCTAAATTAACCTAGCTCGATACCATTTTCGGGTCGCAAGACCATGAGGAGTAAATGTAGATCATACAATAAAATTTATGGCATAGGTGGTAAAGTGCAACAACTTTTGAAGTTTAGAGGGTAAACTGTAAAACAACTTTCATATAGCTAGGGGTGAATTTGTAATTCAAGGCAAAGTGTAAGATTTCGCATAGTTGGGAGGGTTAAGTGTAACGATTTAAAGTTCGTATGGTTAAGTGTAAAACTTGAATAGTTTGGGGGTTAAATGTATTTATCCCTTTTATGTATGATAATTATTAATTATAAAAAAATGATAGGTTAAATTTCTATAAATTAATAATTTTGGTACTTGTCAAAATCTATTAATTTAATAAAATATTAAATAATAAATTAATAATATATTATTTTATAGAAATATAGCTTGTAGAAAAGAAATTTGCTTGAGGATAAATGTCAACTCATCTTCAAACTATTGAAGGATTGCAAAATTTTGAATTATTTTTCTTGTCATCAACAAAATATCAAAAGATTCATTCTTGTATTATGGATATCATACAAATGTATAGTTGTTGACTAGCAATAATCAATAATCAAAGAAGCTCAACAACAATAATATTGAATAATTACCCTAACAAAAAGTCGGAAATGAGATTCAAGGAGACATTAAATATTAATTTCAACAAGAAATAAATAATAATTGAGTTAATTTTATTAAATCTTTATAGATTAATAAATGTAATATATATTACAAAATTATTAATTTATATATTGCATGGGTCTTATATAAATTTCCGTGTATGTCTTATCTTATAAATTTAACGAATTATAAAATTTAGCATGTTGTCCCCAAGTCGGGATCGGACAAAAATGTTATTTAATCGAAATCTTAAATTATTGAAGTTTCTTGTGTATATTAAACTCGATTAATGGATTAAATGATCTAATAATAAATTTTGAACATACATGTATGATACTTATTAAAAGAAAAAAAAAAAGAAATGGCATAAACTTTAGTCAGTCTCTCTTCCCCCAAACCAAAGACCCGAAAACCCATTACTTTTCCTCATCATCCTCCATTCAGGATTTGAGGTTTGGGGTGGGGTGTGGGGACCGGGGGGACACTTATGGCATTAGTGTTTTTTTTTTTTTGTGGGAATATTGTTTTCTATTTTGTGAGTGGAAATTTTCTTCTCTCATCTCTTATCAGTGTATTTTTATTCGATCATATGAAGATTATTTAACTTGGCTTGGACGAGTTTAGATTTTATTTGTTAGATTTGCAAATTTGAGGAGACTCTAGATTCTTGGTCGTTCGCTTCTATATTGGTCATGCAAGCAGTTACTATATAGAGATTTGTTGTCATTTGAACCAGATTTAAGACTTTCAGTGTTAATTTAGAGTTTTTCCCTAGTTTTCATTCTTTTATTCTGCTTTTTGCATTTTATTAAACACAACTTCTTCTTAGTTAATAAATATTGATGAAGTCTTTTTTTCGTTCTTGAAAAAAAGCGATTCGAGAATATTCAATTAGTTTTTGGACTTGCGGATTTTTCGACATCATATGCATAAAGGAACACAATTTTTGTTTAATCGATATAATTAATAGATTAATTAAAATTATTTAATTTATCTTATATACTAAAAGAAAAAAACAAAATTGACACATGTGTTGTGGGTTCATAATTATCCGTGTGGCAACCCTATGACAAATTTAAAAGAACAAATAATTCAAACAACAAATTTAAATGATACAAATAACCCAAAATTCAAGGATTATGTCTACATTATATATTAAGTTTGTTATATTTTAAATTATTATATTATTATACATTTCAAATAAAATGTAGAAACCTAGCATTTTCAGAAATATATATATATACTAGAACAATACCCGTGTGTTACACGATTTGTCCAAATTAAAAATTTTAGGTCACAAATTTATTTTTAATAATTATAAGAGATCCAAAATACTAATTAGAAATATTGAAAAAAATTCAAAAATTAGAAGAGTATCATACAAATAGTTCACTTCAAATTCTCGAAAATTTTCTTTGTAAACTACACTATTTGTTCTATTTCCAAGTGTACCGTTTTTGTCACAACAAAGAATTTCCAAACCCTTTATGCTCTTAATACTCTTGATATGACCACATAAAGTTGATCGTGAGATTGTGATAAAATATTTTGTATTTAGGATTATAATTTATATTTTAGAGTTGATGTTGTGAGAAATTGATTTATTTTGGTATTTATATTTTATCTTTTAGAGTTGAGATTTGAATCTCGTAGTAGCAAAACAATCAAATTAAAAGGTGCATATAAAATAAATATATTTTTGAAAGATAATATTTTTAGATGTATGTCAAACCCCAATTTCTATTAGTTGTTAGATATATTCATTGATGTGTTTTCTCGAATTTGTTGAGAAAATTAAATATAATTTGAATAAATCGGTTTATTTTAATTTTAATTGTTAGGATATGCTCCTTTAAATCTATGATGAGCTTATTTAATTTGGTTATAATTTGGATTGAATTTTTTATTTAATTGTGAATATAATTGGTTAGTGGGTCAAACTTGGGATTTAATAAGAGTAATTTAAAATAGACATTGGAGTTAGCATAAATCGGAAATTAAAAGATGCATATAAACCAAATACATTTTTGAAAGATAATAATTTTAAAATGATAAATAAATAAATCATTGATATTTAGATTACTTCATATATCTTAAAGTTGTAATTATCTTTAAAATTTATAATCTTTTAAATTCAAAAATTCAAAAATATACTATCAATATTTTACCTTTAATTTGTAGATAGCAATGCCACATGGATAATTATAAAGTAGACATGTGGAATTGAGAGAATGAGAAGTTGACATGTCAAAATTAATGAGGTGATGACATGTATCAACTTTGTTTTATCTTTTAGTATATAGAATTGATATACATATATAAATTTATCAAATATTTTAAATTAATTAATACATTATAAGAAAAATTCCTCAAAAAACGTGTTGGATATACATACATATACATATATAAATATATAAACATATTAAACATATGATTTTGCCGTAATATTGATTTTGCCAAATTGATAACTTTGATTAAATGTTTGATTGGATTTTAATAGTTATGTAGGAAAATAGGAAATTTAATTATTAAGTTGATGATAAATTAATAGTAAATTGATACAAGAAATCAATTTATAGTTGGAAGAATAAGGTGGTGGCATGGTTTGACATGTGGCTATATATGAAAACGACACGTGGATTTGGAAGAATAAGGCGTTGACATGTGTACCAAATTAATCGGTGAAGACATGTGGCGATTATTTTTTCTTTTAGTATATAGAGTTGATATATATAGGGAAGGTTCAAATGGGACACCCCCTTATATAAGACAAATGGGGATTTATCCAAGCCATTATTGAAATATTGCAATTAAGGGTCCAGATTTAATGGCTAATATTTATATCAATAATTATTAATTATAAGTAGTAAGGGCATAATAGACAAATTAAGAAAATAACCAACCACCAAGTCAAACGTTCCTAAATTATAGGAAGTGATAAACACAAAATAATGGCAACAAAATTTTACCAAATCAAACCCAATAGAGCCCAAATAATTGGTAGATAATACCGAAAATTTTGAACCCACATAGTCAACGTTTCCTAAATTGTAGGATGCAATTCAATACACGCTTAGAGCCGTCAAAACGGGCCAGGCCGCGGGCCGCCCGCCCGCCTAAGGTAGGGGGTGGGTTAAGTATTTAGTAGCCCGCCAAAGGGTGGGCCTAACGGGCTAGCCCGGCTTGCGGGTTAGCGGGTTGGGCGTCGGCTAGCCCGCTAAAAAAAAAAATGAAAAATGAAAAATTAGATAAAATAGACAAAAAAATAGGATAATTGATTTTTTATATTTTTATCTCTTATAAAAGTATATATAATATTTGTTAGGAAATTTATTGTTTAGATTTTGATGAATGCCATGTAAAACTTAGAATAGGAAGTTGGCACCCCATTTTTGTTGTAAACTCGCATTGTAATAAATAGGGTTGGTCAAGCCGAGTTAAGTTAGTTATGCCCAAACATGCAAGAAGACAACCGGAGACTAGAAGGAAGACTCACCGCAAGACATCCGAGTATGGCAAAGAAGAGGGACGGAACTCTCTATCAAGAAGCGGTGAGATACAAAAGAGTGGAGTGTCGGTCAAGTCAACTCGGAAAAGTCAAGTCTCAAGTTGAAGTGATGTAAGAGTCATCCATGATTGGAAGTCGACTCTAAGTCACCTGGGGAAAACAAGGAAATGCAATCAAGTCGAGATAATCAAAAAGATCCGTTGCACGTAAATCAAGAGAATTACCTAAACAAGTAATATCTCCATACTACCTTTCTCGAAGTGATCACCCCGAAGCGTGCAAAAGGAATAAACCAATGGGAAGCACTACACCGTGTCAAAACTCTGAAAAGGTGAAGAACATTTCATACGAGGAAATGGCAATTCCAAGGATTGCAACAAGACAAGCCAACGATCGCAAGTGACTTTCAAAAATAAGCCTATCTCTTCAACGGGCAAATTTTTGAAAGATCACTATAAAAGGCCGAGAAATGACTTTGAGAATAAGTAGACCAGAACCACAAACGTTCAAGCGATTATTAGAATCAAACCCGAAATATTCTCAATCCTCAAGCCTACACTACGAAGAACATCAATCCAACACTCACCGTGAAGGAAAGATAACTTCAATCAATTGAAGAGGAAAATACTTGAAAAATCAAGGGTCTACATTCCTCGAAGGATTGTAGGAAGGTTCAAGGTCGAACCAAGTCTTGAGCTTTTGGAGGGCTTCGTGATCAAATCCAAAGAGCTTGAGCAAGTGGGCAGTAGTAGCAAGCGCACCGCCTGTGAAGAAGGCCGAGTCGTCATTTAGAAGCCACCGAGTGATCAAGGCGTCTCCCGGTGAGTCCCAAAGGATCAAGTCACCGTGTGATCAAGACTTGTATCCGGGTACTTACCACTTTGTATACTTGATCAATACCTAGTGGATTCCTCCGGGAGTTGGAGAAGAGAGGAGTAGAAGAATTACCCCATCTTCGAACCTCTATAAAAATCTTATTGTGTCATTTATATTTCAAAGACTTTAATTCTTGCATCATATCTACTTATTTCTCACGACATATTTGCTATCCATTACATAATCTCTAAGTACTAACTCAAGCTCTAAATCCCCAACTTAACCAAACTTAAGGGTGTTAAGTCTTCCGCAAAAAACAAACCACGATTGAGTTAATTTAGACTTAACAATTGATGGCTCAAAAGCTACCTTTAAAACCATAGGCAAGTGCACCTATCGTTTTATAGTATAGATTATTGAGTACCGAGTGTCATTCCCACGAGGATTGTAAGTACTAATAATTCTTGTCTTTTTGTTATTTAATCTAACAATTTTCGAGTTTTGTTTGATGAAAAAGAAAAATAAAGAATCTAAATTATCAAAATGCAAATTGTAAAAATGAAAGAAGATTTGTAAAATAAGAAATCAAGAGATAGAAATGTGTTCGAATGTAAATCCCTCTAGAATGTTTTTGTGATTTGACAAGTTAAAAATACAACCGTAAGCCCTTAAGCAAAAACCAACCTCTTTTAATAAAATCTCATGTCTTGTGGACCGTAGAAATTCCCAATTTAAGTTAAACCCTTTCTCAAGGCGAAAAACTTCTAATCTCAAATTGATTAATCAAATCTCTTTTTAGTTAGAACCCCCAAGACAACATTATAACGATTTGTGAATTCCCATATTAGGTTTGACCCTAATCCGGAAGATTTATGTCGCCCTATATCTAGGATTGCATGCAACTCTTTTCACTTATATAGTTCTATTTCACCATGAATCTCTCGATTTCCTGGATGAAAAATAAACTTCAAATCAATATTGCGCATATATTAATTCGAATGAACGAAGCATAATATAAGTGAATCACACAAAATATGAAGATTTTATTAAAAACATACACACCTTAATCACAAATCCATTCTAGAGTTCATTACATTCAAACACTAGGAGTTTAGCTACACATGGCTTTAATAAAAGAGTATACTACACAAGATGATTTGAATAAAATGAACATGGTGTACTTAGCTCTTATTCAAGACCAATACAAGACTTCCTCCTTGGTTGATGATGTTGCTCCAAGCCTTCTTCTCCAATATTGCCCCAAGCTTTCTCCTCCAAGACCCCTTGATCCCAATTCTACTTAATATTTCCTGAGTATCTAATCAATGCTTCTCCCAACTTCAACCATCGGCTTTTATAGGCAACCAATACATTGATAGTACTCTCTTTTTGTTAAACAATTGCCTCCATTTTCATTGTTGGTTGGTGAATTCTTGTACTCAATTGATGATTGAGGGAATATTGGGACATGTTGCAGCAAAATTGGGTGTTAAAGGTGTATAAAAGTGGTCAAAAAGCTTGGTAGGTGAGTTTTCCATAATTTTCACATGGAAAAGTTGCGGAAAAGTGCCCGGACACGCCCGTGTCGCCCGAACGGCCGGTCGTGCTGTTTTATCACACAGGAATCGGGAGACATGGTCGTGCTTCCCAACACGGCCGCATCGTGTCTCTCGACACGGCCAGTGTTGGGGAACACGGCCTGGCCGTGTCGGAGGGCTGTTTTGTGCAAAAAATCGAAGTTTTTAGCTCCGTGAACACGGACGTGTTGCCCGACACCCCTGCCCGTGTTGGACCAAAAAGGCCCCGAAATGATGCGTTTGGCTTGGAATTTCGAGCGTTTTTGCATCCTTAAACTCCCGGTATGTTTTGACATGAATCCATGGTCCGAAATTCACCAAAATTAGCCCCGAATGGTCAATCTACATCAATAAAAGCACTCGGAGTAATATGAACTATGTACAATCAAAAATTTACAAAACTAACAATAAAATAACTCGAATTCTACTCAAATATACACATAAAATGTGCATAAAAAGACCCTTATCAAACCACCTCCAACTTTGAACTTTGCTTGTCCTCAAGCAAAACATTATATCAAAAAGAGGGATTCAATAAATCACAACATACAAAGATGAATTTTTTTTTCAACATATTGAACATAAGTAGTCAAGTTCTTGGCCTTTTCAACCCGAATTAACCATTAAGTAAAAACATTGTTTTGTAAAACGATCGATCACAAGAAAGATTGTAATATCGGCAGCATTATTCGACTTGAAATCATCACTCCACAAATACTTGATAGTTATGAACAACTTCAATTCAATAACGCCATGAAAATACAAGAATTCAATAGATCATTGTAGTTAGCTTACTAGTCATATAACCAAGCTTCTTGAACTTTATTGGAATGAGAAGTCAATGAGTTTTCATTCTCCTCTCTTTTTTTTTTCGTTCTTTTTTTGGGACCTTTCGAGACATGCTTCCACTAGGTTTATATTTTGAATTTCTGTTCAAACACTCATAGGGTGGTTTCCCATACTCATATTCGTGTCGCCTTTTTACGTAAAAAAGACAAACATGGGGCTCATGAATGCTCCTAGTTACTACGCAACAACAAATAGAGAGTATAACCTCGATTGGTCCGTTTTTTTTTTCTTTTTTTTTTTTTATTATTTTTTTTTTTTTTTTATTCACAAGCTTGGTTTAACAACTAGTTAACCACTACTAAATCATGAGTTCTCGGAAGTTCATAACACTAAGTATCGTCGTATATGCCTTAACACATCAAGTATTTATGGTGTTGGAAATCTCGTCAAAATTTAGCCTTTTGCATCCACGCCAATCTATCCTAGACAATCAATTGCTTTACATCAAAACACAAATTAACAAGTTAATAAAGGTATGATTGGGCCAAGTTATTGACTAGCAAACATTTAATTTATTAAAAAAATCACATCTTTTGAAAACAAACACACAAGCATTCCGAAAATGTTATTGTACCCACCTCCAACTTTATGATTCACATTGTCCTCAATGTGAAAGAAAGAAATGGACAAACACACACAACACACTAAAAAAAAAAAAAAAAGCAAAGAAACTAGAATGATATAAAAGAAGTAGAAAAAGAAAAATACGACCTTACTACAATAGTAGAATCGGTGTTGAGCGATCATTGGGTTGTTTTGCACGGGACCTTCAACGACATCTTCATACCTAATCAAAGTTAAGCAACACACAACTCGAATACCGTGAAATCTCAAATATTCCCAATTAGGACAACCAAGAAGATGTTCAAAAGTTTTTTTTATTTGAAAATGACTCTAAGGACTTGTGATTATTTTGAAAGAAAATAAAATAAAAAAAATAAAAATGAATGAAAACAATTGCACACAAACATCGGGTTGCCTCCCGGTAGCGCTTAACGTCGTATAATCGACCATTTCACCTAAATGTGAAGATTTAATCGGGCGAGCTTGAACTTATGAAAATCTTTAACATCGCCACCTAAGTCAAATCTCGAACAATTTACCTTGACGGTCCCATTTTTCTCGCATTTACATCTTTAAATGTGAACTTTTCTGTGGGCACTTCTACATACTGAACATCACATGCTTTCAAGGGTTTATTAGATGGTGTATCAAGCAAAGGATCATTTTTCCCAATCAAGTTTATAGGAAAACAAGTATCATCTATGTGATTTTTCAAGGGAATTTTAAAGATAACTTGTTCACTCCTTACTCTCAAAATAAGTTTTCCATCATGCACATCAATAAGAGATTTTGCAAAGAGCCAAAAAGGACGCCCTAGAATTAAGGGAACTTCTAAATTATCATGCATGTCAAGAATAACGAAATCGACTGGAAACACGAATTTGTCAATCTTGACTAACACATCATGAATAATACCTCTAGGATGTTTAATCGATTTATCGGCTAATTGAATGTCCATCCTAATAGGTTTAAGTTCACCTAATCCTGCATGCTTAAATGTTTCATAAGACATCACATTGATACTAGCTCCCAAGTCGGCTAGTGCCCTATCAATAGGTAAATCATCAATTGTGCAAGGGATAATAAAGCTTCCTGGATCATTAAATTTTTGTGGTAGTTCATTGGAAGGACATTTATCATTCAATTGCACATTTGATAATTTGTTAAGCTTATTTTCACTAGGAATGATGTCATTAAGATCCCTAACATGCTTTGAAGGAGGGTCAACAAATGGAATATTGGCATGTAATTGTTTGAAAGAATTAAGATACTTACCAAATTTGTCCTCCCTTCTATCTTCTTCTGGTTAGACTCCGGTAAGGGATCTTGGGCTTGTATTCTCGCAACCTCCTTTTTCATGAGATTTTCTTTGGGCATGTCATCCTCCACGTATTTCTCGCATGGCGGCATTGGCATAATCATGCTCATGTGGAAAACTCGATGGTGATTGCCTTTACGTGCTCCTCTGGTTTGGCTCAAGATTACCCGACAAACTACCTTGTGGCCTTTCGGAAATTATCTTCGCAATCTGCCTATTTGGTTTTCCGTTATGGATAGATGCCTTATTGATTTCTCAAGGATGTTTCCACCGCCTGGAATCGGGTATCTCTGATTGCACAAACTTTGTTATAAGATCTTCCAAGTTAGGCTTACCTTGATTTGGGCAAATCGGAGACGTGTGTAGATCGGGATTGGGATTAGGTCGTGGTTGGCCTTGATTTACCCAACCAAAATTAGGATGTTGTCGCCACCCAGGATTATATGCGTTCTTTGTAAGGATTACTTAGGTAATTTCGCGCCTTGATTCCCAACGTAATTAGCATGTTCGGCGTGAGGAATCAGTGTGTGGACAATCCCGATGATTATGCGATCCTCCGCAAGTTTCACAAGATAAAACATGCGGTGGTGGTGGTTTAGGAGTTGCTAGATCGTCAATCTTTTGGGTCAAAGCTTCGACTGTGCGGCTAGTGTAACCACGCATCTACATTATAAACACCTACTCTTTTCATAGGTTTACCTCGTAGGATTGCCATTGATAGCCATTCATGGCCATTCCTTCTATGAGATCTTGGGCGGCTTTGGGTGTTTTATTGTTCAACGTTCCCCGCCGCCGCATCAATCATTTGCCTCGTCGATGAGAGTAGCCCATTGTAAAATGTTTGGACTTGCATCCAAATGGGAAGGCCATGATGTGGGCATTTCAGCATTCCTTGAATCTCTCCCCAGTGTCGTCTGGGTCTCATCGTCCTCTTGAGTGAATGAAGAGATCTCATTCCTCAATCGTGCGGTTTTGGCGGGTGGAAAATACTTGAAGGAACTTTTTCGCCATAATGTTCCACGTTGTGATTGTTCCCTTCGATAAAGTGTTTAGCCATTGTTTAGCCCGGCCCCCGAGAGTAAATGGGAACAGCGTGAACGGATGCATCGTCGGAGACTCCATTTATTTTGAAGGTATCGTAAATTTCAAGAAAATTCGCGATATGATTATTTGGATCTTCGTCCGGTAGACCGTCGAATTGAACAAATTGTTGCACCATTTGAATGACATTCGGTTTGATTTCAAATCATTGGTACAATAATGGCCTTACAATACTAGACGATGTGCATCCATAGACGGCTTGGCATAGTCGTATATGGTTCTTTGTTGTTCATCCGCCATATTGGGATCCTTGCCTTCGTTAATATCCTCCTCGTGGGTCGATTAATACTTTCTCTATGTTGCTACCGGTGTCGCGCGCTTCCAAATTCGGCGACGATTAGCATGCATCGCGTAAATAAAGAGGATAAGTGTAATCCAAGACTTACAAAGATAGATAAAAAGAAAGACAAATGATGAAATAAAATAAAAAAATGATTAAATTAACAAAAATAAGGTGTTCTTAATATTACAATCCCCGACAACGGCGCCAAAACTTGATGGCTCAAAAGCTACCTTTAAAACCATAGGCAAGTGCACCTATCGTTTTATAGTATAGATTATTGAGTACCGAGTGTCATTCCCACGAGGATTGTAAGTACTAATAATTATCGCTTTTTTTGTTATTTAATCTAACAATTTTCAGTTTTTGTTTGATGAAAAAGAAAAATAAAGAATCTAAATTATCAAAATGCAAATTGTAAAAATGAAAGAAGATTTGTAAAATAAGAAATCAAGAGATAGAAATGTATTTGAATGTAAATCCTCTAGAATGTTTTTGTGATTTGACAAGTTAAAAATACAACCGTAAGCCCTTAAGCAAAACCAACCTCTTTTAATAAAATCTCATGTCTTGTGGACCGTAGAAATTCCCAATTTAAGTTAAACCCTTTCTCAAGGCGAAAAACTTCTAATCTCAAGTTGATTAACTCAAATCTCTTTCTAGTTAAAACCCCAAGACAACATTATAACGATTTGTGAATTCCCATATTAGGTTTGACCCTAATCCGGAAGATTTATGTCGCCCTATATCTAGATTGCATGCAACTCTTTTCACTTATATAGTTCTATTTCACCATGAATCTCTCGATTTTCCTGGATGAAAAATAAACTTCAAATCAATATTGCGCATATATTAATTCGAATGAACGAAGCATAATATAAGTGAATCACACAAAATATGAAGATTTTATTAAAAACATACACACCTTAATCACAAATCCATTCTAGAGTTCATTACATTCAAACACTAGGAGTTTAGCTACACATGGCTTTAATAAAAGAGTATACTACACAAGATGATTTGAATAAAATGAACATGGTGTACTTAGCTCTTATTCAAGACCAATACAAGACTTACTCCTTGGTTGATGATGTTGCTCCAAGCCTTCTTCTCTCAATATCGCCCAAGCTTTCTCCTCCAAGACCCTTGATCCCAATTTTACTTAATGAAATGAATACAATGAATATTTCCTGAGTATCTAATCAATGCTTCTCCCAACTTCAACCTCGCTTTTATAGCAACCAATACATTGATAAGATTTCTTTTTGTTAAACAATTGCCTCCATTTTCATTGTTGGTTGGTGAATTCTTGTACTCAATTGATGATTGAGGGAATATGGGGACATGTTGCAAAAAAATTGGGTGCTAAAGGTGCATAAAAGTGGTCAAAAAGCTTGGTAGGTGAGTTTTCCATAATTTTCGCATGGAAAAGTTGCGTAAAAAGTGCCCCGAACACGCCCTGTCGCCCGTAACGGCCGGCCGTGCTGTTTTATCACACAGGAATCGTGAGACATGGTCGTGCTTCCCAACACGGCCGCATCGTGTCTCGACACGGCCAGTGTTGGGAACACGGCCTGGCCGTGTCGGGAGGTCGTTTTGTGCGAAAAATCGAGTTTTTAGCTCCCGCGAACACGGCCGTGTTGCCCGACACCCTTCCCGTGTTGGACCAAAAAGGCCCCGAAATGACGCGTTTGGCTTGGAATTTCGAGCGTTTTGCATCCTTAAACTCCCTCGATGTTTTGACATGAATCCATGGTCCGAAATTCACCAAAATTAGCCCCGAATGGTCAATCTACATCAATAAAAGCACTCTGAGTAATATGAACTATGTACAATCAAAAATTTACAAAACTAACAATAAAATAACTCGAATTTACTCAAATATACACATAAAATGTGCATAAAAAGACCCTTATCAACAATCGAGTTATTCCATCAATGTTTCTGAATTGAGTGAGAGACTAACTCTACCGATTAACTAAATTGGTCATCCATCTAGAACACAACAACGTGTAGTATCAACTCAATATTAAATGGACTAAATCAAAAATTTGGTAAGGTTTATTCAATCCCCCTTCTAAACCTTACACTTACACCTCTTTGGGACCTACAATATTTTTATAAAATATGTACTTATTATCCAAGAGTATATTTAATTCATTAAAATTAATAATATGAATAAAAAATATTTTTTTATTTTTTTATTTTTTTTAATTTTTTATGGCGGGCGCCCGCCCAACCCGCAGCCCAAGACGGGTTGGGTTGGGTTGAGGTTTTCTCGCCCGCCACCTTGGCGGTTGCCCGCCCGCCAAGTGGCGGGTTTTGACGGACACGGCCGCCCGCCCGCCGCCCGTTTTGACACCTCTATATACAAGTGAAATAAATATATATTACAAAGTGAAATTTCGATTTTTATACAAAGGAACATGCCCTAACCGCACAAAGAATATTAAAGTGAATAAACAAATATTATTTGGAAGGATTAAACACGTTTTATCGACTTAGTATGTATATTGTATATCATCCTAAATTATTTGGAAGGATTAAACGCGTTTATTTTTTTTTTGTATAAAATAAATGCACTTCAATACACAGTGAAATAAATATATAGTACAATGAAATTTCGACATTTATACAATACAACGCTCTTAACCACACAATAATGTTAAAGTGAATAAACAGTATTATTTGGAATATTATGTACGCAGTAAAACTGCACTAATTATACAACATTCTAATACTAATTACACAGTAAAACTGCACTAATTATACATCATTGTAATATTATGCACGCAGTAAAACTGCACTAATTATACAATGTTCTAATACTATATACGCTGTAAAACTGCACTAATTATACAACATTCACAAATTCTTGACAACATGATCGCCTTCTTCTCCTTTTCTTATGCCGAGCATTTGCTTCCCCGCCCCACTACTCGTACTCACCAAAATTAAGTCAGTCTTTTTTGTTGTTTTCTAGCAATCTTCACAAATTATCAATCGCAATTAAGAAGACAAAGAAAATATCTTCATAATACAAAGAAAATTATTCTAACACTACACAAACATTTGATGACAAATACATTAAAATTGTATTATACAACTACAATTGAAGTTAAACTATGTTGAAATGAGACATACACAAAAATGTAACGTAGTAAAACATCAAAATTGTATTAAATAAGCACTAAAACTCAAGTAAGAATACAAAGAGAATAATATCCAGAAAAGTCGAAGTCGAAAGTCGAAAATACAAACCCAACCATGAAATTACTAGAAATCAAAATCTCCAGAAAAATCGAAGATAACTAAACCCTATAACAATAAATCCCCAATAATCAAAAGATAAAAAACCCTAGAAACTAAACAAACTACTTCTAAAAATATTTTCAAGATTTGGGTTAAAATTACATACCAATAAATTAAACAAAATGTGTGAAACCTAATTGCCCGCCATGATAACCCACCGCCCGGTGTTACACCATCGCCATCGTCTTAATTGCTCAGGTCCAGATATTAATAAAAAAATAAAATTCGAGCAAGGCAATATCGGACCATCGCGAAGTCGAACGATGGAGAAGAAGATGGTACGATGGCAGATCTATTTTTTTGCAGGCCTTCGTCACCGTCTTATTCAACGTCGTGATGGTCTTCTTCATGGCGAGTCTCGGCAGTGGAGGATGGCGGTGGCTCCGACGATTTTGGCGCAACGGATGGTGGTGGCCGTGTGTGAAGGTTGTAATACGCATTGACGGTGAGAAGATGGAGTGTTTGAAGATGAGAAAAATGTTTGAAGAGTCCGACGTTTTTTTGGGGGGTTACCGAGTTTGATTTGGTAAGATTTGAAGCCCCTTAAACTCGAACCGAAAAATAAAAATTAAAACATACTTTTACACTCAAATAAAATGACAGATTTGCCCCTAATTAAAAATCCGAAAATAATATAAATTACCTATTTGACCCCCTAAAAATCTTGCATTAACTACTTGTCTAAAATAAATGGATTAATCTAAGCCATACAAAATATCAATCCAATGGCTATAATAAATCTCCACCGTCTCAAATAAGCGGGTGTCCCATTTGATCCAATCTCTCTCTCTCTCTCTCTCTATATATATATATATATATATATATATATATATATATATATGTTGGATTCAAAAGATAGGTTACTATTTTTTAGGAATTTTTCAACGTTTTCATGATTGAATTTTTTTCTATATATTGAACTTAAAAGATAACAAATTTAAAAGAAAAATATGTTTTTTATTGATTCTAAAATATACGTTACTATTTTTTTTAGGAATTTTTATACATTTTCCATGCTTGGAATTTTTTTATAGAACTTAAAAAGATAACAAATTTAAACGATGGCAAAAATTAAAAAAACAAAACAAGGATTCTATCTACACTATATTTTAAATTTATTATCTTTTAATTTATTGTCTCCTTTAAATTTGTTGGTATCAAGGATTCTACTTACGTTATCTTTTAATTGTTATCTTTTAAATTATTATAGTATATGTTTCAAATAAAATGCGTAAACAAGCATTTTCATGAAAAAATATACTTTTATTGGATTCTAAAAGATATTTTACTATTTTTAGGAATTTTTCTACGTTTTTATACTTGGAAATTTTTTCTATTGAACTTAAAAGATAACAAATTTAAAATATAACAAATAACCCAAAAATTAAAGATTATGTCTACACTATATTTTAAAATTGTTATCTTTTAATTTATTATATGCTATAAATCATTATCTTTTAATTTATCATATTATATTATACGCATAAAATAAAATGTAGAAAAGATGAACAAACACCCCATAACAAATAATGTAGTTTACAAAAAGTTTCCGAATTGAAGTGAAGTACTATTTGTATGATACTTTCTAAATTTTGATTTATTTTTTAATATTTCTAATTAGTATTTTGGATCTTTTATAACTATTACAAATAAATTTTTGACACTAAAACTTTATCTTTGGACAGATTTCGTATAACACGCGAGTGTTATTCTAGTATCGCATAATTTCAAATGGCACATTCATCTTAAGCCAAATGATGTATTACATATTCAACAATTCAATATTGTTCTTACCAAGGTTGTACCGTAAAATATATAAGGGCAAAGTTGACCGAGCTCCGATATGTCCCCAACCGATATCCGCCAAAGAACACCGAGCACTGCAAGAAAAAAAGAGGGCCGAGGGTTTTTCCTGCTGCACTCTCTCCGACGCTCAAGTCGATATCGATCTAAAGAAGATCAAGATAGCTCAAGTATAATATAGGTGAGTAAAAATGCATTAACCTTGCTCATACCGATGAATGCCTATTTATAAGGCTTACTGTTAGGGTTTCCACATTTTCCTAAATGGTTAAGGAGCATCTGCCGACGTTTGTTACAAAATCTTATCTAGATCTCGAAAATTCAAGTTATGCTTACACATACCGATCTCATCTATTTATCCCGAGCACTATCAATCTTCTAGAAATTGGGCCTTAAGAAGTGAACTCCGAATGGGCCTGAGTTGGACTCGATTACGAGCCCATTCTCTAGCTCGGCCTATTCCATGCCGTATCAACTACCCCCCACTATAGCCGAGCTGTTTCGTCGAAACAATCAAGGTTATAGTGTTCCTTAATCACAAAGGCCGAGCTCATAACATCAATCATTTACGCCTCTATCGTTTGAAATTCCGCCTCTTGAGATCCGTGCCACCGCTCATCATTGCCCTATTGATGGGACGCCTATCCCTCCGCTTAATGTGCCCCTAGCCGCTGATTTTACCTCTCATCAACGGCTAAGATTCATTGTCCTCGGTACTCGTGCCGCTTTCTCCTATATAAAGGGGCTCGCCATTTCATTTTTCACTTTTGCACACTCTCCCTCTCAAACGATTTCCTAAAGATCTCGACGCCCTCCGGCGATTCAAGACCTCCACTCAGCGTGTAATTTTTCTTCCTCCTTTTCTTCTACTTAGGTACTTTCCTAGCCCTATTTTTATTCTCCCATTTCTATCTTATTTCTCTTTTTTCTTATTTTGTATAATAAAGATGTCTTCCCTCAGAAATCTTTCCTCCTCTACGTACCCCAACGGATCCCGAAATAAGTTGCTTTGCGGCTTGGGTCGATGACCGGAACTTTCTTTTGAAAATGTCGCTCCTCCTCCGCTTCACACCATACCGAGGACTCTTCCTCAAATCTCCTCGCGAGCTCGAGCTCTCTTTCTCGATGATAGTTATTCTAATATAGAAATAAGGTCATCATCCCGACCTCCCATGTAGATAGTAATTTCAATGCCACCGCCATGTTTGCTAGAATTTAAAATATCTTTGTAAAAATATAAGTATTCCTTCAACTTTTAGATTAGCTCTCCCAGCTCTTACGATAGGCCGAACCGACCTCCCCTGTGTTTTCTAGCCTTTTTCTCCGGCGATTGATGGTGGACTTCCTCCTATCCATCCTCTTATGACCGAGCTCTCCGCCCTATATCAAATCCCTTTGAACCAATTTTCTCCCAACTCTTTTCGACTTATGACCGGCCGTCATGGTTACCAAATTCCTCGAAATTGAACCCACAAAATGAGTTCTTTCACTCTTTATTTCAAATAAAGGTCTCCTCTACTCTGGCCTCTTCTATCTCTCCTCCCGAGGTGATGCACGATTCCTCGAAATATCCTACTTGAATAAATTTTGGAAGGATCGCTATTTCTTTCTCTCTTCTTCGAACCCGGCCCTTCCCTACCCAAAGTGGGTTTGGGAAGTTCCTCCTCAAAGAAAAGTAAATATTAGGAGGCGAAATCCCGATCTCCAAGTTCTCATAGATCGGTTAAATAAGCAAGAGTATGATCTTTCACGACTCGCTCTTGTCCCGCCTATTATGGCATTTCAAATTAAGCCACACCGCTAAGCTCGATAAGACCTCGGTATTCAACTTTTGCTAATACTTATTTCTATTTATGTTTCCATTTTTATTTTACTAACTCTCATCACTTTTTATGCAGCCACCCTTATGGAAAAAGGCTTGCCGAGAAGGAGGTCATTTCTTCGGCAAAGGAACATTTCAATGAGCCGAGCTCCTTCTCAAGGAACTTCTTCCCAACCTCTTCCTTCAACAACCCCTGGTCAACTTATCAGGACCAGGCCCCTAAATCCCCGAGACCATTCGTCCCGACTCGCTCGGATGTTATCAAAGAATTCACCGATCCAAGCCACAACCCACTCCCGAAAAACGCCACCCTCGCTTGACTCTTCCTGAAAAGTCCAAAATCGTGAGCAACTGAGACGCGTCACTACTCCCAATCAAACCTTTTTCCTCCAAACTCCGGTCATGGAGAATTACAACCTCGCACAAGAATGAATTTCTCGCAGACCTCCGCCCGGCTGAACGCGCCCCTTGCAGCAGAAGCCTCTACTTCCGAGCTAGTGGATAACTTTAGTCTTGACTTGTCCAAGGTAATCATTTTCCTTTCTCATACTCCCACCGCATTATTTTATACCTTTACTTACGTTTGTTTTCCATTCTTATCTTTGTAGGCCTTACTCCGCCTCCGAGATAATTGCCCGAGGTCGCATGGGCTTTGCCGATCCCCATCTCGGTTAATGAGCGCAATGATCTTCAACTCCAAGTAACCAAGCTCAAAGAGAGGGATGCCAAGATGATCAAGATTTTGGATAAGGGCAAAGCCGAGCTTGATGAACACAAAGCCGCCTTGCTCGGAAGGATGAAGAAATAGAGCTCTCAAGGCCGAGCTCAAACTTGAACTTCACCGCTCGTAAGATAGCCGAAGCTCGAGAAGAAGGTGCCCGAGCCGTGTTCGAACTTTCTCCAATCACCGAGTGTTGTGCTCGTTGAAAAGGCTCGGAGGTGGCCAAACAAAGCTTTCTAAGCTCCGAAGAGTTTCTTGACGCCCTTTCCGACGAGCTCTCCAATATTTCCACCTAGCCTTCGACACTGCCGGGCCCAAGGTCCGGAGAAGGGCTTTACTTGAGAAGTTCGACCGACGCAAGCCTTAACCTTTGCCACCGACCCCGAAGGATATAACCCTTCTGCCGAGGCAAACCAGGTCAATCTGAGCTCCCCTTCCGACTTCCTCAACCATATCCTCTCCCTTCTGAAAGCCAACCGAGCTTCATCCTCGGCTCCCTTAGCCCCTCCCCCAAGCTCGGGAGATGCTTCTCAGGCTCTTACTACCGAGCTTGATACAGTCATCGAGATCTTGGATGAAGCTCCTTTAACCGTAGCGGATTACGGTATTAAGGATACCCCTCCCTCTTAGCTTTTGTGAATCTAATTTCGCTTTTTACTTATATGTACTCGACTTTCATTTTCAATGAACTCTTCTCTTGACCGAGCTTTTTATTTCTTTACTGCTTTCTATTTCCAATTTTCAATTTTTCGAAGCTCGAGCTGAGCTACAGGTATTTTTAGCTTCAAGTCACTTCGGGGACCAGGCAAATATTTTTAGCTTCAAGTCACTTCGGGGACCGGACTAAAAATACCTGGATAAATTTTCAATTTTTCAAGCTCGAGTGAGCTACGGTATTTTTAGCTTCAAGTCATTTCGAGACCAGGCTAAAAATACTTGGATAAATTTTCAATTTTTCAAGCTCGAGCCGAGCTACGGTATTTTAGCTTCAAGTCACTTCGGGGACCAGGCTAAAAATACTGGATAAATTTTCAATTTTTCGAAGCTCGAGTTGAGCTACGGTATTTTTAGCTTCAAGTCACTTCGACCAGGCTAAAAATACTTGGATAAACTTTCAATTTTTCAAGCTCGAGCGAGCTACGGGTATTTTTAGCTTCAAGTCACTTCGGGACCAGGCTAAAAATACTTGGATAAATTTTCAATCTTTCGAGGCTCGAGTCGAAGCTACGTATTTTTTAGCTTCAAGTCACTTCGGGGACCATGCTAAAAATACTTGGATAAATTTTCAATTTTTCGACGCCGAGTGAGCTACGTGTATTTTTAGCTTCCAAATACCTCGTGGGACCAGGCTAAAAATACTTGGATAAATTTTTAATCTTTCGAGGCTCGAGTTGAAGCTATAGGTATTTTTAGCTTCTAGTCACTTGGGACCAGGCTAAAAATACTTGGATAAATTTTCAATTTTTCGAGGCTCGAGTTGAGCTACGGTATTTTTAGCTTCAAGTCACTTCGGGACCAGGCTAAAAATACTTGGATAAATTTTCAATTTTTCGAAGCTCGAGTTGAGCTACAGGTATTTTTAGCTTCAAGTCACTTCGGGGACCATGCTAAAAATACTTGGATAAATTTTCAATTTTTCGAAGCTCGAGCTGAGCTACATGTATTTTTAGCTTCAAGTCACTTCGGGGACCATGCTAAAAATACTTGGATAAATTTTCAATTTTTCGAAGCTCGAGCTGAGCTACAGGTATTTTTAGCTTCCAAATCACCTCGGGGACCAGGCTAAAAATACTTGGATAAATTTTCAATCTTTCGAGGCTCGAGTCCGAGCTACGGTATTTTTAGCTTCTAGTCACTTCGGGACCAGGCTAAAAATACTTATGGGTATCCACCCTTCCAAGACTCGGACTCGACCATTTCCATGATCAAGTCCGAGCTACTCAATTTTATTTCATGGGTATCCACCCTTCACTTATTTTCAAGCTAAGAGTCTTTGAATCGAGGTTTTGCTATATTCACACGTTGTAGGTCGGTAAAGTGTAGATTCTTTCATTCATGCCTTTCTTCATTACATCAAGATAAAAACAAAACTTTTGTAAACATCATGGGTCCACTACCGCGCTTTCTTTCTCTTAAGAATAATACTTCCTCAGTTGCCAATGTTCCATGCTCGGGTAGTTTCTTTCCATCTAACTCCTCTAGTTCGTAAGCCCCACCAAACAAGATAACAGCTTATTCCGAGAGGTCCCTCCCAATTAGCTTCCAGCTTTTCCTCGATTTTTCGAGATTCGCCTTTTCCTCAACACCAAGTCCCCACCAAAACTCCTCTTGTTCACCCTACTCGTTGTAACTAGCCCGGACTTGGCTTCTTGCCCGCTCCATTCATAAAAATGCCATCTCTCGCTTCTCATTGATCATATCCAAAGACTTCGAGTTCTCATTTCATTCTCGATTTTCCTCATAGTTTTGAATACGGTGGGTTTCTATCCCGATCTCAAATGGTATAATCGCATCCATTCCGTATACCGGACTAAAGGGTGTCTCGCCTCTTCTTTTGGATTCGTCCTATACGCCTATAGCACCGAGCTCAACTCTTTGACCCAAGCCCCTCCGGACTTCTCTAACCGAGCCTTCAACCCTTGGACCAAAATTCTATTCGTAACCTCTACCGCCCATTCGCTGTGGGTGAGCCACCGAGGTGAAATTTTGTTTAATCTTCATTTCTTGCACCATTCCCGAATCCCCGATCCATTGAATCGCGTTCCATTATCCGAAACAATCACTCGAGGTATCCCAAACCCGCACACTATATATCTTTTGCCAATAAACTTCATAACCACCTCCTCCGTTATTTTAGCCAATGGTTCACTTCCACCCATTTGCTAAAATAATCTATCGCAACTATCAAGAATTTCCTCTGTCCCGGCCGAGGAAAGGCCCCACAATATCAATTCCCCACCTAGCGAACGGGCAAGCCGAGCTCATAGTCATGAGTTCCTCACCTGGCCTATGTATGAAAGCGCGTGTATCCGACACTTCTCACACCGCTTTCACCATCAATTCCGCATCTCTTCTTAAGCTCGCCAAAAATACCCGCCCTTAGTACCTTATTTGCCAAAGTCCTGGCTCCCATGTGATTTCTACAACATCCTCATGTATTTCCTTCAAAACATACTCTCCTTCTTTGTAAATCTTACGCATCTCAAAAGTGGAGCGCTAAACCCTTCTTATACAACAATTCTCCCAAGATACAAAAACGAGTCGCTCGTATTTTTACTCGAGCCGCTTCCTTTCTATCCTTCGAATATCCCCTCTTTTAGATACGCTAGATTGGCACTCTCCAATCTTCATTCTCCTCTATCTCTCCGATCTCCAAACCTAGAATTGTATCCCGATCTACCAACAGAGCAATATTCCCTGTCGTAACCCCCTCCCGCTGAACTTGCAATCTTAGATAGAAATCACCTTTGCATTTTCTTCCCTGGTATATGGTGACCTCGATTTCTTTCAAACTTTTCTAGGATCTTATATTTCTCCACATAATTTTTCATCCTCTCTTCCCTGGATCTCGAACTCCCCTCTTATATGTTTGTATACCAATTGGGAATCTATATGTATGAGCACCTTAGATGCTCCCATACTTATTGCCATATTGATTCCTCGCAGAAAAGGCCTCGTGATCGCCTCATTATTGGACAACTTGAAATCCAATCTCACCGCAAAACTACTCTCTACCCCCTCAGATCGATCAATACAATACCTACTCCGCATCCCATGCTCCCCACGGATCCGTCCACGAATAGTACCCATGTTCCTCCTCGGGCATCCTTCGTTAATTCCTCGCACGAAATCCGCTAGGGCCTGGGCCTTAATGGCAGTCCGGCTCGGAACTCTACATCATATTCGCTCAATTCAATAGCCCACTTCACCAACCTTCCCGAGACTTCGGGTTTACTCATCACCTTCAACGGTAAGGTTTGTTCGCACAATTACTTTATGTGATAAAAATATGGTCTCAATCTCCGAGCTATTATCATTAGGGGCCAAACTGCCTTCTCGATCTCTCGCATACTTTACCTCGGCGTTTCAACACCTTGCTCACATAATACACCGCATCCGCACCGAGTTCTCTTCCCTTATCAATACCGTACTAACCCCCGCTTCCTACCGAAATGTAAAGATACAACGGCTCCCCCAGTGCATCGGTTTTGTCAAGATCGATGCTTCGGCTAAGTAATCTTTCAATTCCTTAAACGCTTTCGCATTCTTCATCCTGCAAATTTCTTGCCTTCCTTAATACTCTTAAGAAAGGCAAGCTTCTCTCCGCCGACCTTGAGATGAATCGGTTTAGGGCCGCTATCCTCCCGGCCAAACTCAGTACATCCTTTTCATCCTTGGGCTCGCCATCTCTCGTATAGCCCTTTACCTTTTCTCGGATTAGCTTCAATTCCTTTTTTGTTACCATGTAACCTTAAACTTTCCCGACCGCACCCCAAAAGCGCATTTCTTGGGATTAAGCTTCATCTTATATCTCCTCAGTATCGAATGTTTCCACCAGTCCTTCACATGGTCCATCGCCTTCGCACTTTTAACCAACATGTCATCGACATAGACTTCCATATTTCTCCCGATCCGATCCCTAAACATCTTGTCCACCAATCTTTGGTATGTTGCCCCCGTTTTTAGCCCAAAGGGCATCACAACGTAGCAATAGGTACCAAAAGAGGTGGTGAAACTCACCCTCTTCTGGTCCTCCTCTCGCTAACCGACCGTGATAGCCTTGAGAGGCATCCATCATACTAAGCATCTCGCACTTTGAGGTAGAGTCAACCAACTCGATCTATTCTCGAGGGGGTAATAGTCTTTAGGGCACGCCTGCTTCAAATCCCTAAAGTCTATACACATCCTCCAATCGTCTTGAGTCTTCGGGACCAAGACAAAGTGTTAGATAACCATTCGGAAACTAGATTTCCCTAATGTGCCCCGCACTCAGCAGCCTTCATATTTCGCTCGAATGATCGTGTCTTTCTTTGGACCAAAGTTCCTCTTCTTCTCGACATCGGCTTATATGAGGGGTTTACGCTGAGTCTATGTTCAAGAATGCTCGAATCTATTCCCACTAGATTGCTAGCCACCCGTGCGAACACATCGACATTGTTTCTCAAGAACTCCACCAATTTTTCTTTAAGATCATCTGCCAAGTTCTTTCCTATCTTCATAGCTTTACCCTCTCTCCCCGGTACCAAATCCACCCACATCAATTCCTCATTCGGTGCACATGCTCCACCGGGATCCTCATCCAAATTTAATAATTTTTTCTTTCCCTTTCCCATCATCATGAGCCTCTCCTCTCTCTCGCCATCCAAGGCTCTCCACATACAACCTTCGTGCATGTGGCCGATCCCCTCTACTTCTCCCACCGGTCATCCACCGAATTTCATCTTTAGATGATATATCGAGACCATAGCTTGAACGCATTCGAGAGATGGCCTCCCAATCATCACATTATATGACGAAGGGGCGTCTACTACCAAAAATCTCACCATCCTCGTTTTCCTGAATGGCTCTTTACCCAGGGATACGGGCAAAGTAACCATCCCCAACGGCCGAATAGTTCCTCCCGCAAAACCCACCAGGGAAGTATCCACCATTTCCACTCCACTTGCAAGTCCATTCGTTTATAACATTCATAAAAGAGTATATCAGCTGAACTACCTGTATCTACAAACACCCTTTGCACATCGTAATTCGCAATCGTTGCCGTAATTACAAGGGCATCACCGTGGAGTCACAATGCCCGCTTATCTCGCGTCCAAATCAATGTTTGGACCCACCGTTATTTGCTCAATCCTCATTTGTTCTTGAATTCTCTCAAGAACTCACGCTCGACGTAGCTCTTTTCTAGCCATTCGAGAGTCCCCTCCAGACGGACCTCCAATAACCATCTCAATAGCCCCCTCCTCGGTGGAGGAGGAAGATTTCTTCTCTTCGTCCGGCTTTTTCTCTCGCTCTCGCCACGCTGGTAATTACCTTGCCCTCCTAATTACCCTTCGACCTCCTTTTATCCACATATATGAACTCCTTCAAGTGCCCCGCTGGATCATTCTTTCGATTTCATCTTTCGTGTGAGTACATTGTTATGTGGTGTGCCCATATTCATTGTGAAAACGACAAAACTCATTGCTTCTTCTCCTTCCTTCGGGAACCTCAATATGTTCTTGGCTACCTCAAGTCGGGTGTCTTTCTATTGCTAAAAACACCTCTCCTTGGGAAGCCACCAACGGAGTAAACTTATCGAATCAGCCTTCCTCCCGACACCTCCATCTTCGATTTCTTCCGAGATGTTTTCTCCTCCTTATCCTCCACCTTATCCCTTCTTTTTACTTCCTTCTTCCTTCTTCATCCTCCTAGCTTCCTCCAAATTAATGTATCTCTCCTCGCTCAACAACTCATCGAAAGTTTTGGTCGCTTAATTACCAAGCGACTCAAAAATTCTCCATCCTCGGTCCCCCCGCCAATGCGTCATTAATATTTCCTGCTAGCTGAGGGTACTTCCACTTTGCTTCTTTGTGAAGCATCGATGTAGCTCCTCCCCCTTCTCCTCCTTCCGCTGATATCGAATAGCGTCAAAGGGGCTTTCGATACTTTTCGCAGCTAGTGAATCGATGCATAAACACCGAGCCGAATTCGTCAAAATTCCTTATCGAGTTTGGGGGTTGGGAAAACCACTCGTTGCGCCGATTTAGTGAGGGTTGTTGGGAACACCTTGCACATTACTCCATCGGAGAACCTATGTAACAACGCCGCATTTTCGAACCGCAAAGGTGATCCCATGGGTCCGCTGTCGTCGTCATATTTGAAACTCAAAGCTCTATAAGACATTGGCAACTCTTCCGCCATCACCTCCTCCGTGAATGGTGTCCCTCTCCGCACCCGAGGAACAAAGCTCCTACAGTGCTCCCCGCTACTCTCCTCGCGCACCTCTCTTACTTCCTCCGAGATCATTCATTCGCACCGACTCACCGGATCATCCGGAGTGGTATCCCCCGTAGACGCGATGAGTGCTCCTCCTATACCACCGGAGCCCGCCGCCTCTCAGAACCTCCTCAGATTCCTGGGCCTCCTTCACGCCCCAGGGTGGTGACAGGAGGTGGTGGTGGCACCCAATGGCTAAACCTCCGATCCACACCGCTTCTACCGCATTAACAAAATTACCTACCGCTCAAAAACATGGGCCCCAATACCCCGCCCCCAATGAGATAATGGGACAGGCCACCCCGAGTCACTCGATTTTCCGATATGGATCCTCCATCGGAGGTGGTGGAGACGCACCTCTCTCTTCAGTCACCCCCAGTATCGACCCGGGAGTGCGGTTCAAATCCTCCGTCAAATTCCTCCTCGATCCTCCATAATCGCCTTGAAACCTCACGCCTAGCTCAAAATTTCCCACGACGGCGCCAATTTGGTTGTACCGTAAAAATATATAAGACAAAGTTGACCGAGCTCCGATATGTCCCCAACCGATATCCGCCAAAGAACACCGAGCACTGCGCAAAAAAGGGGGCCGGAGGGTTTTTTCTGCTGCACTTCCCAACGCTCAAGTCGATATCGATCCAAAGAAAGATCAAGATAGCTCAAGTATAATATAGGTGAGTAAAAATGCATTAACCTTGCTCATACCGATGAATGCCTATTTATAAGGTTTACTTATGGTTTCCACATTTTCCTAAACGGTTAAGGAGCATATGTCGATGTTTGTTACAAAATCTTATCTAGATCCGAAATTCAAGTTATGCTTACACATACCGATCTCATCTATTTATCCCGAGCACTATCAATCTTCTAGAAATTGGGCCTTGAAGTGAACCCGAATGGGCCTGGAGTTGGACTTTGATTACGAGAGCCCATTCTCTAGCTCGGCCTATTCCATGTCGTATCACTTACCATTACAAGAAATCAATAATGCATAACTTCGGACACTTCTTTGATTTGCTCAATAATTAGTGTAACTCATCATATAATTTACACCAAACACTTTAAATTGTTAGAGCAACTCCAATGGTAACACCTATTATTTGTGAGGATCCACTTGCCACATCACTTATCTAATAACACACTCTTTTATAACACACTATCGCAATAGTTGTGTTATTACACCTATTATTTGTGGGTCCATCCACAACCTCATTTATCTGAATTGCAAAACCAAAAATACAAAAAAAAAAAAAAAGAGGGAAAAACAAAAAAACTGTCAAGTTGCGGCTATAGGTCCCACCATTTTATCACCAAAACATGCCTTTGTAGCATGTACATGATACGCACTAGCAAAAAGAACTCGCCGTGCACCTCACTTGCTACGCCTGCAGAGTTTGCTCCTTTTTTTGCTTTTCTCATTGAACGCGTTAAAAGGTTTTAACGCATTATTTCAGGTGGCGTTTTTTGCTTTATCTCCCAAAGATTAAGAATGTTATTGCAATGTTATAACACCTATAATAACGTCTGATGTAGTTGCTCTTACAAGTGATGAGCAAATCCCAACAACATTCCCAAATTTAAGATCATCTCCAAGGTAGTTTGCATTATTTTGATGTAAAATTTGCACTACTCTAGTGTAGAATATGCATTCCATCTCCAAAGATTTTGCACTACTTTCTCGCACTAAAAATTTTTTCTCAGAAAATTCCTTCTTTTATTCATTTAATATTGATTTTTATTACATTATAATTGATAAAAATATTACATAAGTAATTTTATTTAATATAATATTTATTAAATATTTTATTTTAAAAATTACACAATTCAAAAAACATAAATTTAATGAAATTGATGCACAATTATAATAACAAATCATAAAACCACATATTACATTATTTAAAAATTATCAAATATGATTGAATTAATTTGAGTATTTATATTTTATTAGATTAACTAAAATATAATAGTATTTAAATTAAAGTAAATCCATAACAAATTAAATAAAAAAAAAGTATAAAAAAAAAAAAAAAAAGCAAAGATTGCTACAATGCAACGTCATTTGTAGCGCAACACTATAGCAGAATGGCAAAATAGAGCAAAAAGAGACACAAAGGCCGAGTGCACAAATAGCGCCAAAGCTACTCAAAGACTACTAGAGACGCCCAAGAGTGTTTCACTAAACTTATATTGTATAATGTACTTTATTTATTTTCTATACTCATTCATAAAAAGTAATTATAATAACACTTACTATAATAAAAGAATCAAGAAAATTTTTTTGTTTATTCCTTTTTAAGTTTCCTGTTGAATAATACATCTATTTTTTTGGTTTACTTCATTAGCTTTTAACTAGTAATACATTTTAGTAATAAGTTACCAAAAATCTATAAATATATAGAGAAATGATAAAGTTTTAAACGGATGGGATCTTCTATTCCACAAGGGTGTTTCATCTCATATTCCACCGCACGGATGATTGACACGTGTATAAATGTTACCATATTAAAATCCCACAATTTAGCTTGATTTATGCTTCAAAATTAGTATGGTAACATTTGTACACATGTCAATCATCCGTCTGAAAATAATAGAGATGAAACACCCTTGTGGAATAGAAGAGCTCGTCCCCGCCACCTAATTTTAAGAATTTCAATCTTTTTTACATATAATAATTGATCTATTCTTTTTATTATTCATCCACTAGTTACTGTTAGTAAGTCAATCTTTTATTTATTCTTTTTAGTATTTTTTGCCGAAATTATCCTCTAGTTTACTTTATTATAACTTTTAAATTAGAATAAATCATACATATAAGTTGCAAAAATGACAAATAAAAATAAATGATAACATCATTTGGAAATTAGATTAGTCTAGAAGTAAAATTAAAAAGGGTATATTTTTATGATTGGAATGAAAATGATTATTTTTTCCATTTAAAACTCGGACGAGCTCTTCTATTCCACAAGGGTGTTTCATCTCCTATTTCACCGCACGAACGATTGACATGTACAAATGTTACCATATTAAGATTTTATTTCCATATTTATGTTCCACACCTTATAATTCCACTCGTATCAAAAGAATAATATGTATGCTGCAAAGATAATGTTATAATTGTACCCACGTGTTTTCATTCAATAAAATAAAATATAGTGTAAAAAACACAATAGTTTGAAAAATCATATATTCAAAGATCGTCAATATTACACAAGATAGTTATATTTTAAGAATTGACCAATGAATCTAATTATTCTTATAAAGTTATAAGAAAGAAAATTAAAACTCTAAACACGTGAAAATTACAAATTAAAGTCCCTCAACTTTGCCACATATCTAATTAGTGCCATGCAGAAAGGCATGTTTTAATTTGCAGCCCCACAAATCCCAAAAAACATACAATTAAAAGAATCACAGAGTGATTTTTCCACCAATCAAAAAACAATTGAAAAATCAAAAAACATTTAAATTCTCCTGAATCGGGATTGGAGGGTTTTAGAGCAAAAAGCTTTCCGTACGTTTAGCGCACCACCTTCTTGTGAAAATTCCTGTGACAGCTGCACGCCGCACACCTCAACGCGGCGGTGCTCCCCTCCTCCCCCGCCGGCATGAACTCGCAGCAGCCGTCCACGGCGTACTTCCCGATGCTCGCCGCGTGGTTTTTCCGGCACTCCTCGTAAGTCACCTCTCTATCCTTCGAGAATTTCCTCTCCTTCTGTAGATTCATTTTTTTCGAATTAGGTCGAAATTAATCGAAACGGATGAGCAATTTCCTATATTATATATACTAATTGCAAAATATACTAGTTGGGGGAATCTAGCTAGGTTTTCAATTGTGGTAAAATCGTACAGTTGTAGGGGAAGAGAAGTGGTTGGCGTGATCCGTAGGCTGCGATAGGTGGCGCCGCCAATTTGATTGATTTGGGGCTGGCATTGGTAAATCAATATAATGGAAAGGTAGGTTTCTTGTTGGGTTTCAATAATGGCTACTCTTCAATTATTCATGATAATCTCGTGCATGGTTTTCGATCTAGGAATTATGGACACTTATGTGCGGATAACGTGCCCGTATCGGATACGTATTGAATATGCTATTTTTTCTGATACTCTATAGATATTCCTAAAGCTGTCAATTTCGGCCCGACCCGACCAACCCAATACTTTTACCGGGCTGGGCTATGGTTTTTAGGCCTGACCCAATTGGCCTGATTTTTAAAGTATTATTTCATGGAGTGGGTTGGGCCGAACTCCAATTTTAGCGACCCGTTTACTATTTGGCCCGACCCCATTTTTGCTCTTGGCCCGGTGGGCTGGTCGGACATTTTGACAGCTCTAGATACTCTATGGACATATTTATAGTATCGAATTGAAAAGGATAAAAATCGGCGTAGACATCCTAATTTGAAAGAAACAAAGCCACATCCATATGAATTCTTATAAATCCACGTATGGAAAGAGATATAATTTATTTTATTGCAGATATTTTCAACATGTTTTATGTGTGTCTATGTGAAATATCACATTTCGGATTTGACTATTTATGAAATTTTAGTATTTTATGTTTTAGACATTGTTTTTTTTAATTGTACATAGTACGCAAGGGCGGGTATATGGGGGGCCTCCCCCCAATTTTTTTTTATTTTTTTAAGGTAAAAAAATATATATATTTTTTCTAATGGGGAAAAAATTGGTGGGCTAGGGAAAAAAAATTTAGGCTAGGGATAATAGAGCCGGCCGGCTATAATTTCAATAATACAAAAATTATATAATTTTATATGTATATCTATCTCGTACCCGCGTCTTTGGAATTTTATAACATGATGTATTCTCGTATCATAGTCGTATTAGTGGTGCATAGCTTTGGATGGATCATTTTCATCCACATCATCACTTCTCTGTACTGTTTCTATTCTCATGCTACTGTTATATTCAATGCTCTTTTGGAGAAAAACATGCTCATATACTGTTATATTCAATGCCCTTTTGGAGAAAAACGTGCTCTTGTGATATTTAATGCGCTTTGGTGAAAGACATAAAACTGGAAAAATGCATGAGTATGCTTTTCATATCTAATTAGGTAACAGAAAAAGAAACCCATTATTGTAAACTATTTACATGTCGGTAAAGCACTGTTACAAGGTACAACCAGATTGGATTCATATGCTAAATTCAACTTATGTGTACTAAATAGATGAATACAATATCAATATCAAATGGGACATTTTTTTTTATTAGAAAATAAAAATTTTATTAGAAAATAAATTTTATTGGAATCCTAGAGTACGAGTAGTACCTTAGGCAAAAGTATTACATAATACATGTTCTCGGTTCACTTCAAGTTAATACGCTCAATACATTTAACTGGGGCTATAAACTAGTCTGAGATACTAAAAGGAAAAGAATTGCTATAACGCGCTTTGAGCCATGTCCAAATGCGGATTTTTTATGATCTTCACCACTCCTTCCGGTGACATTAAGATACACACAATACAAGTTCACTCTACTCTGATTATTTCATGAGATCTACTGTTCCAAAATAGTATATGAATGAAAATAGGTTGAGACGAGTACTTCAAGTTGGCTTATGCTTAGTGACTCATATATAAACCAATAATATTTTGATAGTCATAATTCCCATTGAATTCTATTTTAGGTAATATTATCATGAAAAAAAGGTAAAAATCACCTTAAATTAACCTTGTATGATTATGTTTCCATAGTCCATTTTTAGTTTCTGGTGTTGAAAAATGAAGTTTGAGAATTTATTATTTTCGTGTGAAAATTGAAATTATATGTTTGGATGAATCATGAGAATTGGATTTTATATAGGTTCAGAAATGATATTATGTTTGGTTGAATAGTTAGTTATAAATAGTTTTTATCTCAAAAGATGATAATAATGGTGTCCACTATCCATGATGCTTGGACTCTTCATTTCAGCAAAGTACCCGTGTCGAAATGACATGACATGACGCCGACACGACATGGGACACGTGTCCGATCCTCCAAAAAAATTCGACACTCCACTTTCATTCTACTAAGTACTAAGTTGTAAAGAACATGAAAGCTTTTTTTTTTTTTCGCATAAGTTTCTCAAGTTATAATTATTTTGTTCAAATTAAATCAAACATATATTGTTTATAAATGTCGTATTAAAAGTGTAATATAATATATAACATATATTTAAAAAAATCTAATTTATCGGCGTGTCCCCATGCCGTTGTCCAAATTTTGGATCCTTTTTAGTCGTGTCTACGTATCCTAGATTTTAGACAAAAAAGGTCCGACACCCTGGATATGTACCGAGGGTCCGACACCCGTGTCCGAGTCCGAGCAACATAGTCCACTATTAATACTTTAATCTAAATATATAGTATCGTATTTATGAGATTGTAGCATGTAAGTGGTCGGCCCATTAGGTAGATATAATTTGAAAATAGTAATGTGTTAATTAAATATAGTTGTTAGTGGTAGATACCACAAGTATAATTTAGATGAAAAGATGAAAATAATGATTGATAAGTGATGTATAATTGTGTATAGAGTTTAAAATTGTAATTATAGGTTTGATAAAATCATAATTTCCAATGAAAAATCTTCAAATGATTCCACTTTATGAATAGTGCAAAAATGGAAATTAGGCCTTGGAAATGAAATCGTACATAGCTTACATTCTTAATTCCCATTTAAACCAACAACAAATTATTAAGCAAAGCATATAACTATATATCATGTAATTTTCAATGAAACGTGATGTTTTTAGCTTGACTTGAATATATGGACTCGTATCCATGCTACACCACGTATATGATATGTATGAATGAAGTACATATGTCTTGTTTTATAAAAAATGGGACACGTGTCATGAATGTACATCAAATATATATACATTAGTGTAGCATCCACATTATCTACATATGCATCTATGGTAGGTGTTGTGTCAATTCTTCTGAATCTTTCATAAAAATAGCGATCTAATTTCAATCTTATGTCCAAGATGAGATTAACATAATAAATAACAAGACGTCAGTTCTCAATCTTTTAATAAATAGTTGATCGTACATTTTGATGATGACCGAGCAGAACTGGACAGTCTTACCTAAGACACGCACAAGTATAAACCGAGAAGCCAACCCAAGCGACCGAGAAAGAGTGGATTCTAGTAGGTCATAGTTGACCAGAATCCTTTGAAAAGATGAGCTAACAAAATGAGTTGAAAATCAACGGCAGCCCAGATGGGGCTCATGAGCAGATAACCACGTCACATGCAAGCCATGCAGAAACTGAGGGTTGACAAGTGTCCCACTAAAATTGTAGATATAATGATTGTTATCTCACTTATTGTATACATATAAATAACACCCATTTGAGACAATTCTGACACATCACTAAAAGCTCTTTAATAAATATATCCAGCTGACAACCGACTAGATTCCCAGCTCGACTTTTAGCAATACAATATCATTATTCCGTTATTTCTTCCACACAGTTTAATTGATTTAGATAAGGTGCATGTGATGTCGACCAACTCGGCCGTCAATAAATTTAATTGCTAGGTAATATGATTTGCTTCAACATTTCCGGCCTTAAATATATTTGGTTTCAAAAGATGAATGTTACAGCAATACCTTTTTCGATAAGGAAGGCTGGACGACGAACCTAGGAATTCATTAAAGAAATGGACAAAAAAACCTTGAGGTTTGGGTTAATTACAAACAAACCCATTGATTTCTGAAAATAGCCAAAAAAAAAAAAAAAAAAACTTAGATTTGATTCTATCTTACATTTCCCCTCCATAAGCGAAAAAATATTTTAAAAAATCCAATATTATAGTCACCCCATGATGGAGATAAGTATCTAAATATTTATTAGGATTAATTTTAGTAGATTGTTTTATTATCTTTTAAGAGTTTTTAATAATGAGTTTTATTATGGTAGAAATTTAATCCGATAAATACTTGCTTTATTATTATTATTTTTAGGGTGGTTGAATTAATATTAAAAATTTGAGATTTATCTCCTTTCATTGCAATTTACGTGTCTTTGCGAAATTTCGATCGCTTTTGTTCGTAGTTCGCTTATTCGTAGCTTCATCCTCGCATTACCCCCTTAAATTTAAGACCGAATCAAACCTGAGAGCTTTTTGTAATTTTGAAGCATATCTGGGTTTTTTTGTTAATTAGCCCAAACCTCAGGGGGTCTTTTGTAATTATCCCTAAAAATAAACAGGCATGCAAAGCAATGAGAACTCTCTGCTTCATAGTATTAACTTCGTCCCCATCACGTGGAATATCCAGTGTCATAACCAGTGGCAACTTTTACAACACCACATATTTTGCTGGATACATATATTACAAGATGGAAGTTCAGCAATATTATAGCAGTATTACCTTTTACCACATAAACACATTTCCTCTAGAACAACTCGAACTCTAACTGCTCTCCATTAACACCACAATCCAGATACCTCTTCCCCTTCTCCCGAGACGACGATACTTCCAAATTCACAGCATCGTACACCTCCGAATTTCAGGCGGGACCGCACACCGTATCAGCGCCCAATTCAAGCCCTCAAAGAACGAATGCCGTTTGATCTCAGCCGCTCCTGTTTCCGTCCCCAACCGATTCTCAGGCTCCTTCACCAACAGCCCTCTGATCAAATCCTCGCTTGAAAACTAACCATCGGATAATCAGGAAATCTGAGATTCTGCAACACCACGTTCGTCAACGCCTCTTCATTATCCGCGCTTTAAACGGCGTCCTCCCGTAAAGAAGCTCGTAAAGGAACACACCGAAAGTCCACCAATCGACGGCACTCCCGTGTCCTTCGCCTTTAATAATCTCGGGAGCCAAGTACTCGTGGGTCCCGACAAAAGAGTTGGACCGTGCCTCCGTCGGCTCGGCTACGAGCTGAGGTAACGATCGAGCCTGAGCCGCAGCTGCAGCTTCAGCTTTTAGCTTTCTGGCTTTTGCTGTAGCGGGTAAAAGCCTTGGGCTAAAGCATGACATTTTACATGAAGGTCCGTTACAGAAAGGGTCGATGCAGTTGGATCCTGCACATGGGCCGGAGATCCTAGGTGGCTCGATTTTAAGTGAAGATGATTTGAGGAGAGTTGGGTTAACAGAACATCAAGTGACAGGTCGAAATCTGTTAGCATGATATGACCATCTTCGCGGACGAGGATGTTTTCCGGTTTGAGATCGCGGTAGACGATACCGAGCATGTGTAGGTATTCAAGTGCAAGAAGGACCTCAGCAACGTAGAATCTGCAAGAGGAAAATGTTAGAAGCAAAGAATATACAGCAGCTTAACATAACAAAGATGAATCAGTTCTACTTTTCGCCTTTTTTTTTTCCCCCGGGTGTGCTCTTAGGTTAAAATGTTGTGTTAGATTGATTTCATATCAAATGGTACCATTAATTAAGTGAAGTCCTAGTGTCAAATGGGCCGGGCCGAAAAATGTGTCGGGCCGGGCCAAGGCTAACTCGGGTCACTATTCCGGCCCAGACCATGAAAATACAAATGAAAAACGGGGCCTACCGGGCCAAAGAAGTCCATCTCATATCGGGCCTAAGAAAGTGTACCCAGCCCAGCCACTTTACAGGGCCGGGCCAAAATTGACAGCTCTAGTCCTTACAAAGAGCAAAACGGAGAGCAAATTGATCCAAAAGCGTAGGAAAATTATAATTTCAAAGGAACATTCAAACGATGGCATGAGCATTTATACAGTTCCATTCATCCAGTATAATAGAGATGAAGGCCAACATTCCAAGGCTGAAAAGCACGGTTTCTTGACTCCCAGAGCATGTATACTGTGCTCCTTACACACTGATGATTCAAATGGTTTCTCTGATCACAATTTATACATTCCCGGTCATCCTAGATCTATTTCAGTTCACTAAATCTAATTATACTCATACAGATCAGTTTATTTTATTATTAGTAAATTATACTCATACAGAGACAGAGAAACTGATCGATCAGTTTACTGTACCAACAGACATTGACAATTTGACATTTAAAAGAATGCAATGTCAAATAAAAGATGGGACCAAGAAAAGTAACACAACCAGGGGCGAGCTAGACCCGTAACTTTTGGGGGCTAAATCAATAAAAAATAAATATTTAGTACTAAAAATTAATATTTTAAAATAAAATATACATATAAATAATTGAGTTTTCAAAAAAAAAATGGGCGGCTTTGGAAAGGGAAGGAAACGCCCTGAACGCAACCATAAAGGATAGAAGCATGATGAATATATTATAAATACTAACTTGACAGGTTACAAGGTCAGATGGTTTTCCGTTTTACCCCCAAAAAGTTTACTTCATCCATAACAATAGATGTAGTTTGGGTCGATACTACTTCATATGACAAGTATAACCAGGCAGAGTTCAGATCAATTAGAAATATATTCCTCTGTTGTCAGAAATTGAAGGAATTCACAAGTATAATTACAAGTCTTACCAAATAACTCTCGGTTTTAAATTTTAAAACCCATTAACTTAATTCATCTGATATCTTTTAGCGTCAATTCAAATAAGTTCCTTGTTTTTAACATAACAAATCTCAATTCAGACTACAAAGGTTCTACACTTGAATAAAAATTTGCAACTAATCTGTTACGATCAGGATGTTATTAATACTAAACTTGAGAGTTTATTTTGCTATATTCCGATGCATAAAAACCCAAATCGTACCACTTTCCACAATCTTTCTTAAGGTGCGTTAATTTCTTTTTATACTTTGTCGCATTTTTAAATGAATGCATTGCTGTTACTATTGCACAATGCAAAGCATAAAACTAACTCAGAATATAGATCTTAAATTCTTATACCTTGCAGCGTGTTCAGGAAAATACCGCCCGGGTTGCTTCTGTCGGAGGACATGTAGATCTCCACCAGGGCAAAACTCCATAACTAAACACGATAAATTGTCTGATGTAAACTGAGCATAAAGCGTCGGGAGAAACGGGTGGTCCAGCATTCTGAGAATTTCTCTTTCAGTTTGGGCCCTAGGCATCTTCTTCCTCCTTGCCAAGAACTCATTATCCATTACTTTTATCGCAAACAAACAGTTCATTCCAATCAACGCAGCAAGATAAACAGTACCAATATCTCCCGAACCAAGTTTCTTCAGTAAATTAAAGTGACTCAGCCCTAGAAACCCGTATTGTTTTCTTACATGGTTGATTGCTTCCCATCTCATGTCCTTCGACATGTGCGGTCTATTGCTGAAAGTTGACCCGCTCATATTGCTCTCGTCACTTAGGCTAGTGGTGCTACTACTAAAATCACAAATACTGCTTTTCGAACTTTGAGAGATATCCGCTTTCTCACTGGATTTGGAGAGCATGCTAGTTTTAACAGTTGGAATTGAGTCCGGTTTTCCAGAACTTTCACTCGTGTCCCTCAAAGAACACTGACACTTCTGGCAGATCAACGGTCCAGAATTTTTGTCGTGAACACTATTTACTTCATGAGAAGTTTCAAAAATCTCAACTTTTGGTACCGCTAACTTCTTTGGTTTCTTTATGATGAGATTCTTGTTTCTGATTACTGGTTTGACTGCACGCGATGTATTTCTCGTGGAATTCACATCTTTATTGCCTTTTACCGCACCGGACGAAGATACAGTTTGTAACCTCGATTTCCGTCTTAGCTTCGGTGCAGCTTTTTCTGCAACACTTGGTGGTACCTTGTTTGAGCCAGAAACTTTCTCGTCTCGCTTTGAGAAATTATCAAAAGCCTTATCATGAGGAAGAACAGGAACTAAACTGCAGTCTTCTTCCTTTAGACCTTTTCCTACTAACTGCACATCAATTTCCGACACAGTTGAAATGTCATTATGCACGATAGACGACTCTGTATTAGAATCTTGAAAACACAGAGACTGCTTACTGGCCGAACACGTACCGTTATTTCCTTCTACTAGACATATTCCAACATCACTAAATTCAGCCTGTGGACGATCAAAATCTCTAGAATTATGTCCTATATTTTCTACATTTGGTTTAACGCCAAAATGCGGCACCATACTCGAAGAACTTGAGCTATTTTCTTCTGGCACTAAAGAAATTTCTATTCTCCGTTCGAGTGGGGACCCACCCGGCTCACCAGTTTCAACTACGACTGACCTGTACATATTAGTAATTTTCCCAGCTTCAGAAATTCTTGGAGAAGCTGGCATTGACGATCGTTTTATAGCAGCCATTTCTGCTGCCTGAGAAATGCACAAGCCTCTAAGAGCCTGTTTTAGAGAAACGGGCTCCGAAAATCCAATTACCGGTGAACTAGAACCACTACCCCTCATTGGCTTCTTCGAAGCATTTCGCGGCGTGTCTGAAAGATCCAGACTTTTGGATGATCTGAGATTGACGGCTTCAAAAGCTTGTTGATATCATCTTCTAAAGTTTTGTTGTATCCTTTTTTAAGAATCGGAGGTTTCTGCTGATCTCTGTTAAGGCGAAATGTTTGAGGTCGCCGGCTTGTACTCTGCTCTTCTTTTTCCTCGGTTATTTCACAATTTACACGAAAAGAACCCATTATCGCGGTGTGAGTCGCTCGACTTTAGAACAGATTCATATCTCAAGAAGTCTTAAAATCTCTAACAACACAAGTGGCTTAAAAAAAATTACAAAAGATTCAACTACTCCTAGATTTATGACCACATAATCACCATTTGTGCCTGCCAGGGACAATCAGGGGATAATATGAGCAAAACCACAAACAATGTTTCTAGAAATCTAACTAATCAACTGTTAGTATATGCAATTGTTTTTCAGGATAACCCAAACAAGATAACAAGGATAAGATTTCCATTGTCATCAGTCTAATTACTCACTTGCCTAAAAGATTAATAATACTTTCTTGAATAATATTTTCAAAATTAAAAATCATCAAATCCAATATAAAATATGCAATCCCTACATCAACATACAGTAAATCACTAAATTGGCAGATATTAGAAAACAGAAATCCCAGATTTCCTTGAAAAAATAAGATAAAAACATTTGCTTACAAACAATGAAAACATGATACATTAGCCTTTAAAAACAATATTTGCAGAAGAACATGGGGAAAGAACAGATTTATTCATGAAATGGTGCATCAAAATAGTAAAAACATTAAAATAAAATTAAAAATAACTAAACAGAGTGATGGGCTACAAGAAAAATGTGCTAAAAAGTAAAGTACCTGAAGCATTTAGAGATCTACTGATGTGTAGATTAACAGAAAATAACTCAAAATATTTTCCTTTAATTCGAGAAACTCCACTTGCTGCTACGTTGAACTTTTTTTTCGAAAAAACAAAAATAAAAAAAAAAAAGCAGAAAACCCTAAAGAATGGTGGGCTTTTTCTGATTCTCAGGAGAGGGGTATTCGGTGGACAAGGATGGGAGGAGAGAGATGACAAAACTCGCTACTGTCACTGTCACCGTCTCACATCAGTAAAATCTCTCTCTCTCTCTGCATTATTTATTACTGTTTTCACTCTTTCTGTGTTCCTTTGGTGACTTTTAGGTAGTCCCACTAAATTTTACCACTGGATCCCACTAATATTAAGGAAAATTGCAAAATTGGTCCAATGTCTATAAGGAAGTTTCAATATTAGTCCTATAACTTTTAAAGTTGTGATTTGTTTCTTGTAACAATTTTGTCACTCAAAGAAAAACGGCAATTTGAGTTTAGTAATTCTTAGGGTTTGGCGATTTTAGTCTTGTATTATTTACTTATGGAAATTTCGGTCATGTTAGTCAAAATAACTAATTTTGTCAAATTTGTACATGCTTTTGTGCTTTCATTGCAACTCGTATTTCGATTTTTATTTGGGTTTATAATTCTAAAATTCTCTCATCATTAGTAATTTAAAGTATAATAATAAATAAATTTAAATCATAAGTAAATAAAACATAGGCTTTGATACTATATTTACTATCCGATTTTACGTACATTTAATATTTTGGCATGACATATTGGAAATAATTAAAATGTTGAAATAGTCTTCTAGGACCAAATTTTCACCAACTTAAAACTTTTTTTAAATATACGAACTTAAATCTTATAGGACAAGAATTGCACAAATTCAAAACTTATGGGACCAGAGATTGGAAAAAAAGCAAAATATACAGACTAAAATCACAACCTCAAAAGTTCGAGGACTAATATTGCAACATACTATACTACATATGGAAGACTGTTTGCATTTTTGCCACTATTTTCGCAAAACATGATGAATAACTTGAATTTCAATTTCCCTTCAACCAAATGTTTGTTGTCACTCTACTCACCCAAATCAAAAGGGGATTTTATTAAATAAAAACTATCGTTTTCAAAGTTACACAAGGCAAAAAAAAAAAGCATATATGAGATATATCATCACTAACTGTAGCCGAAAACTGAGCATAAATTAAAAAATTCATTTTTTTGTTTATCGAATAAATTATCCTCATAGTGAACGTCTTGTGTAGAAGATTTATATAATTTATATTCCAATTTTCTAATTCTACTAGAACTAGATCAGTTAGATAATTTAGATCTATATAAATTTATAATTTTATAAATCTACAATTTTGATTTTGATTATTATGCTACATGATATTGAATGATTCTCAAGAAAACTATTACTTTCAATCAAATAGTATGATAATTTTATTTATTAAATATTTAATTTAATAAATGAGTATAAAACTCAGCAACATAACTTTATTACATTAATCTGAATTCAATTCGCTGTTTAAAATATTGAGAAGAGGGATACGTTGAAAAAGTATCATAATATATAGTATATTTCTTTTGTTAGAGGGGACAGTGTGTATATTTCATATTTTGAGGGGGTAAACTGATATCAAATTATAGTTGAGAGGCCTTGCTGGAATTCACCCTAATAATAAATAATTAGTCGAAATCTTTCTTTAACCCCAACAAAAAGAAGTCCTATTTAGTATTTAATTAGTTAATTTATAATCAATGTGATGGGAGGTCGGTTAAGTGGAATTTTAATATGTTTTTCCATATTTACACCATTAGCACCACCATGTATACGTCTTTTCAACTTCCAAATTTGTAATATGAGTAAAAATTTACTATTTTAGAGCTTTTGTTCCTTTATGTCATTATTATTTTTTGTTCCTTTATGTCATTTTCTTTACAAAATTTCAGGTACTTAACAAAAAGATTTTGCTGGTAGTATAAAAAAAAAAGATTTTTGCGGGCAATAGCTCTCAAATCAATCAAAGTACAATTAATTAAATCAATCAAATAGCTGCATGACAAAATTAATTTATGAAATTGTGTTTCTTATTATTTTTACCTAGAAAATTTAATATTTGTTGGATAATTAGGAGAAACTTTAAGACGTTACGCAAGTGATATGTATTAGGTGGAAATTACTATTCTACCCTTGTGATTTAGCTAAAAGACAAATATGTCCAAAGATCCGAGTGTTTTCTACCCGGGATCCGACCAGATCCGACCAAAGTCACGGTCGGGATTGCTCCGCGAGTTCTCACCATTGATCTGATAACAAGAAAGTCTAGGCGATCCCGACACGTGGCGGTAGCACGTACAACCTACAGAGACATGTTCACCTTGCTCTTCAGTTCGTAGCGACCATACTGCTTGTTTCTGACTTTAGCATTGAAGAGCGTTACTTGGGGGTCCACCCGACTAGCCTAATGTTCGTTCTTTTACAGGTTTTATTCACCCAAATCAGCAGGTGATCGATTGGATATCGTTTTATTTTGAAAATTTTGTTTCTACTAGATAACACTTAAAATTGATTGAAAAAATTTGAAATGAGTTAATGGATTTTGAAAGTGAGTGGATATGAGATGAAAATTTAATGATAAAAAGTTGATTTGATGTAGAAATCGTAAAATAATGATTGAAATATCATTGATACTTAGAGATATGTGGGTGGGCCAATAGTTAAATTTGTAAAAGAATATGTAAAAATAATTTGTTCCTTTTAGAAAAGTGCTTGGATGTAATTGGTGATAGAAAATGCGAGAGTTAGTTAATAGTATATTTTTTAAAAATTTATTGGCAAACAATCATATTTTTTAGTAAAAAATTTATCTATCGAAACGAAAAAAATGATTTTTTCATATCCAATAACACACCTATGACCTATCTAGGGTTTTATCGTTTGCTTTCAAGATAAAACGTAGATCCTTTGCTTTCAAGCTATCTAGATTTTTTCGTACCCAAGAACACACCTATGACCTATCTAGCCCTTCTTGCTTTTTGTAGATATTTCACTCCATGAAACATAATAAAGCTAAAAAACGTGGATCATTTGCTTTCAAGCTAGATATGTCCAAAGGATACGATAGAGTAGAATGGACTTTTTTACATCGAGTGATGCTTAAAATGGGTATACTAGCCGTTTGTGAATCGTATAATGAAGTGTGTTAATTCGGTCTCTTTTTCGATCCTCTTCAATGGACGGCCAGGGTACTGTTTAATCCATCTATGGGACTCCGGCAGGGGACCTCCTTTCTTTTATCTATTCTTTTTTTGTGTAGAAGTTTTTTCCTCATTAATTCGCAGGCGGAATTTGGAGGCCGGCTACATGGAATCGAATTAGTTGGGAGGGCCGCAGAGATATCTCACATTTTCTTTGCGGATGATAGTATTATCTTTGGAAGAGCAAATGAAAGAGATATTGATTCAACACGACAAGTCATTCAAGCATATGAGCGGGCATCGTGCCAACGCATAAGCCTGGAAAATCAAGTCTCTTTTCAAAGCAGGGGAGTGGGAACAGATTTGCAGGATGCTCTGGCTAACCGGTTGGTGTGACTAGAGTGGATAAACATGTTATTTACTTGGGCATTCCGATGTGGTGGGACGATCGAAGAAAGAGATTTTTGCAAAGGTGGTCGACAGAGTGAGGAAAACTCGAAAGATTGGAAAGGAGAAGCTTATCCATCGCCGGAAAGATGATCCTTATCCAATCAGTTGCCCAAGCCATACCTTCTTATCTTATGAGTTGCTTTATATTCCCCGCCAACATTTGCGCCCAGTTGAATTCACTCATCAATGGATTTTGGTTGGGGCAGCGACGAGAAGAACGACGAATCCACTATAAGGCATGGAGTACATTGTGTAGGTCGAAAGCGGAAGGGGGTTTGGGATTCCTGACGGCGTGTTTTAATGAAGTGATGTTAGCGAAGCAAGGATGGCGACTTATTCATAACGAGAGCTCCTTCTATCCAAAGTTCTCAAACAACGATATTTTCCTCAAAAAACCTTTCTCGAAACTACAATTGGCCATAATCCATCATTTATATGGAGAAGCATTGTAACGAGTAGGAAGATTCTTTGGGGAGGTATCCAGTGGAATATTGGAGATAGAACTCGAGTTGATGTTTGGGACGATCCATGGCTTCCGGACTGCCCTATGTTTCGACCCCAATCGAGGCCCTCTGAAGATGAGGCAATTTCGAGGGTCTCTGACCTCATGAACGCGGAAGGCAGATCTTGGAATGCTAATTTGGTGACCCAACTATTCAATCCGGCTGAGGCTAAGGCCATTCTAAAAATCCCTCTCTATTCGACCAGAAAAGAGGACAAGCTTACGTGGAACTATTCCAAGGATGGCAGATACACAGTAAAATCGGGGTATAAGGTGGCGAAGATACTTAAAGAGAACGTATCTCACTCCCTGGCATCGTCTGGAACTAATGGGGTAATTTGGAAGTGGCTTTGGGCTTTGTCAGTGCCAAATAAGGTGAAGCTTTTTGTGTGGAAATGCATACATGGAATTATTCCTACTAAGGTAGCTCTTCGACAAAGGGGTATGGACATTGATGGAATGTGTAAACGATGCGGGTTAGCGGATGAATCAATCGAGCATGCGCTCCGGATCGCAACTGGATGGAATTCTTCTGGCGGCATCACCGATTCGAATGCCCCTCCTTCCCGTTCAACAACGAGGAACTATAGGCGATTGGATCTTTCGAATCATGCAGACGGGGGATAAGGATGGCCATGCTTTATTTACAATGCTTCTGTGGTGTGCATAGGGGGCACGAAATGATGTCACCTTCGAGAAAGAACACGGATCACCAATCATATTTCACATTAGCTACTTCTCGACTCCTTAAGCAGGAATCCTCGCTGAAAAAGGAAGACTGACGGAAATCAGTTTGCCGGACAAATGGGTTCCACCAGATCTCAATTCGGTTAAGATCAATACCAATGCATCTATTAGAGAAGGGGAAGGGTCGGGGATTGGAGTTGCAATCAGGGATCACACGAGCCAGATTGTTGTGACGGTGTCCAGGGTGTATGCAACGGAGTATGACGTAGCCATCGCGAAGCAATTGCTTGTAGAGACGACATCTTTGCCGCACGAGACCGGCTCAAAGAACATTGTGGTAGAATCGGACAACATCAATCTCATCCACGCTTACAAAAAGTCGGAGGATTTTTCCCTGTTTGGGCAATATAGTATCCGAAATATTTCACTTTTCCCTAGTTTTGATTTTGTTAGTCCTAGTTATGTTAAGAGGTCGGGAAATACACTAGCCCACCACTTAACTCACTTTTCTTTCGCTCATGAAGGTTCCGAACCAAGGATTGGGGAAGTCCCGATCACTTGGCGGATTTAGTACTTTCGGATATGGTTTCTTAATTTATAATATCTTATTTCCCTAAAAAAAAAAATAATCAATCAACCCAACACCATTTTTATAAATAAAATTTATCATATTGAATATCATCATTATATATAAATATATTTTTGAAAAAGTCATGTATCGTTACTAACCAAACATATTTCCATAAATTAATATGTCTGATTATGTTTTTGTTGATTTGAAGTATAGTTTTTGGAAGAACGAGGAGACAATGAAAGTAAAAAATTGTTTAATTTGTAATTTAGATGGAAAGGATTTGTATAGTAGCTGTAAGCCTGTAATATATACTTTGTAAATGTTATATCATGTCTGGTTCTGCTGAGTGAGAAAGGTCCCATTAATATTTTTCATGTCATATGTTGTGTTTTTAAATTAAATAATAAATTATATATATATAGGGTAAATTGCAATTTTAGTCCTGTAACTTTGGGGTAGTTGCAATTTTAGTCCTTTATCTTTAAAAGTTGCGCTTTTGGTCCGGATAATTTTGCCCTTCCTTAAATAGCATTTTTGGTCCTTTATCTTTCTAAATTTAGCAATTTTATTGTGATGGCAATGGAGAGGGTCGGGGCGGGTTGGCCAGGACCCAAACCCGCCCCCGTGCCTAGAACGGGGCGAGGCGGGTCGACCTGCTTCCGCCTGCTTTTAAATTAAATTAAATTAAAAATTAAAAAAATATATGTTTATAAAAATTATTTACAAAATTTATTATTATCAATTTATAAATAATATAAGAATACATACAAATTATATTATAATATATATTATATATGCAAAATATATATTAAAATATATTTTACAACTAAAAATTCTAGGCGGGGTGGGGCGGGTACTCGCAGGGTGAAAGTGATACCCAGACAATATGTTGCTTGTTTTTCGCATTGTCTCAAGGTTCTCTATCGGCTCTTGCGAGTTCTTTTCAACATATTGATTATTCCAATATGTTATCTTGTCCTTGTGTTCTTGTGCATACATTGGCAAAATTTGACGATATCTCCCGTAGGAGCCGATATCATTTTCTCGAGAAAATTATCCTCACCAATTGTTAATTATATAAAATAATAAATATAACTTAAAGTTCTTAATAAACCCGAGCTCGATATCATTTTAGGCAAAACACTTAGTCAAATAAGCCAATTATGTGCATAAGGGTATTCTTGGTATTTTAAAAATATGAAATAACCTCGGGGGACCAATTTTGCAACAACTTGAAACTTACAAGACCGAAATTGCTTAAGTATAAAACATATAGGACCAATTTGGCAAAAACCTTCAAAGTTACAAGACTAATTTTGCAAACTCAATAGTTATAGGACCAAAATTGCAAATGTTTATAGTTATAGGACCAATTTTACAATTTTCCCTATATATGTATATATATCATAAAACAATTTAAAAATATTGTTTTGGTTTTTTTAATTAGTTGAGAGTATTGGTTGTAGGGGAGAGATAAATTTCAAAGAACTGGAAGATATAGGGTTCGAACACTTAACACCCTTATAAAGGTTAGTGATACCACTTGAAAGATCATAAAAAAAAAAATATTTTGGTGGAATAAGTGAACCAAATACATTTTTGTTCAAGCGAAAGAAAACATTTCTCAATTCTAACCACCATATAACTTACTTGTTAAATAAAAGTAAAACTACTCACCAAACACAATTTCAAAATTAAAGAAAAATCTCATTAATATTTTTGAATTATTTATCATTTCTCTGAATTATTGTTGACTTTTTTCCTCATAAAATCAATTCTCAAGAATGGGTCTGTCGCTCAATTACGGACTTAGGCGCGATTGGATATGAGCAAGATTTTATTTTCGTTCCAAGAATTTTTTTGACCAAACAAGCGATTGTTTATGAAAATTTTCGTAAAATATATTATTTTCTCACTTTCATTTTTCTTTCACCAATCACATATACACATTTTTTCACAAAAACTAATCATTATTACACATTCTCCACACAAATTTCACTATTCACTCACTCACACATTTCTAACTACCAATCACATCTAATCATTATTTTACTATTTTTAAATCAAATCAACTTTTTATTACATATTCATTCATACTCTCAAAATTTTCATCAATTTTTTTCATTATTCTCTAGCGAAAAAAAAAAAATTCAAAATGAAAGCATATCCAATCGCACCCTAACAATGTCTAGTTATTTAAAGTTACTCCAAATATATTTAAGCATTCTTTTTCAAAACTAATAATGAATTCAGATTAAATAATAACAAGTTAACTATTATCATATATTATAGAAAAGTCTCAAGGTAACCAGGTGGCTTAGCCAGCGCACTTTACGGGCACACAAGAATGTGGGATGGAGGTCGGGGTTCAAATCCTGCCCATCAAATTGTTTGTGGGGTGGGAGGTCGTGGTTTATATCCCCGCTCCATCAAATCGCTCCCGGGCATATGCGGTAGTGAAGATTTGGTGGGAACTCATCTTGAATAGCATCCGTGTGGGTTCGATTCGGGGAGATATCGTTATTAGTAGATTGGGGGTCGAACATAATTGTTCTTTTACCCTGGAGGATCTGGTTGTACGCCGCCAGACCCGCCGTCACTCAAGCTGCAAGGCGTGCATCGTGCACATCCTTACCTTGGCAATGAATGAGGAGCGGAGTCGTTGTCTCGGGCGTAGTCGGGCGTTCTGCAGAAGGCGAGCTTATCAAAAAAAAAAAAAAAAAAAAAAAAAAAAGTCTCAAGGTCAATTTGGTCGCATAATTATTTTAACAACTTAACCCAACTTACAAGATTTTACATCAAAATAATCATAAAATAAAATAAAATATTTGCATTTGCTTCCAAGATAAGATGAAATCATATAATGTGGATATCTTGGCCTAACTATCTTTTCATAGTTTTTATTTTTATTTATCTTTTCAATGTATAAAAAACCGTGCATAAGCTGAATTATAATAAACAACTAAACTAAAGCGATTGTTTTTACTTTTCCCTACCGGATCTGCGCCATCATTATTTCTCAAAAGCAGCATTATCACGCAATTAAAGACTATATGTTATGTTAAGTTATTTATTAATTTATCCTTAAAAAAAACTTGGATGTTGGGATAAGGTTTCAGATCATAGTTCTTTTTTTCAGAATCAAAGTGAATTTAGAAGAAACTTACAACTTATAGTGAAAAACAACTCCAAAAAATTTAAATTAAATAGATTTAATTGACCCACAGATCAAAAATTCGTACCGGAGACTATGGACAAAACACGTATTAAAGATGGTCTCGTTTTTATCACATATCGTCGGGTAATATGGAGGAGCAAAAACGGGCTATAACCAAAAAAAAATATGATCTATTTCAAGGCTAATCATCATTCTTTTTTTCCCCCAAAAAAAAAAAATCATCATTCTTTTTTAGTTTCGTGTTTTTCCTTAATGTTATGTCATCCTGATCAAACTTCGTCACTTCATAACAGTGTTATTTTTTTCAAAAAAAAAAAACTGACGCTGTGCAAACAAATTAATAATTTTTGAATGTATATTACTTTAAAATCAGTAAACTCTTTTGTGACAATAAAAGAACTAGCAGAAAGCCAAACAACAACTGATGTCGGATAATAATAAAAAAAGGGATAATTACAAAAACACCCCCAAGGTTTGGGCTAATTACAAAACGATGCAGAGATGTTTCAAAATTACAAAAAGCACCCTCTAGTTTGATTTTGTCTTAAATTTTATGGGGTTAACTATAATATTTTTACAAATATCAGGTTGGTTTTCTGAAATGTTTTTTTCTTATGAAGGGGAAGATGTAAGCGGAATCAAACCGTAAGGGGTTTTTTGTAATTTTCAAAAATCTCTGGGCTTTTTTGTAATTACCCCAAACCTCAGGGGTGTTTATGTAATTATCTCTAAAAAAAAGCATTTGTTGGAAAAGGTAAAAATATAATTTTTTTCGATTATTCCGGTGGGATAAATTGGTTATTGAGAAAAAGAATTATTTTCGTTATTTAATTTTTGATAATAAATAACAATAAATAAGGACCATCCGGCTGTGGATAATTGGATATGATCTTAAAAGACTAGAAATTAGGCTGTCGGTAGATGAAGCTACACATATTGTGGTTGCCCTTGCGCACATCTCCTACAACAGAACTAGAGAAGCTATATATTTGCTCCCAGTAAAGATATTTCAACCTGCAGAAAGGACTTGGGTGATGTAATATCCGCTTCACCAAGACCAGCGCGTGGAGGTTCAAATCCACCTGATAACATGGTGGAGGGGGATTTCTTTGTGTGGTGACTCCATCAAGGAGTTCCAGACCTCCGACTTGTTGAGACATATACCTCGCTTCACCTCCTCCACGAAACTCCGAGGTGGGACAATGGGGTCCCCGGATTGAGGGTATAAACTTATCTCAAAAATAAATAAAAAAAATTGAGGGTAAAAACCAATTAAGCGAGATGGCTATAAAATTGTCCAAGCTTGTTTGAATTTTTATCAAACTTCAAATATTGTTTTGATTTGCTTGATTATTAATTGAATCAAACTTGAACGAAATTTTTGTTGGAATTGGTCTTTGATAAATGGGGTGTTGACAATTCGATATTGACCAATTAATTAAGTGATTTTCATTTGTGATAAATGGAATTAAATTATTTGTAAAAATTCTACTAAGAGAGTAGATGAGAATAACATTTGGAATTTCTCAAACCGATTCCGGTGAATGAGAAATTAATGCTAGAAGTTAGCCACTCAATACAAATAAATGGTATGGAAAATGGAAAATGTGGGGGAGGAGAGATGCTCCATCCCACATAGGAAAAAAAGGAGGCAAAGTTGCACACTTTATTTATCCCAAGTTGGACATATGGGTTTGGGCCTGGGGCACCCAAGTTTTTAAAGGGGTGAGGACCTACATGCTTGTGGGTTTGGTTCAAAGCACAAAGTGCGTGGTGAGACGCCGGCTAGCTTCGGCCTTTGCCTCGGTCGGTCCGGTCCGGCCGCGAGCCGCTGGCTAGGCTTGGGCTTCAAGGCCCTTATTCTTTTTGGACCAAAAACCTTTAAAATTAAATATTTAATTAATTTTTGTAATTAATTAAATAGATTTAATTAATTTTCGTATTAATTAAAAGATTTCCAACCGGGAACTTTCGGCCACAAGACGGGCGTAGTACGCCCGTGCGGTCGGGTTGTGCTATCTGCCGAGAGTTTGCGCCCACATGCACGGGGCAGACGCACGACCCGTGCATCCGGTCGTGCACCTGCTTAAGGTTGGAGCACCAAATAAGACGAAGGGGGCGACACCCGTCGCGTCTGGCCGCGTGCTCTCCTGCACAAGTGCGTCTGCTTCGGTGAAAATGTGCTTTTTCGAGCCTACGACGCGATTTTCCGACGCACTTGCTTGCCTATATTATTAACGCCCCCCGCAGATGAATTTACACACGAAAACTCGTGATAATAACCCATTTTGCATCATACGAGCATATTGAATTCCTACCTTCAAAAGGTTGAAAGTTAAGAACAACTTGTTTGTTACATTTGTTGTTCCGGTTTTGTTGTGTCTTTACTAACCTGAATCGAATAAAGTCGTGTATCTTAGAGGCGAGTGTCGGAACCGTAAGCACTAGTATACGGTGCGTTTTAAATCTTGCGAGATCGATTAGAAATCGTGGCCTCGACTTAAACCATACACTATATCCATCATTTTCTTCTAAACAAAAACCTTCTACCGAAATTTACCCAATAATTTTATCAAGTCGAACAATAATCAAGCTCGAGTAGTTAGATATATTATATTTATTATTTAGTCATCGAGTTGGCTACCTGAAATTTATTCTTACCAAGCGGAAAAATATTTTCAAAATTGGTTTGCTTATGTTAACGGATTGAATTCAAACAAGCTTTTAATGATAATTCTCGAGTCAAATATTATGTAGTTTGGTTTTTTTAAGCCTAATCATGATTATGTGTTTCCGTTTAGCAAGTAAATACTTCTATATACACACTAATATCGCCATGGCCTTTGAAATTGGTACGTCATATACTGCTTTCCTACTCTGAAATAAGAAAGGGGTTATCACAAAAAATGTAAAAAATTATGTTCATTTTGAATCATATCAAGATATATTTGCATTATTGTGTAAATAATGCACTTTCATTCTATCTACAAAAATAGCTGAAGGTTGTTCTTCCTGTGCGTCAATAAAATTTGAAGATTATACTGAGTCCGAGTCCCACTCCACTCCCATCCATATATGAATATTTATCCTCTAATAATGGTTCATAATAATGTATAAAAAGTTGACTATTAATTATTTTCTTACTCAACATTACTAAATTAATGATATTACATTCTACATGTTTTTCTCAAGTTTTGGATCATCATGTTGATCACGCTTCCAAGATTCTCAAGAACCATCCAAGAACGGATCCGGATTTTCAAGAAACGAATGTTAAGAAATCTTTTATTGTAAAAATAGTGCACTCCGGGGAGGATACAATTACAGTTAAGAAACGAGATTTTCCATTTAAGAAAGGAGATATTTATTCCGTAACGATGGATGAAGAGATTTATCTTCAACGTATAACGGAGTTTCAACATTCATTAACCGAACAACTCCTACTTCTAAAAGGGCAAAGTCGTGCACGTTAGAGACGCTCAAATCAAAATTGCATGTTGTTTGGAGAATTCAACATGCTTGCGATTGTTACCACTTAGGTAAGGGTTATTTTATTTTACAATTTAATGATATAGCTCACCGTAATCGTGCTTTCATTAAAACTTCATGGAATTTGAATTCGGTACAATCCGCATCACTAATTGGATCCCGATTTCAATCCTTATAAAATTAATACTTCTATGGCACAAGTTTGGGTTCGATTTATGAACTAAGTATCGAGTATTGGCATCCTTCTTTGGTTACGAAGATTACAAGTGTGATAGGTAATCCGATCCAAATTGATGGTCGTTCGTTGTCCGCGGAGGGTGGGACATTTTGTTCGAGTGTTAGTTGAACTTGATTTGAATAAATCGTTCGTGAATTTATTATGGTTGAAAGGGTGGGACATTACTCTATTGTTTCGATCGCTTATGAGAATTTGCCGAATTTTGCGTCAATTGTCGGATTGTTGGGCATCATATTACGAATTGTGGCCATCAATATGCGACAAAAAAAGTGACATTATTCAAATTGATAAGAGCCCGTTCGTGGATGATCTATCATTAGAACGGGAATCATGGTAAGATTCTCAAGCTAACAAGAGTAAGGAAGTAGTTTCGAAACTCGGGTTCAAGTTAAGTCCCGAAAGCCCATTCTACGCAGAGGAGTATCGGCCCTAAGGAGGGTGGACCATCCACTTCGGGTATTCAAACACATAATTCTTTTAACGTGTTGGGTGATACATGTTTGATAAATATTTTTATCATGATTTTGATGATTTTATTTTAATGTGTTTTTACACCAAAACAATGTTTCTAAAATGTTGTCCAAATACTCCCAATCGATATAAAATATTTTTACTAATTTTTCTGAGTATTTCTTGAAGTTTATTTTCGACAAAAATGGACAACACTTCTATTTTGAGGCCAACCACGCTCTATCGGGCATCCCATAGCCGAGTTGTTTTTAGAAATAGAAATGGGACAGACACAAAAAAGAGGAGGTCGACCGGTCGACCTAGAGGCCGACCAGTGTCATCGACCGATTGTCCTAGGTCGACCGGTATCTGCTGCGTTTGCTATTCTTCTGTTTCGCAAAATAATGAGGGGGACCGGTCTGCACAAGGGTCGACCGGCCGTTGACCCTAGTCGATCGGTCGCCACGCCTGTAAAATTTTAAGGTTTTCAACTTTCCTCATTCCTCGCGCGCGACCGGCCGCCATACCGTTTTGACAAAGAAAATTCTAGCTATTGACGACAAAGATACATATTTTCCTTAATTTGTGGGATTGATTTCTAACAGATATATTCTTGATTTCAATTGTATTTTTCTCAGAATTTTCAATCCCCAAGAGGAGCCTATCCATGATCAACCATCTCCTATAAATATAGGAAGTCTTGGAGCAACAAGATAACTAATATACACAACACAACAAGAGATACACTTAAGCAAACACTTGTTCTTTCATTTTCAATATTCTTGTTGTAATTGCCTAGGCCTTTCACTTTCACAACTTGAGGTCTAGGTTTATTTCTTGATTACACCCGCACTCAAAATTGTATTATCCATTATCGAGTTGTAATCTTGAATTTGTGGTCATCATTCAACACAAGATATCCTTGTGAGTGTTCTTGTGGTAAAAACACATTTGGGTTATCTAGGTGTTAGGTGTAAGAAGGTTGTGGTAATCTTCTTGTTGAAAGTTTGGTGCTCTTTGAGGCGTTGAAGAATTTGTTGTTCTTCAAGTTGGAAGATTGTGATGATCTTCACAAGGTACCGTTGCAAGAAAATTGTGGTAATCTTCAAAGGAGATTGTGGTAATCTCCAAAGAGGTGTTGTAAGGTGATGTATTAATTGTGGTAATTAATAAAACTTATTTTTCTTTTTCAAATCCATCCCTGAGATCTTTGGGGTGGTAGAGGATTAGGCCCTAGGTGGGTTGAACCTCTATAAATCGACGTGTGTTGTTTACTTCCCGCACTTCCATTCTTGTCTTGGCTTATTTATCCGAAAAAGAGGCATAATCGAGAAAATAGGCATAATCTATCCCCTCTAGATTATCGTAGCCACTTGGACTTACAATACATCGAGAGGATTTGCATGGAGAGAATGGCCCTCACGTGTCCGTGCGGATGAGGCCTCACAGGTTCAAATGTCAATCCCGATAGGATTATGGTTCTTTATCAACCATCGAAACTAGGGGTGATCACGGTGCGATTTTGCGGTTTTTTGAGTAAATTTCAAACTGAATTGCTATATGCGGTTCGGTTAAATAATATTTTCAAATCGCGGTTTTATGAAGTAAAAACGAAGGTACGGTTGAAGCGATGGCGGACGGTTTTGCGGCTTTAGTTAACAAAAATACTATATAATTGATAAATTAATATAATTTTGTTATGATGATCTTTTAAAGAAAAATATTATAATTGAAAAGTTATTTTTTTATACAAGGTGTATTTTTGCGAATAAAATGCACATTACAATATCTTTTATTTCACGTACATTTAATATGAAATGCAATGTAATGTTGGTCTATTTTGATGCAAAACATAATGCATTGTAATAATATTAAAAGAATATAAAATGTGTTATAATTTAGTATACAAAGTGGCAAATCTAATTATATCATTCATAAAATTAGTTGTTAATATATTTATTGTCTAACTATTTAACTGAACACTAAGAACAATATTTTGTTCTTCTAAAAAAAAAAGAATAATATTGTGGTTTATCCTAAATTATAGAGGAGAGGTGCGGTGCGGTTTTGGCGGTTTTTAGAAATCTAAAACTATAACCGCACCAAGAAAGCGATCGCGGTTTCTATCTAATATTTTATATTACGATTTTGGTCATAAATTATTATGCACGGTGCGGCTTGGTGCGGTCCTGGGCGGTTTTTTGAAATTTATGATCACCCCTAACCGAACGGAGTTTGGTTATTGTTCATGAGGACACGATGACCGCACCAAATTTAGATGAAAAGAGTCAGTGAATCTTCACAAAGCCATGGAAGTTGTATCTAGAAATTATATGCTTAATGATTATGTCTTTAGCTTTAACGATCGATCGTCGAGAAAGCAATGATCGCATCAACACGGAAGTGTTGGTCGATATGTTGGATGAAGAAAAACAAGACAAATCGGAAGTTTTAAAGACCAAGTTAGCGACTCCTCAACTACTCCACTTGTTATTCACTCATGTGCTCCATCGGGAATCTATGAAGGCTCGGAAATTGCGGCTCGAGGATCCTGGGCCGATATTCCACAAGTTACATCGGACCATCAAGACGATACTGAAAGACGTACAAAAAAACAAATGACAATATCACTCGAAAATCCTTGAGACATAAACGCCATTCATTTAAATTGCGTCATTAAGTTATTTTATTTTTTTCCTCTGAAATTTTGCATTATTTTTTTTTTTATTCCTGATCAACTTTCTTTTCCTTTTTTTTTTTTAAAATATTCATTCATTTTTATTATTATTATTATTATTATTATTATTTTTTTGGAAATAAAAGACACATGCATTAGGTAAGAGCCACCACGACTAAATAATGGGTGCCATGACCCTAATTTCTTACCTACTTGGCAACCAACCCTTCATGGGCCACATTTATTAATTTTCTGGTATAGGGGAAAAAAAACTCACAAATTTATTTAATTATTTTTTTATAAATGCAATCTCACCAGTTACTATATCTTTTAAAATACAAATAAAAAATAATATGCACAATGCTCAATTAGTCATGTGGGGTCCTTTCTTTATAAATGCAAGGCCGCATGTTTAACAATATTAGTCAAATCTGAATCACCTGTCAAAATAAAACTTAAAAAAAATATAACATTTGTTAAATCTGAGTTGACAATTTATGAACCAATTTAATTTGCACACCTCTATCAAAAAAATTATTACTTCATACTGTTAGTAAAATATGTTGTCACACCATCAAATTTTATTCAACGATACTTTTGAATAGACTGTTTTGAGAAAGGCCAAGATATTTTTTTAGAAAAATTAGGCAAATAATAATAATTCAACAATTGCTATTAAATCAAATAGCAGAGTTGGCAGGATCACGTGGTGTTTGGCAGAAATTTGGCAAAATTTTGCACCATTTATTTACTTGATTGGGTCCGTATGATTTGGACATATTTGTTGATAAGTTAAACTTGAAAATCAATTGTGTCCACCAAGAATCACTCATTTTCAAAATACCAATAATACAAGTAAAGACACAAGAGTGGAACAAAATGACATGGATTGCATAAATTATAGAGCAAATAGGCAAATTACCCACTTGGGATAGGTGATTGAATTTTTTTGACATGTAGGATAAAAACATAGTTTTCTACCCACTTTTGGTGTTCTTTTACCACAATACCCTTGAGACTTTAAATGCAGCCTTTAATATGTATTTCTCTCTCTTGAAATTAAATACTCCCAATACATAACATACGTGAACTGTGAACACACCCTTCTTTTTTGCTTTCATTTTTTCTCTCTCTTCTTTTTCTTCTTCTTCACAAAATATCAAGAAGTTATTTTTGTGGGCTTTCATCAACAAAATCGCACCAAAAATCGAATAACAAGGTAATGTTCTTCTCCTCCTAATTAGTTAACCTTGTTTAAATCGTTCAAGACCAATATATTTGCAAAATATGTGAAGTGTTTTGTGAAAGGAAATTTTTTTGCATTTATGAAAAACAATGCACGATATCATGTCATAGAGTTGGCACGATATCGTGTCATAGAGTTGGCACGATATCATGCCCCCAGTATATTGACCGCGATACCTATATATCGTGCCGCTTATTCGATACGATATATCGTGCTATATATTAGGTGCGATATCGTGCCCCGTATATTAGACACGATATCGTACCTAATATATAGGGCACGATATATCGTGTCTAATATACGGGGCACGATATATCGCTACCTCAACGAAAAAAAAAAAAAAAAGCGCGCCTTTTATGTGTTCTTGCATTTATCAATATTTTTCTTTGTATATAGATGAACACTCGCTATCTTGTTGTTCGATTTGGTGGTCATTGGGAAGGTTTAGAATATAAAAGTGGTGAAGAAGAAGTTGTACGTATTAAACCTAGGCAAAATGAATTATAGTGAAATATTGGAGAGGTTTATGGTGTTGTTGATGTTGATAGGGCGTATACGATTGTATAATGCATTCTATTGTAGATATTTCGAAACAAACTTGGGAAGTTAAAGTTGAAAAACGATGATGACATTGAAATGCGTTTGGGAACACCGAGTTACCAGTTGTTTTTGTAACACCGAAAAGAAAAACGATGGGTGAGACTAGTTCGCATAATGTATTGGGAGGTCCGCCTCGAGCATAATCGAGTTGAGAACGTTGAAGGTCAACAAGGTGTTGGTGGAAGTTTTATGCAACTAATGGCTAATCGTAAATGATTTGTCGCCATCATCGGGCCTAATTATAACTACATGCAACTTCTTGGTTTTCAACAATACGGTTTACATCGCAAATCAATCCATATAGTCATGCGGTAAGGCTGGTGGAGCACCTTTTATGCATATGAACAATGTTCCAATTATTCATCACCCGCGTCCACTAGCACCTTCGATTAATGTTCCAAATATCAATTTTCCGGGACTAGTATAAGGCCAAGCAATGAAGATGGCTATTATCCTGATATGGGTTGTGATAATACTGATGTTAATTGTGATAATACTTTGATCTTGATGTTGGTTGTGATAATAATGACATTAATTATGGTGCAAACTACAAATCAAAATGATTTTGGTGAGAACTACACCGATGGTGATGTTGGTACGACGTTGAAGCTAATAATCAATTTGAAAATGACCAAAGAATGTCTTGAATTTGAGGAATTTTGTGAGTGGAGACGTGAGACGGAGAGAAGTATTTCGAAAAACCAAAACCAAGATCGCAGCAGAAGACGAGGTGTTAACTTACATCCAGATATCCATAGAGACAATATGGACGAAACAATAGTGCCCACAGACGAAGTTGGGTGATTCCTGTACACTCTCGCACCTTTCGGTTCATCCCGAGAAACCTACTAAAGGTTGGAAGCATCTGTGGGACATTGCGCCAGGAGCAACATACATGAGCAAAACGAATTGATATCGCACTAGGCATGTATCACCTTGAAAATCAAGTCGAGTATCGAGTTGAACGCTCGGATAAGACTCGTTTTCATGCAATATGCAAGTATGAACGATGCCCTTTTCGAATGCGTGCATATGGAAAGGATGGTATTTGGAGAGTAGGGAAGTTTGACAAGACCATGGATGTGGGTTAAATTTGAATGACAATGCATCTAAAGTGCATTCTAAAGTAGTAGGTGCATATTTTGCATCTAGATTACTAGTGGAACATTCTCGCTCGTGCAAGAGATATGATAGCGGAGTTGGAATCGCGACATGGGCTTAAAATGAGTTATAATGTTGCGTTGAGTGCAAAGCATCATGCCTTTGGGTTGATATACGGAGATAGCAACAAGTCATTCAATCTAATTCCTAGATACTTACACATGTTGAATTTAACGAATCCCTGGATCGGAACTAGATGGAAGTCGGATAATTTTAATAGATTCAAGTACGTGTTTTTTGCTTTGCATGCATCAATCACCGGATTCTGAACAATGCCCGACCAGCTATCGTGATTGATGGAACACACCTTAAAGGCAAATACCGAGGAATATTGTTTGTGGCAAAGAACAAAATATGGTAATGAACAGATTTTCCCACTTCTTTGTTGGAATCGGGGGATGTTGAAAACGACGATTCTTGGACATGGTTTTGAGAGAGTTGAGAGATGCTTATAATTGCCCTCCGATCTAATGATTGTTTCGATCAAAGACAAGAGTATCAAGAATGCCATAAAAGCAGATACCCGGAAGATCACATGGGCTTTGCACTTATCATTTGCGAGTAATTTGGCTCAATACGGTCAACATATAGTAGCAATGTTTAGGAATGCAAAGATATTCATACCGCCGTGAAGATTATGATAAGTATTTTGAAAACATAAAAGTTGCTAGTGAGACGGGTGCGTTTAAAAAGTTAGAACGTGCGGGGAAGATAGATGGTCTCGAGTTAAGTGTTCTCGTCCTGGCCAAGCATTATGGGTTCATGACATCAAACTCACCGAGAGCTTCAATAGTCGGTTATTATGGGCCGTAAAGTTACCTGTTTGTTCGGCTTGAGTGTGCTCGGACTATTATTGAAAAGTGGTTTTATGAACGACGACCGCCGCTAATGATAAAGATCAAGAGCTAACACTTGAAGAACCAAAAGATTAAATGATGCGCAGTTGAGATAGGTCGTAGAATGGATGTACAATGTCTTAGTAATGTGAAGTACAAGGTGAAAGATGGAACAAAGACTTATTTGGTTGACTTATCCCAAAGAACGTGCAACTCACGAGAATTTGAATATGAATTGATGCCTTGCGCCCATGCATCTCAGCAAATTAGGTATAAAGAAATTTAAAATTTGTATCAATATTTTCACATAATTTGTTCAATATTTTCAAATAATTGTTTGTTTATTTGTGCGGGAAAGGCGAACCTCAATATCTATTCATTTCCCGCCCATTATTATAAAAATGAAAATCTTCAAAAAATGTGGGCGGGTGAAGTTTTTTCCGCCCGATCCGAGTGAATGGGTTCTACCACAAGAGGTGCGAGACTTAGTATGCAACCCTCCAAATAACCCGAGACAAGCGGTCGTCCCTGTGAGACAAAGTAGAGTTCATTCCGCCGTTGAATCATCAAGTAATCGCTCATGTAAGAGTCAAATTTGTTCAAGGTGTGGGGATGCCGCCACAATGCGTCAAAAATGCACTATGTCATTGCCGCCGATGAGCACGAAAGTGCCTCGGTGACACAAATGTCCTTCGAGACAAGTGCGTAATAAGAAGAAATGTGGAATATGCCGAGCGATGATCATACCCGTAGAAAATGTCCGAGACGGCGGGATGATGAAAATTAGGCAAAAGTTTATTTCAAATGTAACACTATTTTCTAGAAAAACACACTAAGAGTCAAACTCGCATGAGTCTAAATGTGTTAATCATGTCGGTAGTGCCTTTTACCGTACGATATATGGCACGATATTTCGTACAACTATCTCGGATACGATATCGTGACTTATATAGCGTGTCTTATGTTTGTACGATATATATATCGTGCCTAATTATATAAGGGGCACGATATATATCGTGCCAACTTTATAAGGGGCACGATATATCGTGTCTAATTATATAAGGGGCACGATATATCGTGCCTAATTATATATCGTGTCCCAATTGCTCTTATGAATATGTTTGTAGTTTTTGTGGATTTCTTATCTCGCTAATTGTAATTCTCTTAATTTAAAGTAAAAAAAAATCTTGTTTTTTTAAACAAATTAAGAAAAATCATGCAAAATGAATATTTAATTAAATAACTCAAAATATTTAGAAGATATACAACAATATGTACTACAACTCCCAAGTACTACTATCGATCTTGTCTTCGTAAACTTGTCGTGCCATATTGATCCTTATCTCTGAATCGATCGCTCCACATACTTCCTATTAATCTTCCGTGGTGATACAACTAATGATGGAATGTATGGCAAATACACCACAACTAGTGGGGTCGATTCCGCAAAAAACAATCTTTCTACCGCCTATGGATAAGTTCCCACTCGCGGCGACAGGCTCCTTACCTAAGGCGGCGTAGGCTGGGCCAGCGCAATAAGTACACATGGGAGCATGCGACGGAGGGGGCGTGTGTCGGCACGCCGATTGGCAAAACTATCATTTGTGTATCCGCACGTCTTCGAGTCGTACATATGTATGTATTGTGGCTCTACGTAGATCCGGTCGCACACGACAAAATGGCCCGACAAATTCACGATCATGTACACCGGGTGAAAACAAAATCGCAAAATAATCAAAAAAATTTGAATGAAAAAAATGAATAAACTAGCCAAAAAATAATTATTCAAGTATACCGCGACAACACTCCATGGACCAGGATTACCCCATCCTGAGTTCCGTTGCCGACAACCTCCCGACCAACTCATCCAGCTCTGTCCGGAGGAATCTCCTCCATGGTCGCTGGGTCATATATCGTGTCGGCAGGATCCGCACCATGCATACGACTCCATATGTGCCGTATGGAATCCTACACATTGAAAAATGTTTATAGGTTAACAAGTATGATTTATTAATTTTACAAGAAATGCGAGACATATAATAAATAAACTAACCGAAGGAGAGTCAATACTTTTGCCGGGGAGGAGTCGATACTGCCGGGAGGAGGTGTCTGCTGCGATGATCGGCTTGGATATCTCTCGACTACCATGCACGAAGTCATCGTCTGATCAAGGTATGGGAATAGACGCCTAATCTCCTCTTGAATAAGGTCCGGAACCCGACCTATCTCCCGATCTAGCGTCTGTCCAAGCAAGAACCCTCCTCTCCGAGATGACAGCTTTCTAACCGAGAAACGGCATCATCGACTCGTGTCTCCAATCGAGCGAACCGCTCCTCTGTAAGTCTCTCGAATCTAATCTGGCCGCATAACACCCTGAATCGGTGTCAAGATATATGTCTCCGCCAACTCACAGATGGATCAACACGAGTATCCTGACGAACTGGTGGATCATCGCCGCATAGTCGCTGGATGATGGATCAACACGAGTATCCTGACGGATCGACGATGCGTCATCTGTCCGGCCATCTAAAGGATCATCACCATGGGATGATGGACCATCTGCCCTAGCCGCTTCTCCGCCTCAATCATAGGAGTAGCAGATGTCGGCCTCTCAAACGGGTCTACCTCTCCTCCTCGCCTCGCCGCCCTCCTAAGAAGAGACTTCTACCTCTCTGTCCCCCCGCTATAGGGCTGGGTCATGTCGAATCGACACTCCTCTCTGCCAATAGGGGCTGGAGCTCGCTGAATCTGTACTCGTACCTCTGCCTCTGTTCTCGCTTAAAACCGGTTCTCCTGATGAATCGAGAGACCTAACAAAATAACTCGGATCATCGACTCCTCTATATATATCTCTGCTGGAGCTCCTCCTGGTGGATCCAACATCTCATGACACACTAAAGCCTCGTAAATAGTATAAATAAATAAATTAATAAAAAAAAAATTAATTATTAAATAAATAAATAAGTAAACACTCATAATACATACCATGTCAAAGAAAAATCATCATGTCAATAGCGGTCTTCGAAAACCTCCAACGAAGGCACCTAGGCAACGGGTGTCGATACTGAGTCGCCCAGGCATTAACCAGGCGAGGTATCGCCTCGAATGCCCAAATCTGTGAGAACATTGATAAGTATGAAAAAATAAGATTTTTAAATTTTTAAAAACTAATTACAAATATAAATAAAATAAAAACATATACGTACCCAAGAAGACATAAGTGGCCCCATAAAAATGATAAGAAGGTGGCCGATATCTAGGTGAACGCCCCAGATATCGCCAAGTGGCGTAACATCATGCAGTGCCGAATATAATGCATCAATATCCGAAAGGAGTATTTCCCCCCGGAACGCCCCACCGCGCATCGCCCTCGATCAAAACCACAACCAACGGCCCATCATGGGTTCGGCCATCGAAACACAAAGATTATCATGTAAAGGCAAATAACACCTTCGCCACCTTCAGGGCATCGCCTGGTGAGTCACGAAAGGTGCCGAGAGCAAATAAATCGCGTAAATGCGCCGGGCGGTAACCCGATCACCCCTAGGCCAATACCGCCTATATATACCAGCCCTCGGTACCTCAAAATCACCGTTAGGGTCAAATGTGGACCCAAAATCGCAATCCCGATATCATAGCAAAATCACGCCGAGAGAGATGGATGAACGCTTCTCCGACGTGGAACCAACACTCCGATTCCGGCGTCCGGCACATGCACCTCCATCGCAACTAATGCATGCGGTGTCGCATTACAACCGGCTCCGTCATACCCAAAATCCATAAAATATCCAAAAGCCGATCTGCCTAAATCGACTATATAAATCATCACCGATCTCCAAAGAACTCATCTCTCGATGGTCCAATAATATTCGATCGAACGTATCCCGCGATGTGGGCCCTCTCTCGATGATATGAGGGTCTCTTCCATTGTGGACCGACCTACAACAATTAATAAATTTCAATTTATTAAGATGAATTGTTGAAAAACCGCAGAATCGTAGTGAAAAAATCGAAAGAAAACAATAACAATAATTATGGAAAAAACAGCATGTAACACGATATGGACATCTAGGCACGAAATGCAATACGATTTACGCAATGAAAAATGCAAAAAATAGCATGTAATTGAAACTACGGCACGATATCGTGCCATTTTGAAACACTGCACGATATCTTGCCCACAAATAAACCCTGCACCATATCGTGTCAACCTAAACCCCCGCACGATATCGTGTCAAATTTAAAGTCCTCACAAATAAACCCGGCACGATATCGTGTCAAATTTAAAGTCCTCACAAATAAAACCCTACGACGATATCGTGTCAACTTTAAACCCTAAGACGATATCGTGTCAACTTAAACCACCTACGATATCGTACAAATTTAAACCCCTGCATGCGATATCGCGTCGAATTTAAACCCTCGCACGACATCGCATCAAGTGGCTTCAACCTCATATCGCGCCTCAACCGGAAAAATCACCGCCATTTTCGACAATACTAGTCCCAAAACACAACACAAAACTTCATATGTAACAACTAAGCCCTAATTATCGACATTATCAAAGTATAAATTAACAACAAACTAAACCCTAATTCATGAAATGCACTATGTATTTATGGATTTCGAACATTTAAGGGCGCGGGCGCGATATAAGTATGAGAGAAATTACCTGTCGTGAGCAAATGGAGGAGAGGGTACGGAGGCGGCAGAGACAAATGACGCGCCAAGACGAGACGGCGTTAGCGGCGGCGGGGTCGACGACGGCACGAGTGATTCCATTTGGTGTTTTTTCTTTTGTCACGATATTAGGCGCGATTTGTAGTGTTGGGTTTTTCTTCTTGTTTTGCTTGCACGATTTGTGTTGTTTCTTTTGCTTAGGGTTTTTCTTTTGCTTTTTTTGTACGATTTTGTCTTGGAGTGTGTGTATATGTAGACCGTATATACGGTATAAATGTGACATCAATTTCAAAATTCAAAAAAAAAAAACCAACAACTTAAAGAAGGGGTAATTTGGCCAATTTGGGTAGAAAAAAGAGTTTTGTTATCTTAGTGGATAGAAAAAGAGTACCCACTATCCATAGTGGGTACTTTAAAAATTTTCCTAAATTATATATGTTAAGAGCCGTTTGGTATCATTTTCAAGATTTTCTACTTTTTTTACGTAACAAATATATTTAGGCAAAAACTTGTGTAAGACAGTTGCACGGTGCGACGAGTGATACTTTTAATATAATAAGTGATACATTGTTTGAATACATTAAATTAAGTGTATTCAGACAAAAATCACTTTTTACACTAAAAATGTCAATTTTTACATTAAAAATATTATTTTTTACACTAAAAGTGTCATTTTTTACGCTAAAAGTACAATTCGTCGCACCGTGCAACCGTCTTACAAGAGACTTGATCATATCTTTACTAAGTTTTAGTGTAAAAATAAAAATATGTTTTGGTTAGTTATATTTTAATGTTGATTATGTATCTTCAGAAATAAACATGTATTTATTTTATAGTGTTTTCTACTTGAGAAACGTGAAATATTAGTAGACTTATAAATGAATTTTAGTAGGTGCATGAAAGTACTTGAAATATTAGTAGGTTCGATTTGAATATGAAAATTTTTATTTTAAAATAACAATAAATGAATTAAATGTATTTCTTAAAAATTTAAATTTAAATTAATTTATGATGGTCAAATTCTTTAATGCACAAAAATATATATAAATCTTGCTCTAGTTCAATGTGTTTTAGTCTCAATTAAAAATAATAATAATAAATCTTAATCAATAGTACAAATTAACATGTAATTACCATACATGCTATTTGACTAGGACCACGGCTTTCTTAGACATAATTGAGAGTTGAAGAAAAGCTCTTTTTGCAAGTTGCAACAATCAAAGAAATGAAAAGTTTACATAGATTGTGAAGTTAGTGTCCAACTTGTCCTTATAAATAATTTTCTAGTCTTTGACATTTTCACATACTGTCAATGGATGTGTTTGGAATTATTAAAAAAAAGTGCTTCTAAACTTTTGGTTGAAAAAAAATATTTTAGTATTTGCAAATGTGAACTTCTGCTTCTAATTCTATTTTATTTAATTTTAGATTTTTTATTCTGCTTTTAATTTAATTTTTACTAATTAATAGACACTTTATAACTTTTCATCAAACACTCTCAACTTCTGATTATATTTGCAAATATTAGCTACCAATTTCTTATTATTAACTACTTTTACTTCTAATATAATAAATTGTTTTTTTTAAAAGCAGAATTTTTTACAAATACTTCCAAATTCCAATATAAGAGTTTTTCAAGTCCCCGTCTAGCTACAAATTATATGATTAATAAAATAAAATAAAATAAATGAACCAGCACTATAACCAATCTTCAAATAATGCTGAGAATAAAAAGAGATTTTCATTAAATTGACGCCCAGTCTTAATTTGGCGCAGAAACAATTCATACATATTAAAAACAAACAAAGTGACATTTCATTTTCTTTAGATTTATCATCCCTGGTCAGAAAAATTCTTGTTCTTTTACTTGGCATAAAGTTGATCCATTAGAAAGAGACGAAAATACTTTCGGGGAAAAAAAGGCATGAAAAAAAAAGTGATGTGAAATTTAGGGGTTTATTACATTCTACATAAAGTGTCAATTTCGCCAACCCAATTAATCCAATATTTTACTGAATTGACCGTGATTTATTAAGCCGGACCCATTCGCCCAAAACCAATCAGCCCAAATTTATATTATATTTTCATGGAATGGACCAAACTAGGTTTAAAAAATTGCGACACGATTCTTTCAGTATTTTCATGGGATGGGTCAACCTAGGTTTAACCAATATTGTATTTTGTAATATTAAAAAAAAAAATTGCTCGGTGATTTTAACAATTGACTCAAGGCATATATCCGGAGGAGACACCAGGTGCATAATAATTAATAACCATAAATTTGTTATAAATATGTAAAGATTCATATAAAATCACAGAGTCCGATGTGTATTGTATGCAAATCTACAATATATACTAGAGAATGTCTCATGTGAGACCGTCTCATAGGCTTAAGTTCATGAGACGGATCTTCTACAATACACAAAAAAATATGGATTTTTTTCATTGATTTGGGTATGGGTTCAAATTTTATTTACATATAGGATCCATCTCATTAAAAATGCCATGAGATCGTCTCATATAAGTTTTTGTCTATATATTATATCTAATATATTCCTTCGAATAGCATCAACACCAAATTTAGGGGTGAAAATCAAACCAAACTACTCGATACTCGACTTCGGATCGATCGTTAAAAGCTCGTTTGAGCTCGGTTCGTTGGCATAACGAACTGCTTGAACGAGCTTTTCTTTGTTCGATAAAATATAAAGCTCGCTCGAGCTCGACTCGATTAGTAAAAAAAACAACGTAATATGCATAAAAATATCAAGTTACTCGAGCTCGATTCATGTTCGCTCAACTAAAGCTCGTTCATGGCATATGCGTATGGCAGCGGGCGTAGATAGGGGTGGTGGGCCCCCTCGCTCACCCTTTTTCTTTAAATTTTTTTTTTTAGTTAAATTTTTTTGAAAAAAAATAGTTATAATTTGTATTGTTTTTTCTTGGATTTTCTATCCTACCACCCCATTTTCGTATATCGGCCCACCCTACTACTAATTCGCCTGCTCCGCCTCGCCTCGCGTATGAGTATGGAGGTGGGTCTGGCACATCCTACCCATACCCTACCCGATTCCCGATTAAATAATAATATTATATTTATAATATATCTACATATATATTCATTTATAATATTTTACATATATTTTTTATTTATACAACTCTATTTATTTATATTTAAAGAAAATGATTTTTTCCCCAAGTCTCAACCAAAATCTACTAACACACTAACACTTTTGTTTAATACTTTTTAATATTTTGCTATATTTTTATAATATTTAGTTAAAGCTAATTCTTATCTCAGTATTCTTTTTCCTTATTGTTTCCTTAAGAATTTAGTAAATATCTATATCTTTATTTAAATAACTCAAATTTTTCTTTAAAAAAGAAATAACTTAAATTTGGAAAAATACAATTGTAAGTGGTAAGAGAGTATGGGTAGAGTATGAATACCGATCCTCCAATGGATATGAGGATGGGTCTGAAATCAATACCGATGGGTATGAGTATGGGGATGGAGGATATAGAATCCTACCCCCATTGCCATCCCTAATTAAGCTCGACTGACATTAATCAAACCAAGCTCAAACAAAAATTTGAAGCTCGATTAAATTTCAAATGCTCAACAACACTGTGTTGTGTTACTTTCGATCCATTTACATCCCTAACCAAATTTAGGTTAACATGAATTTTGGGCTAAAACAAAGGGTAGGGGTCCAGCTTCCAAAGTACTTATGGGCTTTCAAGTATTAGGTTTTCGGTAGCAAATGTCAAATGGTCCCTTTTTGAGGTGGTCCATAGATTATGGTACTGAATTTTAATTTTGGACCGGCCCGAAATATTAGGGTCACCTTTCACACACAAGTGTATAAATAAAACATAAAGGATGAACAAAGACTCCACCGTCCTCGCTTCTGAGCTTTTTTTGGAGGATGTAAATCGCGAGTTATCTCAACTAGTCGGGTTTTGGTGGCCAAGATCGAGTCACCACACAAGTCCTCCTCCACCACCACCCGTAAATTGTTACTGCAGAGAATTCGAACAACCACACTGCGGTGTCGTGCAAAGTGACATCACGTCATCCAAATCATTTACTACTTGAAATATGCCCCGCAAGTGCAATAAAAAAATTATTATAAAAAAATTCAAATTACAAAGATCGAATCTTGAATTTAAATTATTGAGATTTTTTTGAAGCACTCACCATATTAAATGGAAAGTGCAGAAGAACAATCACTTTCCTGCAGAATTTCTGCTTGTGGAAAGTGATACTTCAATATAAAATTCAGTTTAAGATACCCCAAGATTTTGTAATGATAGGAATATTGGGACTTGGGAGAAATTAGAAATATAGCGGTCCCCTAATGTGAAGAAAGGGCAATAATATTTGAAGAGTTTTATTTTTGGTATAGAGCGGTCCCCTAATTAACAAGTGACAACAACCTATTTTATGTGAAATTAAGGGAGCATGGATTTCCTCATCACAATAGAGTACATGTAATTAGGGGCATGGGCGTGGCCAGGAATTTCCGGCCAGTGCAGTCAAAGAATTTTCCGTTTTGGCATGGTGAATGTCAAACCAATATTAGAAAAAAATAGAAAAAAAAGACAAATAAGAAGGTTGTATCTTGCAACAATTTTTTTAATTTTCATAATCTCCAATTATGATTTCTCTTCCTTTCAAAAAAAAAAATTATAATTTATCTAGAATGAACTTTTGGATAAATAATTTATCCAAAAATATATTCTAAATTGCCGCCATACAACTATTATTATTATGAAATAGACTTTTCAACACAAAAATTCATTCAAAAATACTCCCAAAACCGTTCATTATCAAGTTGGAACATATATCTCTCAGACATAACAAACAATTGCATGACAATCATTTATCCACTTATATACCTTAATTTGAATAGGTAATTCTTAACATTTTCGACTAAGACGATAAGGTTTATTTGCTTTTTAAATTTTAACTCAATTTTTTTATATGAACTAGGCCGAAATTTTTCAATGTGTGGTCCAACTTAAATTTAACAGGTCACTGACATCCAAAGGTCGGTCCACCGACCGCACTCGTCCTATGCTAACTACGTCCATGATTAGGGGTATACACGAATCGAGTAGTTACATATATAATCTTGTTCAACCTTGTTGGAATTTTATCGAGTTTCAAAAATATGTTTGATTTTGGTTTGATTATTAACCGTATCGAACTTGATCATGAACTTTAGTGAGGCGAACACGAATCGAGCTTGAATAGCTTGATATTCTAATACATAATTTGTTATTCTTTTACTAAGTGAGTCGACTTGAATCGAACATAAAATTTTCAAGTTAGATTCGCTATGTTAATAAATCAAGCTCAAATTTTTTTTAAGGATCGATATCGAATTGAGTAATGAGTAGTTTGACTTGTTTTTCTAGCCTTACATGTAATGTAAAACTATTAGTCTAGTGTTTGAGAATGTTGTGTTTAATAATGAGAGTACAACATGGTGTATGTTGAAAATATGGATGAAATAATTCAGTTCAATTCGAGTTTAAATTTTTTTTTGACAATAAATAATTTTATTAATTAATTCAAATTAACAATACATCGATAGAAGACACAAATAAATCTTAAAAACCATTAAAGATGAAATATGAAAAGATTCATAGTTATAGTATTTGAATTCTTGTAAAAATATATTATAGTATTTGAATTCATTCTTGTTCAACTCAATTGAACCTCGTACAAAATCAACTTATTTGATAATGAAATCTAACTTGATAGTAATTTCAGGCTTAATAAAAAATTAAACCAAACTCAAACAATATAGTATTCAGTCATCTCCATTTATTATAGATATAGCAATAGGGTGGGTCATGGCGAGTAATCGGGACCTAGACCCACCCCCCGCCTAAACGGGGGTTGGGTGAACCGTTCGTCCCCTCTTTTTAAGTTAAATTGCATAGAAAAATGAGAGAAAATGAAAAAAATATATTTATAAAATATTATTTACAAAAATTATTAATAATAATTTATAAATATTAGATATAATATAAGAATACATAAAAAATATATTAAAATAAAATACTAGGCGAGACGGGTACCTACGGGCGGAAGTTATACCTGACCCGGCCCGCATCATCCCAGGTCACGGGACACGCGGATTGAAATTGCCATCCCTAATTTCTTATTGTATTTTGCTTCAAATACTTTAAATAATAAGAAAATGCAAGGGGACAGCCTGAACTTTAGTTGCTAAAGGAAACTGTCATGTGACTAGCGGCCCGCTTTAAATTTAACATGAATGGCCCAATAAAAATGGATCAGGCCGTAATTTGACCAGTACAGTAGAAACCAATTTGAACAAATTGAATGACCCAACAAAGATGGATGGGGCCGTAATTTGAACGTGGACCACAGGGATGAGTATCTAAGAAAGAAAAGCCCAAATAGGACTGGCAGGTGGCAGATGGGGAATGGCAAATGGCAACAAACCCCCATTTCAAAATCATCGCATAAAGTTTTAAATTTAATTTAAAAAAAAAAAATAACAAGCTCATAATTTTAACTCCAAATTCAACATTAATTTCTTATTCACGTGGAGATCATGGTGGGCTGAAATGATTTTATTTATTTGCATTTATAACAAGTAGTAGTTTTGAAAAATAAAGTACGAATAATTTACTAAGTATTTTTGATGTAATAATATTTTTTTTATAGTAAAACCTATAATTTAACAATACTGGGAGGAAACAAAAATAAAAAAGAGCATTGATTTATCACTATTTAATAATATCTTAAATTTATAACATGTATGTGTAATTCAAAAATATAATAATGAGTTTGGCCTTTTTCGCAACAATAAATACTCTCTCTTATTCAAAATAAGTGTATTTTTTAGGAAAAAACACACATATTAAGGATTGTGTTAAATACCAAATATACACTTATTTAATCATAAATGCTACTTTGGAACAAATAAATTTATGCTTTATTGTTAGTTGGAGAACAATAAATTTAAGGGTGATTTCGGAAAATATTTTTTCTCACTAGCCTTGAAAATTTGAAAATGATATATTTTTGAATATTTTTTCATGTGTTAAAATACACTTATTGTGAATGAGAGAAGTATATTTTTTGAACACAATAAATATACTGTTTATCGTCAAATATTCTTTTCAAACCTCATATCATATAACAATGTAATTGACGCTTTTGGGTGCAAATATCTGCACCATTAATTATCTCGTTTTCGCGTAAATGTATATGGACACATATTTGTACCAAAAATATCCTCCATTGTAACTACTGTCAAATTTAATTGGTTATCGACGTTAGAGTTGTCAGTTGCCTTTTAAAAAGCGTTGGTCAATCAACAGACTGTGGCCTAGTCTGTCACCTACCGTGTAGGTAGATCCTAGACCCCATTAGATTAGACGGGTTATAGATAGGTAGAGACAAACCCATATTTTTTTTTTTATAATGGAACCAAAAATAAATATAATTATAAATTATATAAAAATAATGGCCAATTTGCAAAATATACCCATTAATTTTTAAGTAGTGGCAAAAGAGGACTATATTTTGTTTAAGTGGCAATTTATGCCTGGACAATTTTGCCCTTATGGCCCAATAGCAAATTAGGTCCTTTATCTTTCAAAGGTAGAATTATAGTCCTATAACTTTCAAAATTTAGCAATTTCAATCCTTTCATACCCCGCTATTTTCCAAATACTCCAATTTCAAGGATTATGAAGATTTACATTTTCTCGATTCCTATTCCGTTCGTGGCATTGTTACACCTACTTGGATCCAGTCTCTATTCGAGGTTTTAAGTGGATCATGTCGGGTTTCCGGCTATAAACTCAATAGGACATACTTACGTAAATGCTTCATAATTCAAAATCGATTTCAAACTAAAGTGTTTAGATAAAACGGATATAGTCCATTACGACCATATCGAGCCCAACATCTTCCGTAAAATTAATAAATCCCTTAAAATTCATACCTCTTTTGACCAAACAAAGACCAGGGTTAAGTGGTTCGCAACGCCACCAATCGGAAAATTATCGCCCCGGATCGTTTGACAAACAACTCCTCACCTGTTCAACCTCACCCTCGGGAAAATGATCTCGCAAGTTATCCGACTCCTTCTTGAAACAGCTCGGCCAAGACAAACCTTGGTTCGTTTCTACTCAGGCGTAAAAGTAATTCTTCAAAGGGGATTGATCAATAGTACATTATGAACACATGTTGAACAAAAGCCTTTATTTTATTAAGAACTTAAAGAAAGATTTATTACATCGATAATCTCCTTTTGGGAGGAGAAAACTCCTGTTTAGCCTCTCATAAAGGCTATCACACTCTTGTACATAAAATTAAAAAACTAAAATCAAAACTCGAAAACACTCTCGAAATTCTAAACTCACAACAAATAATTTTACAAAGGAAGTTTATTGTAAGAAAGACTAAGGAAATGTTCGATGTCCTCACCTCCTTCAAACTCCTGGTTTAAATAGATGTAAGTCCGGATTTCAATTTCGGACTTCAACTCTTGTTGGAATGTAAGACGTCACCGCTACATCAAACTCTTGAATTATTGCTTTTCCACTTGCGACAATTAGTTGGCCTTTCCCTTTCTTCACATGGATTGGCCCCCTCTTGCATCAGTATCCGAAGTTCTTTATACCAACTTCCAAATCCTGTGACTCATCCTTTGTCTTGTAATACTTTGGGCGGCATCTTTTATGGACCCACTTTCTGTCTTTTTGTTGAGTGGGTTGTTCCTCCATGGAGTCACATGTCTCCACTAGCTTTATTGGGGAATCTACTTTTTGGTGGTCCCCAAACTTTGGATACTTCGTGACTTTTCTTCTCCGTCGTCCGGTCTTCTCCGATCGACTTTTGGCGAATCCTTTGCCAAATTCTCGTTCCTTCGTTTTGACATTCTACAGACCCAAAGTTCCCAATGGCCTATATGAGCCATGTGACAATATTTCCGTGAGTTTCTTTACTCCCCGTGACTTGTTTTCCCATAGAAGATTTCTTTTCTTTTCGAATGGATCTTCTGCGAACCTTGTAGTTTTTCTGTCATGGTATTCAATAGGAATGACCCGTTCACCGAATTCTAGTAGAACTTGAACGGAAACTTGACTTTGTCCATCTCTCGTGAGATGACCCCACAATCCCCATGCCCTTCTTGTAGTGATCGATCTTGATGAAAGGTCATGGCCAATTGTACTTCTTCCGAACTTGCCTCCTTGATATTTCCGGGGCTCTTTCATCCGGTCTTGGCTTTAATGTAATGGAAGGCTTCATGTCCACCTTTTTCGACGGACTCTGTTCTTTGCACTTATGAAATACTGACTCCAATGTATCCCCTCGTCTTAGGTTGTCATTATTGGACCAAGACTCGTAAAAAACTTCCTGGATCCACTTCGGTAATTTTGTGATCTCCGGGAATCCTGGTGAAGTAGTATAGGCGAGGCCAAAGCCCCAAACTCGTACCACCTCTTCACTTCTTGAGGGGCCGAATTTGGTAGCATCCAAACCTTGGATATTTTCGAAAACATCAATCTTTGTTTTTTTTAAGAGATATCCCATGCCTGGTAATTAGTTTCTCCCAATTTGCCTGGTATTCTGCCAAAGAAGAAACCTTAATCTCGTTAGTATCAACCTTAGAAGTGCCCATCATAGGCCTAAGATTGATCTCTTCGCCCTTTACCCCGGACGTCTTTGGGTTGATGTGATAACTCGGGATTTGACTCGGAGTATCGCTTTTCCTTGGGCCAACATTTACGCCGACTTAGGACTTGTGCTTTGAGAGTCTTTGGAATCCTCTCACTACTGAGTTTGGGGAGCCTGCGCTCTAAACGCTCCATTTGCTTATTAGCGGCCGGAGGAGTGGCCTTGAAATGCCGTTCTCAATCGAGAGTGAGACCGGACACATGCTCGTATACGATCGGTTACTTTGTCCCGATCATTCCTTTGTAATTTCCCTACCAAATCGGCATTGATGACCAGGGTATCAAATTCTCGGAGTAGCATTTCCACCGGTCTCCAAGATGTCTTGATGCGGTGAGGATGGAATCGACTTCAATTCCCTCCATCTCTTGTTAGAAAATCTGCAAAAATATTTTCATGAGATTTTATAATGACAATATCATAATCATAATATTGGCATTCAAATTTCGCCATCTAAGTATTCTAGCTTTTCGATTTTGATTCAATTTTGTTTTTCGAAAAAGCTTTAACACTTGAATTATCAATTTTTAAGATAAACTTTTAGCCAAGAAAAATAAAGGCCATTTTTTAAAAGCCTTCATTTCAAAAAGAATTCTTTCTCGTTGATATGCCACCGAGTCGATTCACCGGTGTGAATAAACCACCGCATATCTGCATGACACTTCTCCATTTGGTGTAGCTTTTGTAAGTACAGCCACCAATAATCACTGGCATCTGTATAAAGAACAGTTCATCTTCATCCTATGGAATTGCAAGTTTCGGAAGATTTTTACAAACTTCCTTAAGTTGCTTGATTCCTTCTGATGTTCATTCTCCCATTTGAATCTCGCATCTTTTTTTAAGCAATGGGCTAAACACCTTCCTCGTAATGTGCTAGATTGTTTATGAACATTCCAAAAAATTGACAACTCCAAGAAAACTCGCGAAGGCCGCTTCTTGTCTTTTTCAATGTATCCGAAATCCCCGTATCTTTTCTACAATATGACTTTGTAGGATTATTCCGGTTCGTCGATCTCAATTCCTAGGAATTCAATCTGTCTTGTTGCAATCACGCCTTCTTTTCTCGAAAGCACTAATCCTTCCTTGTGACAAACATCCGAGAATATTTCCAAATGTTTGAGATGTTCCTTCATGTTCTTTGATGCAATTAGAATATCATCGATATATACGAACATGAAATCGAAATAATCTTTGAAGAGATTATCCATCTTCCTTTGATATATCGGGGTGCATTAGCCAATCCCATAGGCATCACATTCCAAATATAGTGTCCTTGTGGTGTAGAGAAAAGTGTGAACTTCTTGCTTTCTTCATCCATCTTAATGCAAAAATCCGGACTTGCAATCGAACTTTGAGAATATCTTGGCACCTTTGATACTGATTAACCAAATGTTCTCTGCTTGGGAAATAGTATCCGTCGAATTCCAAAATGTTATTAATTCCCTTGTAATTAATAACAAGTCTTCGCTTTCTCTTTTGATCTCTCCATGGTTTCGACTAAGAACCCTGGATCGGCTCTTGTATGGAGAAACTCCTGGTGAAATTAACTTAAGGTCAAGATGTTCCTTAAGTATTTTCTCGCATATCCTCCTACGATCTTCCTGGTTCATAAGGATTGGTTTGAATCTTACGAACTCGTACTCCTTTCCCGGTTTAACCTTGGGCTTTAAGGAAGCTTTAAGCTCGTTCTTATCCCACCAAGCCAAAGGATCTTCATTGTAATTCCTTTGGATCTTCTTCTCGATATCCTCGAGTGATATTTGTTCCTCTATGGTTACATCACTCTGTGGATTCTCCATTAGACTCATCCATAATTCCGCAATGGCTTCCGGTGACTCGTTCTTCTCCTTGTACTGCTGAATGAATACAAGTTATTATCCCATATCTTGATCCTTCTAGATGGAACCAAATTGTCTATAGGATAATAAAGCTTCACCAAATTTCCTTCGATCCGCCATTTTTGGATTGCGAAGTTTGGCTTCATCACCACGCTTTGCTGCGAAAATTAATAGGCATTTTTCTCAAAATGCTTCCTCGATCTCGGACAATAATCTTATGATCACATAAGGTTGTGAAAATAAGTCTTCTCGTCTCGTTCTCTTGTGTGAATCGCTTGAATGTTTGTAGGAAATTGTTTCCTAGCAAAATATCTGCACATGTATCATGGAAATAGATTGGTGGCGTCTTTACTTTGTACCATGAAGTGCTTTGCCCGCGCCTCCGATCATTATTTCAGACTTGTTTAATTCCCTTGTTAAGGATAAGAATCCTTTTAGAGAAATCTCTTCCCGCAATAGCTGGTAAATCTTCTCAATTTCTTTAGGAAAAACATCCGGCTGCAGTACATATTCCTAAACTGAATCAATATAGGCGGCGAAATACTCGGCCTTGTATTGACATATAACATTCCAATAGAAATGTATATGGAGAATGGACTAGTGGTCATCGATTACTCAGATCTTTTATTAGCCACTGTGAACTCCATTCCATCTTGTAATCTTTCCCAAGGCTTATGCTCCTCAAGAAATTCAATTCCCGTATTAATTGTTCGGGATCTTTCATGAACTCATGTGATAGTAAGATCAATTTCTCCTATCTTCTTGAGAACTTCCTCGATACCTTCCAACGATTGGTTGTTGGAGATAATATAGAACATCACAAGGAAAAATGTTATCCTTTTGAGTGATGTCGAATATTACTTCAACCTCTCGCCATCATCATCGGACATTTCGGCTCTCTCACTGTTTGTTTTAAAAACATCGGGATGCGCTTTGAATCGTACTTGGTCTCTTTTCTTCCCAATGGCTGCTTACTCACCATCCTGTCTTCTTTGGAAAGACATCCTTCTATGCTCAACTCTAAGACTCAGACTTTTGTTGAAGACGGTTGATCTTGAATTATCATATCAATCTTCTTAATAGTTGGAGATTCAATGATTTACTCGCTAACACCACCCTAGCAAAGTCCTCAAAGATTCTTGGGACTTCAATAAATTCTTTTCTCAAGAATACTTGAATGATGGGTATTCGAGAGAGCATAGGAAATCTTGTATGTGATCGAGTAAGGCCTATTTCCTTCTTTCATCAAATCGACTCTTTTGAAATCTTGATGAAGGGTTAGGACTCTCTTCAAGTCTCGATCTCCCAAATTGTATGCAATTCTAGGATAGACATTAAATGCCAATTTCCCGCATACAAATTTCTCAGAACCGCTCCAAGGCATGAATCCTTGAGATGCGAGATTCGCTTGTCAAAGATAGCAAGATTGAGAGGCGAATCAATTCCTTCTTTGAATGTTGCTTTAATAATTACTCTTATGGCTCCGATATGAATCCATGAGAGTGTGTTTGCAACTTCTCTTTTAACTTTGCTTTTGATCTCTTGTATTTCTCTAATAGGGACCAAGCGCATCTCGATCAGGTTCTGGTAAACTCCATCGGAATAGCAAATTCTCCGGTTGTTACCCCATGAATAATTTGGTGTTTTCTATTACGAAACCCAATTTTATCCAATGCTTTTTCCATAGCTCCGATTGTAAATCCATCATAGACTTGAAGCTTTGGATCTTCCTTCATGATTCTCATAAGAGTCTTATGAGAAATCACATGAGAGAGGAATCTGACATATCCTCTCTAACGTCACTTGAAGAATTTCTTCTTCACTCCGATTCCCAGTGGAGTCACTTCCATCGTCGAAATAGATTTCTTCTTCATAAATGCTTTCATCCGAGGGAATATCCTCAAATTGATACACTTGTATAAGATCTTGATAATAGAGCGAACTACCTTTTCGGTGTAGCCTCGAACTGTCGACTCCTCGTTTGGTTTTACGGACAATCGGTCGAGATATGTCCTCTTGCTCGCATGTCCAAAGAATTCTGATCTTTGAAACTTTCATTTGCTCTGGTGTGAGTACGCTGAAAGTTCTTCTTCTGGATTTTTGCTTTGGTACTTGCTTGATTAGAACCGATGATGAGACTCTACTCCGCTTGTGCTGGTCTTTGTCCCGTTTTGTAACCGGGCTTTTTGTTTTGACGAGAACCTTCTAGGTCTCCATGAAGACCTACTTCTTTTGTTCTTCTTCCTCGGCGGTATGGATGGCTTCTCTCCTTCTTCTTCATGCGCGCTTGGTTGACCTCCCCACAATCTGTTGGGATATCATTATCCACACAACATAGATGAACCGCTTTTGTTAATTCCTCTTAATCTCTTGTAATTCCATGCGGAGTGCTTGATAGCACCATTCGGATAACTTGGCCTTTAGGAAAGACATTTTTAAGCCCACGCTTTCTACTTGACTCCACCCTTGTATTCACGATAAGCATTTCTCTCGAGGACTCGGGATCTTGGCAAAGAATAGATGTGCCGCTTCTTTCTCCTCAATCTTGGATTTCCACCTATATTCGGTGAACAACTTGATATATTCGTCAATATGACAAATATCCGAAAGAACTTCAAGGCTATAGAGGGCTTGTTTATATTTCTTTCTTTTTTCATCCTCTATTCCCTCGAAATAACCCGTCCGATGAATTGGATTTTGAATAGTTTTGCCATACCATCGACAATTCTTTTAAGTGATTCCCCTAATGTGACCGAACTTTTCGTGATCGGCATCGGTCATATCCCGAATCTTCACCGATCCTTCAATACTCATTTCAAGGAGTAAAATGAATGAATCCTTTGTAAGATCGAGGGTTCTCATATTGAAATTCTCATAGTCAAGCCCATTCATCAATGAGAACTTCTGCTTTTTAAAATGCGGGATGTCCCAGTTTAACATCAACCCATATGGATGTATTGGGTCGAGGTGCGATCTTCCATAAGGCGTCGATAAACATTCGGCCTTCCGGTAGGTTATGCAGTTCCCCGCAAGGGTTTCGACCTCCTGTCCCCCGAAAGCGGATCACTCACTGTCGTGAAATCCCGGCGTGTGGCATCCTCTCGCCCGAGTTCCATGATGCGAACCCGTCTTTCTTCGACGTTAGGATTAATCGGTGGCGGTGGTGGTGGAATTGGTCTACCTTGTGGGTCATAGGTAACCAAAGGCGATTCTCACCTGCGTTCATCTTTAAATCTACAATACCTAATCCCACGAAGGATTCTCGCCGGTCATGTAGATCTTTAAGATTCATTTTTTCAATATCCATCTTTTTTAATTTTTGATGGATTTTCCTTTGATTAGAGCAATGAACTTCTCCTCATCCGTCATTTTTCGTATGACTTCGGTTGGTTTCCCCTTTTGGTGTAAATAAGTCTTGTCCCCAAAATCAATACGTTTCCTCCTGGATGAACTTGGCCTCGTCCTCCGGGTTCTTGACTCGTTTGAATATCATGAAGGAGCTCAAAGTTTCGCTTCGATATTTCACCATCGCTCTCCATCCAGTTGGATCGATGAACTTGTCTTTGGTAGATGAATATGGCGGTTGCCATAATTGCGCACCGTCTTACGATTTCTCTAAGATCTTGAGAGATCTTAGATTTGTCTGGAAGTATCTCGTTCCACTCACGGTACTCCATCGGAATCATTGTTCGATGGGAATTTTCATGAACCGTTTCTTGAAGGTTCATCAAGTGAACATATAAGGTCCGGTTAAGCATCGAATCGCCTTTTATAATATTCTGCTCTCATTTTGCATTGCCTTAAGGTTTCCCGTTGGCTCTGCTCGTTCTTTTTCTTCATGTTGGTATTCCCGATATGAAACCTGGCCGGTCAGTGTTCTTGTGCATACATCGTCAATATTTGACGATATGTCTGTAAGGGGTACATCTCGGACATCGGTCCTGGATCCATAATCTCGAGTAATTTCTCCTCGCCAATTGTTAATTACATAAATATAATAAATTTAACTAAAAGTTCTTAATAAACCTGCTCACGATACCATTTTAAGCAAACACTTAGTCAAATTAGCAATATGTATGAATAAGGGTATAATTGGTATTATGGAAATATTCAATTATCCCATTGGACCAATTTTGCAACAATTCAAAACTTATAGGACATAATTTGCTTAAGTAAAAACTTATAGGACCAATTTTGCCAAACTTTATAAACTTACAGGTATATTTTGCCAACTTGATAATTACTTTGTCCTAAAATGCCATCTATAAGAAGTTATTGGGCATCTTTCAATTAAGCCAAAAATAATTAAAGGGTACATTATTTTTTTAATTTAATATAATATATGAATTTTAAAAGTAGTTAATAATAAATAAAAGAAATGTAAAAAAGTAATGTGGCACGTGCCCCAAAATATGAGATATATATATCTCTATCTACGTTTACGTAGATATTATTATGTGACTATGTGAAAGCGGTGAAACATAATTCAAAGATTTTTTTTTTAGGAAAGAAACATATTTGATTTATTAATATTTTTACATCGACCAAGTATATTGAAAATGAGAATATATATGTTTTATAGCATCTTTGTAAAAAATGTGAACTATTAAGATGTCGTTGGTTGTACTTTCTTTCCATCTATTTTCATTTTAATAGTGGTGATTTTTTTTTTCTTCTTAAAGTTAAAGTTAGATCTGTAGAGAAAAAATGATAATTATGTTGATGTGATGGATAATCTTTTAGAGATATTGATTGTTTGTGAAAATTTTTAACTTTTTGTGAAAATATAATATAATAAAATTGAACAAAAATAAAAACATTGATAAAAAATAGACAATATGGATCTGATTTTACACCTTTTGTTAATAAGATTAAGAGAAATTAATAAATAGTGATAAATTAAAGAAATTATCGAAATTTCTTATATAAATAGGGAGACGAGAGATAAATAAATAATATACTTGGGTACTGGAAAATATTAAAAAAAAGAGAAAAATGAGTTAGGGCGCGATGGGATATACCTTTAATTTGAAAATTTTCATTTTACTAGAGAATAGTGTTGAAGTTACCATATTCCAGTTGTTCAGTTGGTTTTACTTGTTTTAGTTAGAAAGTCGCATTTTAGTTTGTTACGTTTCTCTTAGTCATTTTCTTCTTTAAATACAGGTGACAGCTGTTTGTATTGCACACTTTTTGCATGAATAAAAGTTTTACTTTCTCTCTCTAGCTTAGGCGTATTTCTTAGCTCAGCAAAGATGAATGTTGGATTTCTTCATGGTATCTAGAGCCAAAGGTGTTTCTCAATCGATTTAAACATGCCGCGCAGACATACAGCTTGGAATGTGTTAACTGGAGACGGCAAGGAAGATGATGATACAGGAATCAAGGATGTAATTGATGGATCTACTACTGAATCGCGAGTTAATCGGAATGTTGATGTATTTACGCTGCACAACTCAGATCATCCAGGCATGGTACTGGTAACCACACCATTGACATATACGAATTACCTCTCATGGAGAAGAGCTATGATCATTGCTTTGGGCGCGAAAACAAAATTAGGATTCGTGAATGGAAGCATACCTCAACCTGAACATGATTCACCAGAGTACGAACAGTGGAGGAAGATAGACTACATGTTATACAGCTGGATTTTGAATTCCTTGAGCAAGGATTTGGTAGAGTCATTTCTATATGCGGATTCTGCCAAAGCATTGTGGGATGAGATCGAACAACGATATGGTCAGAGTAATGGCCCCATGCTCTATCAGCTACATAAGGAGATTGTCACTATCAAGCAAGGTACTAACACTGTTGCAGTCTATATTTCAAAATTAAAACGCCTCTGGGATGAATATGCTAGTCTAGTGATTTTACCTCCTTGCACTGTGGATCTAGTAGACAATTAGTCAAATTGAGACCAATACTAAGTCATTTGCGCTTTCTTATAGGATTGAATGATAGTTATGAAAACATACGCGACCGGATCTTCTTGATAGATCCTCAACCTTCATGAATAAAGCTTATTCTATGATTCAACGTGTAGAGAAATAGAGAGTGGTACGAAATTTGTTTCACGATTCCGTAGATACGGCTGCTATGTTTACTAGAGCACCTAGTGCTGGTAGAGGAGGAATGACTAGAGGAGGTCACACAGGATGGTCAGGTGGCAGAGGCAGGGGACAAGTCAGGTTGTCTAAGGAAGAAAAGGCTAAGCTATTTTGTGAGCATTGTCAAGTAAATGGCCATGCTATGCGAGTTGCTTTAAATTGCATGGGTATCCTGGAGTGGTACAAAGAATTCAAAGAACAAAAGAGCAAGTTAGGAGGAGATATTCAAAAATATGGCGATGCATCTCCAGGAAAGATCGATGCAATTATTGACACTAAGAAGGAGGCTCCTCTCAGTGACATCTCCAACCTTATTCAGCAAGAGATAGTCAAATTCATGAGCTCTAAGCTGCACACAGGATTCAATGATGTTGGAGCTGTTTCACTGAATCATGCACATTTTGCTGATAGTGCAGGTATATCTATGCATCACATCGCTGACTATGCTTTGACTAGTCTTGAATCTATTGATGTAGGGGCCTGGATATTGGATACGGGGGAAAGTAGACATATGTGTGCTCATCCTACTCAAGTCACCAATATTATCACTCTACCTATTCCACTTACCATACTCCTTCCTGATGGCACAACCACTCTTGTCTCTCAGAGTGGTCAAGTTCAGCTTAATGATGCTTTGATCCTTGTCCTTGTTGTTCCTAAATTCAAATATAATCTATTATCTGTAGCACAACTTATTCAACAATCCAATCTCACATGTACTTTCTTTCCATCACACTATCTTCCACAGGGACCGGTGACTAAACAAGTTGTTGCAAGCTGGAGAGGTGGTTGGGAGACTCTATCTCCGCATCCTCAACATACTCATCATATCTCAGAACTATTACCACTTCTCGTCTCTTTTGATACCTGGCACTTGAGACTAGGGCATGCTTCACCTTCTGACTTGGAACATTTAGACTTTCTCAAACCTTTTTGTACTTCTACTCTTAAACAACAGATATCTGAATGTAATGTGTGTCACAAGGCTAAACAGCCTAGATTGTCTTTTCCTCTCGGATTAACCATGCTTTGCAAATGTGTTTGAGCTTGTTCATTTAGATGTTTGGGGTCCCTATAATGCTCATTCTTTTATGAACACTCCTTTTATGTTGGCTATTGTTGATGATTGTAGTATGGGTACTTGGGTTTATTTGATGAGTCATAAAAGCCAAGTTCCACATTTTTTGGATGCTTTTATTAAAATGGTTTCTACTCAGTTTGGGACTCTTGTGAAAGCTTTCAGAAGTGATAATGGGAGTGAGTTCTTAAATCAGTCTTGTAGAGATCTCTTTCATAACCATGGGATATTGCATCAGACCACTTGTACATACACTCCCCAACAAAATGGGGTGGTGGAAAGAAAGCATAGACAATTGCTGAACATTGCTAGAGCCATCATGTTTCAGTCTCACCTACCTTCTCTTTTTTGGCCTTTTTCCTTGCTTACTTCAGCATACATCATAAATAGATTGCCTACTTCTTCTCTGAACTGGAAAACACCTCATCAAGTTCTATATGGAAAGCTCACGATTACTCTCGATTAAAGCCTTTTGGATGCCTGGCTTTTTCCACAAACACTACCCCACGTAAATCCAAATTTACTCGAGGGCAAACAAGTGTGTATTCCTGGGGTATGTTCTTTGGGAAGAAAGGATATAGACTTTATGATCTAAAACTCATTCTATCTTGATCTCCGGGATGTTACCTTTTAAAACCACATTCCCTTATTGCTCTTTGTCTTCTCCCACTACTTCCACTCCTCTTCCCATAGTGCCATCATCATCAACCGATTCATTTCCTTCCACTCCATTACACCCACGTACTCATAGTGACTCTCCGGCCATTCCTTCTCATAGTGATTCTTCCACCATTCAAATTCCTTCTCGCTCATCCTCTCGGAAGCTCCGGATTCCTCATAAAACATCTTGGATGTCGACTTTGTTCTAATCATGTCTCCTCTCACTTCCTCGCTTGTATCTTGTCACAGTTTCTATCCTCTTTTTATATTTCCTTCACTATTTCACCCATTTTCCATAGCACATATGTGTCTTTTTTGTCCAATGTATCCGATTATGTGCGGCCCTCGGAGGATAACAAAACTTGGGTTCTAACTACATTACCCCCTGGTAAACAAGTAATTGGATGCAAATGGGTGTTTAAGACTAAATTGAACCCGGATGGTACTATTGAAAGACATAAGGCTAGACTAGTGGCCAATGGGTATAATCAAGTGTATGGTGTGGATTACCTTGATAGCTTTTCTCCGTAGCAAAAATGGATATTGTTCGGATTCTATTGGTCAGTAGCTACACAAAATCGATGGTCCATTCATCATTTGGACATAAATAATGCATTTCTTCATGGCTTCTTAGATGAGGATATTTACATGATTCCACACGGGGTTATGACAAGGCCTCTCCTGGCGGGTTTGTCATTTGAAGAGAATTTTGTATGGGCTTAAACAAGCCTCAAGCAATGGAACACGACTTTTGCATCAAGCTTTCGGCATATGGCTTTACTCAATCGGTGCATGATCACCGTTTGTTTTATATGATCTCGGATGGTCGTTTCCTTGCTCTGCGTTGTGTATGTTGATGATGTTTTACTCACGAGGCTCTCATGAGAGGACATTGCGGCTCTCGGGTGTACTTAGATAACCTTTTTACTATCAAGGACTTGGGTTTTGCCAAGTATTTCCTTGGCATTGAGTTGGCAAGGGGTTCACGGGGCTTGTATTTGAATCAAAGGAAGTATGTCCTTGATATCCTTGGTGATGCGGGAATGATGGAATGTAAACCAACTACTACTCCTCTTCCTCCAGGCTTGAAACTTACATCTAAGGGTGGTGTTCTCTCTTCCTCCTCCTGGATATAAGAGGCTTTATTGGTAGGTTGTTGTATCTTAACATGACCCGACCCTACGATATTACTTATAGTGTTCAACATCTCGATCGGTTTGTCAATGCTCCTACTTCTACACATTGGGAAAAGTTTGCTCTCCATGTGCTTCGCTATCTAAAGGATCTCCTCCACCGCCTTTTTATCCACACACTGCTCATTCTTCCTTGGAAGCTTTCGATGTGTTGGAGGGAGCTTGTCGGGGATCTGAGACGTTCTTTGACGGTATTGTGTCTTCTTTGGTGGTTGCTTAGTGGCCTGGAAAACTAAGAAACAAAATCTTATCACGCTCCTCTGCGAGGCGGAGTATCGTGCATTAGGGGAGTCTTGTTTGTGAATTGAGGTGGTTGTCTTACTTGCTCGAGGACTCTGACAGTCTCTTTTCCATTACTTATTCCCTTGTGGTGCGATAATCAAGCGGCTTTGCATATCGTTGAGAACCCGGTTTTCCATGAACGCACCAAACATCTAGAAATTGATTGCCACTTGGTTAGAGATCAGTTCAAACAGGGATTCATACTACCACGAAAGTGCGCTTTCTCACCGCGGCTTGCGGACATCTTTACTAAGCCGATGGGTGTTGCTAATTTTCTGAAGTTGGTTTCCAAGCTGGGCTTGATCGACTTGCATCAATCTCCAGCTTGAGGGGGGGATGTTGAAGTTACCATATTCCAGTTGTTCAGTTGGTTTTACTTGTTTTAGTTAGAAAGTCGCATTTTAGTTTGTTACGTTTCTCTTAGTCATTTTCTTCTTTAAATGACAAAAAGACAATCAAGTGTATTGCACACTTTTTGCATGAATAAAAGTTTTACTTTCTCTCTCTAGCTTAGGCGTATTTCTTAGCTCAGCAAAGATGAATGTTGGATTTCTTCAAATAGTGGTAAAAAAATTAGAAGAAAAAAGATGAATTTTGATAGTGTTTAATTTTTGAAATTAATGAGATTTTCTTTGAAATTTGTTCATTTTTCACAAACAATCACACATCCTAAATTTTTTTCTCTCCAAAAATGAAAATTTTGGAAATTATTTCACAACCAATTAAGGTTAGAAAATGTGCTTAAGTAGAATAAAACTTGCTCTCACAATTATCTCTCAAGAAAAAAAAAATAAACAATTTAATCTATATGTCGTGGAGATTGCACAGTCAGCAGATTTGACGGCACATATCACGCCACGTGTACAATCGACATTGACTTCCTCAAAGTTCCAATCCTCAACCAATCACGACCTTACACCCCTCCTCAATATATATTTATATATCTTCCCTGTATTCTCACCTAAAACCCCACTCTGAAAAAAGTAATATAAAAATCCAGGATTATCTTTGTTAATTGGATCTATTCCATGGCATTCAAGTACGTGATCCTTGGTGGTGGCGTTGCTGCTGTAAGTATTCTATTATCTGTTTTTTTGAGCTTAAATTTTTATTTCAATTTTTGTTTGTTTTACACCATTATTCAGGTTCGTTGATGATTGATTTATGTTGTTTGATGCTTTTATCACACCTTGTTTTCGATGATGAAGAAATGCTATCTGAATTACTGTTAAATGGTGCTATCAGCTCGATTAAGTGTTTTCCTTAGTTTCCTTATTCTTTTTGGTGCTGGTTAGTAGTAATTGTTATCCATATGTGAATCCATTTTTTCACTAGATTTATATGCATTTTCTTATTTTTTTTGTCTGTAGAAGGCTTTCAGTTTGTTATGTTTTGGCAATATTGCAAGGTTTTATCACTTTATCACTTCCACACACACACACTAGGTTTCAGCAATATTCGCTCATTGTCAGTTTTATAGTTGTTTGGTTTAGGTACCTTTATTAGCTTTAAGAAGTTAATGTCTACTATGGATTGGAACTAATGGTCAAGGATCAGTCTGATCACACTAACTTCGTTATATTTTATTGGTGTATGTGTGTTGCCTATACAGTCAACACCTACCATTTTTTGAGAAGAAAATTTAAAATTATGTGAAAACCTCAGTTTTGACGAATAAGAGGCGTATACAATGTTACCACTGCAATACAAGTTGGCACAAAGATGTTGTGAAGTTTATTTTAGTGGAAATAGTCGAGCAATTGTATCATTAGGGTCACTGATTGATTTGGAATTTGTTTATGCTTTCAGGGATATGCTGCTAGGGAATTTGCCAATCAGGGAGTTAAACCTGGTGAATTGGCTATCATTTCCAAAGAGGCGGTATGCATTCAAAGCTATTTACTGAGAAATTATTATATTTCTTCAACAAGTGTTGATTAGTTAAGATTTTGTCCCAGTGAGGTTCCCCTTGTCCATGGGCAGGACAAGATTTGCTACTGAAATGTTGTCAAATGTTGAAACAAAAACCTAAGGATATTAGGTTATTACTTTCTTGAATTGCAAAACAAATCAAGTGAATATTCAGTCAGTCCTGTTTATTGACAGTTTTCCCAGTCCTCCTTCACTCTTCCAATTAGACAATCCTACTTGGCTATTCAAGCATTTTACTAGATCTCTTCGACATGTTTAAATGAATGACATGATTTGACAGTAGACAATGTTGATGTTTCAGTTATACATGGTGTTTCAGTTTTACTTGTGTTAATATTTTGGTTGCTTTATTTTCAGTGCCTTCATATTTTGATGTGCCTTTGCTAACGTGGAGATGCATCTTACCTATTATTACATTGTTGGATTCTTGTTTCCTGGAATGAAAAGGCATCTTTTATATGTTGACATCAATACTCTTGCTTAATGATGGTTTCAGGTGGCTCCTTATGAACGCCCAGCACTTAGCAAGGCATACCTATTTCCTGAGGGTGAGTTGGTTTATCTTCAGTTTGTTAGTTAATGACAAAATGATGCTGTATCCTAGCAAAACCGTCCTTTATTTTGAATGATTTTAGACAGTGTTTTGATTGAGGGCAACTCCATACAGGAGGGGGAGTATGTGTAATCACAAGTTGCCCTTGCGGACATATGTATAAAGAACGGGAAACTTATATGCCATAGTTATATTTCTTTACGAATTTCAATGATACATTCCTGTCCTGCCTGGGTTTCTTATTAAGTCCCTTGCTCTCATCATCTTGTATTAGTATTTGTCACTTCTTCATCTTCATCTTCTTTTTTTGAACATTTTCTTATTTCGTGTTTTAGATGTTTATTTGTAATGCAGTTTGATACCAAATGGCTGTAGCGGGTTTCCTTCTGATCCCATCAAAGCTCTATAATCTGTCAATGTTTTTCTCACGAACTTAACATTATATTTCGTGCAGGAACTGCAAGACTTCCAGGTTTTCATGTGTGTGTTGGAAGTGGTGGAGAGAGGCTCCTTCCTGAGTGGTACACTGAGAAAGGTAATCTCTTCCTATTAAATCATATATTCGAAACATTAGCTGTTCTGTTCGAAGCCAAGCATCAATCAGACTCTCCCTTAAGAGATTGCATCAAATATTCCTGACATAAGCTTGTCTTGATGATTTACAGGGATATCCTTGATACTTAGCACGGAAATTGTCAAAGCAGATCTTGCTTCAAAGACACTTATCAGTGCAGCTGGTGAAACATATAAATATCAGACATTGGTTATAGCAACTGGTTCTACTGTTAAGTATCATTTTTTCTGAAATTTATCATATTTTTTCATTCTTCAGTATCGTTATCATTTCCTTGACAGCTGTTTCTGATTGTCTGTGTTTCTTTGGCCAGGTTATTAGATTGACAGACTTTGGTGTACACGGTGCTGATGCTAAAAACATCTTTTACTTGAGAGAAATTGACGAAGCTGATGAACTCGTCGAAGCAATCAAAGCAAAGAAAAACGGGAAGGCTGTGGTTGTTGGTGGAGGATACATAGGTCTGGAGCTAAGTGCAGCCTTGAGAATCAATAATTTCGATGTCAGCATGGTTTTCCCAGAACCTTGGTGCAGTAAGTTATATTTGCTCAGTTGCTTGATTTTATGGTTGATGTAATGGCAACCAAATGATACCTTTGATATACCTTAAATTTGAGTGTCAAGTACTGTGGGCTGCCTGCTTACATGTTTGTTTAATAGTGCCAAGGCTATTCACTGCTGGCATAGCTGCCTTCTATGAAAGTTACTATGCAAACAAGGGAGTCAATATCATCAAGGGCACAGTAGCTGTTGGATTTGGCACCAATGGAAACGGGGAGGTGAGTTATTATAAAAATTAGGGATAATTACAAAAACACCCCCGAGGTTTGAGTTGATAACGAAAAAAAAACCAGTGTTGTAAAAATCGGCCTGGCGGCCGCCTGAGACGCCGACTAGGCGCCCCTAGGCCGATCCGATTTTCCCAAAATCGGCAAAAAATCGGTCCGGGGCAAAAATCGGCCTAGGCGGCCAAAAAATCGGAAAAAATCGGTCTAGGCGGTCTAGTCGGATTAAATTGGCCAAAAATCGCAAAAATCGGTCAAAATACAAAAAATGAAAAAAAAAAAGCGGAAAACTTGGTGTTTCTAGGCGCCCGGCTGCCGCCCGACGGCGCCTAGCGATTTCTGCAACCTTGAAAAAAACCCTAAGATTTTTGTTGGTTCTCATTACGCTTTACACCTTCATAAGCAAAAAACATTTCAAACATCCCTTTACAATTGTAAAACTATTAGAGTTATCTTTTACAAAATCAAACCTGAAGGGGCTTTTGTGATTACCCCAAACATCAGGGGTAGTTTTTGTAATATACCTTACTTAATTACTGGTGAATTATTGTTTGATAAACTTGAATTAACACGTTGTGATTTTTTTCTTGTGGTTTCAGGTGACAGATGTAAAACTAAAGGATGGCCGGGTGCTTGAAGCAGACATTGTTGTTGTTGGTGTAGGCGGCAAGCCACTTACAACGTTATTTAAGGGCCAGATCGAAGAGGAAAAGGGTGGCATCAAGGTGTGCAAACTTCACTCTTCGCCATTTTCCCCTAAACTGACCTCATTTACTTGTTACTGCTTTCATCATGACCGCATTTCATGACCGCATTTTAACGATTCTCCTGTGGCCTTTTGTTTGCAGACGGACAGTTTCTTCAAAACAAGTGTTCCTGATGTATATGCTGTGGGCGATGTTGCTACATTCCCCATGAAGTTGTATGATGAAATTAGAAGAGTTGAACATGTTGATCATGCTCGCAAATCTGCTGAACAGGCTGTAAAGGTATGGGATGATATCTTACGTTTAAATAACAACTTCTACGTGCCAAACTCGGTTATGATGCTGACTGAATGTTCCTTAAAGCTTTCTGCATTGACTTGGATACATATTTTAAATTCGTTAATCATTCTAGTAAATCTTTGAGTCTGTCATATTGATTTATTATCATCCTTATAACTAGTTTCTGGGAATAATTACAAAAACTACCCCAAGTTTGACCTAATTACAAAAAAATAAAATCCAAATGTCTTTTAAAATACTGATACCCCTAAGTATTACAAACTCCCCTTGATATTTGTATTTTCTTAAAGTGGCAATAGGCCAAACTGGCCTTTTTGTTTTATGAATATGAAAAATAACCGTGTTTTTCAAAAACATGCTTTTAGTCATCATAGTCAGGCCATTTTTAAAAAATTGATGCAGTACATGTTTCTCGGTACCAAGTCGTGAGTTTCATAATTCTCGGTACCGAGAAACATATCTAGATACTTGAGAAATGGATCGGTCCCAAGAAATGCCAAAAATGGCCAAAGTGGACATTTGAACTAAAAAACATGGCTAAAAATCATTTTTGCTATGGAGAAAAGGCAAAAAAATCCGACGGATTCTTTCTTAAAAATATCCATTATTGAGGGTGCAATTTGTAAAATAGAAACAAATATCAAGGGGTATTTGTAATTTTGAAAAGATGTTGGGTTCTTTTGTAATACGACTAAACCTCGAGATTACATTTTTGTAATCAACCCTTTCTTTGCAAGCTTATTTCAGTATTTGCAAATCTCATCAGGAGTGAAACTTAAGAAAGACACACGTTCTATTTTGCAGGCAATTTTCGCAAGCGAACACGGAAAATCAATCAGCGAATACGACTACCTCCCGTACTTCTACTCCCGCCGTTTGACCTGTCATGGCAGTTCTATGGAGACAATGTAGGTGAGACCGTGCTCTTTGGAGACAGCAAACCAACATCTCCAACTCACAAGTTCGGATCGTATTGGATCAAAGACGGAAGGTTGTCGGTGCGTTTTTGGAAAGTGGAACTCCAGACGAGAACAAAGCAATTGCCAAAGTTGCAAGGGTCCAGCCTCCGGTGGAGAGCTTGGATCAGCTAGCCACAGAGGGTCTCACTTTTTGCTAGTAAAATTTGAAACTATTCTTATAGACTATTATGTTTAGTCATCTGAGTGACAGGATGAATATCTGTAATGTTACACAATATTTGAGACAGAAGTTATTGTACTCTTCTTCCCTTTGAATGAAACTTCTGATTTATATAGTGTAATTCTGTTGTTATTGCTAGTTTTGTAGTTGTATGTCTCTTGGAGGCAATGTGATGAACTTTTGGTAAGTATGCTTTCTTGCAAGTAAATAAATTAAAGGAAATTTTAACTTCAGGTTAAATGTCTAAATATAGGGTGGTAAAGTACTAATGTTTATTCAGTTCACCTTTTCTTCATATTTGCTTTCCCTCAATCCAATTATTGATTGGCACCTCCCAGGAAAAATGCAAAATTAGTCCCGTATCTATAGGGGTGTTGCAATATTAGTCCCAGTAACTTTTGAAATTGCAATTTTAGCCATGTATGTTTTGCCTTTTTGCAATATTGGTCCCGTAAATTCTAAATTTGTGCAATTCTAGTCATATAAGTTTTTTTTTTGAGGAGTCATATAAGTTTTAAGTTTATGCAAATTTGGTCCTAAGGGCTATTTCAATAGTTTAATTATTCCCAAAATGCCACTATGATCAAGTTTAAAATGATATCGTAACCAATATTTTATTTACTTGAGTAGAATTTATTTATCACTATATATAGATTGCCTAATGATGGAAGAGTATTAGATTTATGAATCCGGATCAAAATCCGAGATACGAGTTCTAAATGTATTATTTCCTAACTATGAAAATACAAAAACACATACAAATATGCCAAAAATGATCATTTTGAATAATACGACCAAATTACACTAAAAAATAAAAGACTAAAATTGTCAAATTCTAAAAATTACATAATTAAAATTGTTATTTTTCTTTAAAGGACAAAATTGTCACATGACTAAAAATGCAACTTTAAAAGTTACCTGGACTAATTTTGCAACACTACTATAGTCTATAGATACAAGACCAATTTTACAATTTTCCTCACACCTCCCATAATTGATGATTTATTTATACAAATGCGTAATAGTTTATTTTTAAAGATAATGTGAACTCGCAACTACTACCATTCGATTGTGATATTGTAAAACATTTGTTGATTAGTTTTCATCTCTAGTCGTATTACCTAATCTAAACTTTTACCACTAGCGTTGGGCTAGTGGCCACCAGTATTACTTCGCAATGACGAGGCCCGTGTTCTAGTATTTCGCAATGGCGGGTCCAAACTTTTTTGGAAAAAAAAACTTTTACCCTCATTTTTTATGGCGATCTCACATTCTTATTCCCCTTTTGGTGAAAGAATGATGTTAAGTTTGGATGCATATTGAAAAATTAGATAAAATTACAAAAACATGTTTGTGGTCTTGTTCAATTTATTTTATTGATACAAATACATTAACTAAATCTACATTAAACTCTAGCACTCAATTGCAATTTAACGAAATATCACAAATTAGCTAATAAGCAAGAGCTAAACTATTCTGCTCAAAAAAAAAAAAAAAAAAGAGCTAAACTATTGGGGCAAAACTGAAATATGTAGAAAATCAGACTTACAGTTACACCTAAACCCTAGCTATATAAACCTGCCCCTGTTTATTCACACACTTTTGCATACTATTTTCACACTCCACTCTCATCTCTCTGCTCAGACCTCGGCGGCCGATCCACTCAGTAATTTCTCTCTCTCACACGCGCACACACAATGCAAAAAGTGTAAATTGTGTACATGATTTATGCGTATTTTGAATTCATTTTGTACATCGTTTCTTGTAATTTCCAGCAGAGATGAAGGTAATTGCAGCCTATTTGCTTGCTGTATTGGGAGGCAATGCCAGTCCTTCTGCCGATGATGTGAAGGACATCCTCTGCTCCGGTAAGAAGTATTTCTATGATTGTTGATATGCGTATGATTGTAGCGCGCTGTTTTTTATGTCCATCGTTGAAACATTTTGTTAGGGTTTTGCGGATTTTTTTGTTGTGATGCGCAATACTGTTCACCATTGTTGTTTTAGGGTTGTGAGAAATTTAGGGATACTGTGGCTGCTGATGTGGTTTATGATCTATCTGTCTTGATATTTGTTTTAGATAATCTGATTGCATGTTTGGTTCTGTATTATGCATTGCGTCCTTGGATTTTGTCAAATTGAACAATTAATTGCTAAACCTGTTTTCCCTTGTTTGAGTTTTCTCCATTGTGTTTTTGAACTTCCATTTGTACATTTATGTCACAGTATTAGTTGGTTCTTTTCCACACACAAGTAACAATGATGATGAGTGAGCATTGTCTGAGTTTTTTTTGTTTTCAGAATATTTCACTTTTCATTAAAGCCTGACACAGTAACAAGCTATTGCTTTTATTATGTTTAATTTTTGCATCTGTTTGCAGTTGGAGCTGAAGCTGATAATGCTGGGATTGAGCTTCTTTTGACACAAGTTAAGGGAAAAGATATCACAGAGCTCATTGCAGCTGGACGTGAGAAGTTAGCATCTGTACCTGCTGGTGGTGGTGCTGTTGCAGTTTCTGCATCTGCATCTAGCGGTGGGGGTGGTGCAGCTGCTCCAGCTGCAGCCGAGTCCAAGAAAGAGGAAAAAGTGGAGGAGGAAGTGGAATCGGATGGTGTAAGTTTATCCGTTTATATCTATAAGATCAATTTCTACATAATGCATTTCTATGTGCTTTCGCAACAAGTTTGTTTTTATATGTCATAAATTTTAAAATTGTGTTTGAAGTCTTGTTCTGAGCTGCTAAAAAAATTTGAGATTTATTTCCTGCTGGGATTTTGTAAAGAATGTTCCATTGTACGAGATATTGAGATTTGCATAGGAAATAGTGGCATATCCCATGGTCAACACTCAACAGCAGTAGTTAGTGTAATGTCTTGTATCATTCATAAACCCACATTCTTATATACTTTCATATCTTGTCTACTAATATTGATATCAACGCTTGTCTTCAACTCGCTTGCAGGATCTAGGCTTCAGTCTATTTGACTAGAGGATTGTGGTGCCTGTATGAAACGTCTTTCGGCTCTCTCGCACCTTCAGTAGGTGCTCTATTTTTTTGTCTACTGAAGACTGATTTTGACCTCTTTTCGCCTTTTGGTGCTTATTTAGTTAGATGAGAGCTATGAGAATCTATAAGCATCTACTTCTGATAGTTTGGATTAAGTTTTGCTTAATAGCTAATTTTTAGTACTTGCAAAATTTATTTGGATGCAAGGTGAAAGTAAATTTTGGTAGATGTTATTCATATTTGTCTTTGGTGCTTAGATATTATTGTCTTGTTTAGTGACTGATTTTAAGTGTGAGGGTAATATTTGTTGTTTTAGCATGAATCGGATGAGATCTTCTATTCCAAAATGTTGTTTCATCTCTATTCTACATACGGATGATTGACACGTATATTGAAGTTACCATATTAAAACACCACAATTTAGGCTTGATTTATGTTCCAAGATTAATATGGTAATTTATATACACGTGTCAATCATCCGTGCGGTAGAATAGGAGATGAAACAACATTTTGGAATAGAAAATCTCATCCGAGCATGAATAGAATACTAGAATATTAGTGACATGGTGTTAAGTGATTATATGAAAGACTTCTAATTAAATATAGTAAGTATGAAAGGCTTCTAATTATATGTATTAAGTAATGGGAATTTTTGTGTAATCGCAATATAATTTCTACTAGATTAATAACGACAATAATTGTGTTATTATTATTAAAATTTAGCAAGACTTGTATAGTTATCAAGTTGCACTGATAATTGATGTTGTAAGGCCGTTGATTTATGGTTAATTAATTATATGTAACTAATTATCAAAGTGATATGGATTCTTAGTGCTTATTTGGAAGCACTTTTGAGATGAACTTTTGGATCTAAAAGTCTATTTTAATAAAAAAATTGGGACTTTTGGATGAGTCTTTCTTAAATAAGTCCATTATAGAGAAGTCAAAGTTGGAGACTTTTAAAAGTCACTTGACTGCTACTGAATATGTACTGTTTTATTTTTATTAGGCGTGTGAGTCATTATTAGGAATGGCAATATGCGGGTCAAAACACGGCTCCACATGAAACCCACCCTGGTCAAACGTGTCCTGGGATGGGTTATGGACCCATTTTTAAAAATCCCGCCGGGTCTGGGCCGGTAGCAGGTTTTCATGGACCTACCCCGGATATGTTAACCTAAATAAATTATTTTATATTTTAGTAATCTGTGTCTCAATTATGTTTGTGACTAAGCTTGAGGGACTTGGTGTTTGTAATCTCTGTTTCTGTAGTCTTCTTCAAGGCTAGTAGAACTCTCCCAAAATTCTGTTGTTAATTCTCAAAGTTGTTATCTTACTCGTCATTGTATGTAATGCACTCTTGAAATTAATGCATTCCAACTTCACTCCCCAACAATGGGGACCCAAATGATGCAGTTTCTACATCAGTTCATGTATTCATACAATATATTGCACATTGTCTGAGCAAACTGCAAACTGTGCACTGTTGAATTATTCTAATGTTAGTTTTATTGGGTATCAATTTAATGGGATGATTAATAATAATTAATATTATAAAAATAAGACAATTTGGACATTATAACTACATGGGGTCAGAAGCATGTAAATAAAATAGTGACCCGTTGGCCGGTGCTGCAAGTCTCACCTTAAGCCTATAATCCGAGCAGTAACTTAATTCTGGCCGGTCCGGTGGGTTTAACCCGTCGGGTTTGGGGTCAGTATGGGGCGGGCGGTGTCCGAGTTTGGCCAAATTTATCGGATTGAGGACTGGTTCCATGCTACCCAATTGGGTAGAACCCAAGTCCCCTCTTAGTTTGATATGTGTCTAACTACATGTGCATTTGTTTTTTTCTTTTTCAAAAAAATGATTCAAAATTAGACACGTGTCAAAATCGAATGACTCAGGTTCTACCTAATTGGGTAAGATCTAACTAACTCGGATTAAATTACATATTGGCGAATTTAACGGATTTACCCATTTTGATGTGGGTTTAGTTCATGCTACCCTAAGGATAGTACCTTGAGTCTTTCAAATTTTGACATGTGCCCCATGTCCAAATTTAATTATTTTCATTGTTTTTGTGAACCCTACAAAACATAGGATATGGGAAGTGAATCATACAATATATAATGTGTGAAAAGTACTTATTAATTATTATATGAAATGTATAATGTGTGTATATACTATATATATACATATCAATATGCATTTATGTTGTTAATAGATTCCGATAATGGGTTCTCTAGAGGTAAATTCGTATTCTATCCGTTTATTAATGGGTAATAATTCTTCATCAAATACCCGTCCCTAACCTACAAAGAATTACCCATATCGTTCTATTAGGGTCTGATGGGTGGTACCTTTTAACCTGTCTAGCTGTCATCAGAGCTACAGTTCTATTACGGGGCACGTGCCCCGTAGGTTTTTCTTTTTCTTTTTTTAAATATTTTTATTTATATAACATTATCCTTAAGTTATAATTTACAAATATTAATAACATTATTAGTGTGTTATAAGTTTATAAAAACTACATATTAATTACGTTAAAAATATAAAATTTGCCTCAATTAATTATTTTTGATAGAGTTTAAAATTATATTTATTATGTGTCCCCGCTTAACATTTTTTTGAATCCGTCCCTGGCTGTCATCCCCTCACTGAGACACCCTATAATTAAAGAAACCGTACTATATCTTTTAGGATGCAAATATTCAACAAAGTACAATTAATCCTCATCGAAATGATTGAAGAAGATTAAAAAAGAACTAAAACTAATTGGGCAGATGACAAATTTCTTTTATTATTACAAAGACTAGAAGAATCTTCGTGTGAAAATGAGGAATGCATGGCTTTGACCTTTGACCTTTCTTATACAACATTTTGGCTGGCATTCTTTGGCCTTAGCTATTTTTCTACCGACAAATCTTGACTGTCCCGTGACAATAAAGTATATGCGAGTTTGTCCTCTCAAGGTTGAATATTTTTGTATAACCCTTTTCGAACAAATAATGAAGGAAAAATTAATCCCAAAGGTTGGCCTAGCAGCCTTTCAATTGTAATTGCACCTCAATTCCTTATTTCAAACCTTGATCAACACATAGTGATGGGTTGAGGTTTTTCCTCCTCCCCATAGATTAGACTATCCATGGGAAGGACGGATGTCCCATACCCATAGTTAAGGAAATATGGAGTCCGTGCAATGATGAACACACGCTACCCGTTATGGGAGCTAGGACCCGATATTAGTCCAAGTGGCTACGATAATCTGGATGGGGTGAATAGATTATCTCGGTTTTGATTTTGCCCACTTTTTCGAATAATCAAGTAAAGATGAAAGCTAAATGCGGAAAATAAACAACACACGTCGATTTAAAGAGCTTCACCCCACCTAGGGACTACGTGCTCTACCACCCCAAAGATATCCGGGATGGGTTTCGAAAAGAAAAAGAGATTTTGTTAATTACCAAAATTAATACAACACCTCGAGGATTACCACAACCCTCTTACAACACCTTCAAGGAGATTACCACAATCTTCCTTCACCACCTTTGAAGAAGTACCACACTCTCCAAACACTATCACCTAGATCACCCAAGTCATGTATTCTTACCACAAGAATACTCACAAGGATGTCATGTGTTGAATGATGACCAAAATCAAGATTACAACTCAATAATGAATAATACAATATGAGTACAAGTGTAATCAAGAATCGAAAAGCCTAGACCTCAAAGTGCAAGTGCAAGTGCTTGGCTAATACAACAAGATTTATGAAAGTGTTTGCTTGTATGCTCTTTTGCTTGTGTAATGTGTTGTCTTGTTGCTTGAATGAAGCCTCTATTTATAGGAGAGGTCTTGGCTTGATTTCCGGACATAGCTCTCCTCGGGGGAGTGATTTGATGCAAAATAAAAACCATTTAAAATCAAGATTATAGTCATTAGAAATCAATCCCACAAATTAGGGAAAAGGCATGTCAAAAATGCAACGGATAGTTTCTTTGATAAAGTAGGGTTCGACTTCGGTCACAGAGATAAGATTAAAATGAGTTTGTCTTTGCGATTTTTACACAGGGGCCGGTCGGAGGGGTTCGACCTGTGCCGCCTGATCTTGACCGATTGGGGTGTTTAAAAACGAAACAGAGAAGACAGAACTTGAGAGGGCCTTCCAGTGCACGTCGCCCCCCGATTTCTTATACGTCCCTTTTTCTCGTTTCAAAATTCAACTCAGTACATGTTGCCCTATAGGGAATTTGGTCGAGCCTCAAATGTGTTTGTCCAATTTTTTATCGAAAATAAACTCCAAGAAATACTCCAAAAAATAGTAAAACATTTTAAATCGATCTAAGTATTTAGACAACATTTAGAGACATTGTTTTGGTTTAAAAACTCATTTGAACAAAATCATCAAAATCATGATAAAACATTTATCTAACTAATATTTTGAAATAACTAATATTTGGAGTTCTTCCTTTCCAAAGCTCATATGGAGTTTTATTCATTTTAGACGAATATAAACCCGATTAATGACATAGCAAGCGATTTCTACGACTTGACTAAAAAATATTTTGGAAGAGAGAATTCATTGAGCATGGACCGACTCATTTCTTGTAATGTCCGATTCTTCCTTTCTGGCTACTCCATTTTTTTGAGGTGTCCTCGAGACGAAAAATTATGTGCATATCCATTGGTTTCACAAAAATTCTAAATTCACCATCAAATTCTCCACCTCGATCACTTGAATATACTTAATAGTATCTTCCTTTTCGGTCTCAATAAGTCGACACAACTTAACAAACTCATTAACGGCATCGCTTTTATTAGTAAAAAAAGAGCCCAAGTATATCTAGAAAAATCATCGACAATAACGAAAGTGTAATGTTTTCCACTTAGACTAGCCGTACCAATATCCCCATACAAATCAAGGTGAAGCAATTGTAGGGGTTTAGTTGTGGAAATTTTATTTTTGGGCTTGAAACTACTTTTAACTAATTTGTTCTTTTGATAAGTGTCACATAAGCCAAGATTTTCAAAATTCAATTTGGGTAGTCCTTTTACATGTTGGTTTTTGTAAATATTTTTCAAATTCTTGTATCCAACATGTCCAAGTCACCTATGCCATAAACTCGTTAAATCATTATTGGCGACAAGATAAGAAAACATTTTGACTAACCAAATCACTTGTACAAATTTTGTAAAGATTGCCTTTTCTACTTGCTTCGCAAATAATTTCATCATTTTTAAGAATAAAGCATTTTTCATTATTGAAAACAACATTATAATTTGAATCACAAAGTTGGCTAACACTTATCAAATTAAACTTAAGCCCATCTACTAGTAAAACATTACTAAGAGAGAAAGAAGAGTTACCAATGTCTCCATTGCCAATGATTTTTCCTTTGCCATTGCCGAACATGACTATACCCTCTTCTTGGAGCTTGATGTTGGTAAAAAGTTCTCTCTTTCGGTCATATGGCGTGAACATCCGCCGTCCACGAGCCATTTTGAATCCTCCATTGTTGTTATAGCCCCTATGACCTACAAAGGAATTATTTTTAGGTACCCTATAATTTTGGGGTCCATGGGGTTAGTCTTGAGACCTTTGGGTCTCCAAATATGACTAGAGCTATTTCTCAATTTGCAATTGTTAGCATTATGTCCAACTTTGCCACAATAAAAACAAGTAGGAGTATAAGAGCTACTAAAGCATGTACGAAAGTCGGTCCTTGGTTATTTTTCTTAAAAACATTTTGAAATGGTTTATAACCAAGTCCTAATTTGGAATGCTCACCTCTTTGTGCATCTAAAATTTTTGTAACTTTATCCGTGCTTATGTTAAAACGATGCACATCATTTTTCAAACATTCAAGATCTTTGGTGAGCGATTCTTTTCGGTTTCAAGAGTATGAACTTGAGTAAGAGTAATAGCATGAGCTTTATCAAGAGATTCATAAGAAAGTAAATAATTTATCCTTTTCAATTTTAAGCTCTTTATGCTCCATTTTCGAGTCTTGTATTTAACAATCAAATTTTGAAACTCAATTTGCAATTCATCAAAATCACATTGCAATTCATCAACTAAGGAGGAGGTAGAAGAGTTAGAGCGTACCTCATTATTTTCATCGTCTATGGCCATAAGACCATGTTCGGTTTCTCCTTCCTCGCTCGGTTGTTTCAAGTAATTCATCCCAAGTTTTGACCTCCGCATTTAGAGCCTTCTTTTCGAAAAATGCTTCTTTTTCTTTTGTTCCTCCTCATCGAGTTTTGGGCAATCGGCAATGAAGTGCTCGGGTTTTCCGTATTTAAAGCAATCATTATATCTCGGTTTTCTTGCCTTATTTTTATTCACAAATTTTGCAAATTTTCGAACAAGTGCGGCCGTCTCCTTCTCATCATCATCATTATCATAGTATGCATTATTAGAAGAAGAAGCAGACCTTTAGGAATATTTTACATACCCGATTGATTGATGGTTGGTTTGGAATTTTTCCTCTCCTCGAGATAGACTTCATAGATGAGGAGGTTCCCGATGAGCTCGTCAAATTTGAGTATCTCAAGATTTTGTGCCTCCGTGATTACCGTCACCTTTTCGGACCATGAGCCGGGAAGAGCATTCAATACCTTAGTCACATTGTCTTCTTCGGAGATGACTTTACCGAGGGCCACAAGAGGATTGACAATGTTGTCAAGCCTTTCCACCATTTTAGAGATGCTTTCACCATCATGCATGTTAAAGTTTTCAAAGTCTTTAACAAGCATGGTCTTTCTTGTTTGCTTGACCTTCTTAGTCCCTTCATAAATTGTCTCCAATTTTTCCCAAACCTCATGTGCCGACCTTATGCCTCTCTTATGCGATTGTACTCGGTGGCGGTAAGAGAACAATGCAAAATATTTAAGGCCTTACCGTTTAGAGAAAAACCTTTTTATCGTTTTCATCGAACTCCTTGAAAGGGTTAGGAGCCGAGGTGCCATCCTCCAATTTCTTGGTTGGTTGATCAACTCCTTCAACAACCACATTCCAAATGTCGAACCCGCACCCTTGCAGGAAGCACTCCATACGGTCTTTCCAAAATGCGTAGTTGTTGGCGTTGAATAGTGGTGGCTTATTGGTGGAGGCGCCTGGTGAGATAAGCATCATTCGTAGACATGGATCTTTCCTCTTTACTCGAGCGAGCTAGCCAAAGAGTTTGGCTTTGATACCACTTGTTAGTCCAAGTGGCTACGATAATCTGAGGGGTGAATAGATTATTTGATTTTGATTTTGCCCTCTTTTTCGAATAATCAAGCAAAGATGAAAGCTAAATGCGGAAAATAAACAACACACATCGATTTAAAGAGCTTCACCCCACCTAGGGACTACGTGCTCTACCACCCCATATCCTGGGATGGGTTTCGGAAAAAAAAAAGAGATTTTATTAATTACCAAAATTAATACAATACTTGAGATTACCACAACCCTCTTACAACACCTTCAGGAGATTACCACAATCTTCCTTCACCACCTTGAAGAGTACCACACTCTCCAAACACCTATCACCTAGATCACCCAAAGTGTATTCTTACCACAAGAATACTCACAAGGATGTCTGTGTTGAATGATGACCAAAATCAAGATTACAACTCAATAATGAATAATACAATATGAGTACAAGTGTAATCAAGAATTGAAAGCCTGACCTCAAAGAAGTGCAAATCTGCAAAGTGCTTAGGCTAATATAACAAGATTTATGAAAGTGTTTGCTTGTATGCTCTTTTGCTTGTGTAATGTGTTGTCTTGTTGCTTGAATGAAGCCTCTATTTATAGGAGAGGTCTTGGCTTGATTTCCGGACATAGGCTCCTCCTCGGGGGAGTGATTTCTTTAGTTAAAAACCATTTAAAATCAAGATTATAGGTCATTAGAAATCAATCCCACAAATTAGGAAAATCATTCGAAAATGCAACGGATAGTTTCTTTGATAAAAACAGGGGTTCGGCCGGTCGTGCGGAGATAAGATTGAAATGAGTTTGCTGCGATTTTTACACGGGGATCGGTCGGAGGAGGGTTCGACCGAGGTTGGCCTTGATCTTGACCGGTTGGGGGTGTTTAAAAATGAAACAAAGAAGACAGAACTTGAGAGGCCTTCCTGTGCACGGTTGCCCTGAGTCGACCATCGCCTCTCCGATTTCTTATACGTCCCTTTTTCTCTGTTTCAAAATTCAACTCAGTGTACAGTTGCCCTATGGGACGGCCGAGCTCGAAATGAAAGTGTTGTCCAATTTTTTATCGAAAATAAACTCCAAGAAATACTCAAAAAATAGTAAAAATATTTTAAATCGATCGGAAGTATTTAGACAACATTTAGGGACATTGTTTTGGTTTAAAAACTCATTTGAACAAAATCATCAAAATAATGATAAAAACATTTATCTAACACTGCACCCACCCCGTGCCTAGAACGGGCGGGCCGATCGACCCGCCATGGGTCGTGTGTTAAAAGGCGGGTGGGCCCGTTACGCCCCTGTTTGGAATTAAATAAAATAAAAAAATGAGAAAAAATGAAAAACATTATATTTATAAAATATCATTCACAAAAATTATTATTATCAATTTATAAATACTAGGTATAACATAAAAATACATAAAAATTATATTATAATATATATCATATATGCAAATATACATTAAAATATATTTTAAAAATAAAAATACTAGGCGGCGGGGCGGGCGGGGCAGTGATATTGATACCCATACCCGCCCGCCTAACAGACGATTTGGCGGTGACTACCGGATCGGTCAAAATTGTCATCCCTAATGGGAGCACGTGTCCCCATAAGTTTTCTTTCTTTTTTTTTGTATTTTTATTATTTAGTATATTCTTTTACAAATTGAATATTAGTTATGTTTTACAAAAAATTGATGTAGTATTTTTTGCAAATTATTTAGCTTTAAAAGCAATTAAAATTAAGAAAATAATGTGTGCTCCACTAATATTTTTAATAAATTGGGAGGAGTGGTTAGGTAGGAGGTAAATTTCAAAGAAACTCAAACATTTACTTTTATGTAGTTTATAAATGCCATAGTTTTGTACCCCCATTGGGAAAGATTTTTGGATCCATCCCTGAGTCCGTGGTTCCGCTGTTGTAGGATACTATGGGCCGATAAAAAAAAAAAAAAGGAAAAATGAGTTGAGGGGCCATTTGGATCCCAAAGAAAAGTTGTGGGAGCCACTAAGCTAGAAGGCAATCAAATTACGTCTTCTCTTTGTTCTAGTTCAATTACCCTCAAAAGCAAATGACAGCAACATTTGAAACTTCTATGTTATTCACTTTTATTTTATATCTAAAAGTACTGCCAGTTGACCTAAAATCATATGGTCTATATATGGTCTTGGAGTGCAATAATTATTTCTTAAATCTTAATTGTCCTACTTACAAAATTGACAGATGAAAATTTAATAAAAAATGACTCACGTAGTATACCGATGACTTCACTAGTACAAAGTTGGTCCTAATAGTCTCCCAATTATTGAATTTTTGATCAAATCTAATGTATTTATCCGTATATTGTTATTATCCCAGTCAACCACCCCCTTAATTTATTCTAATCATAGCCGACGCTTACGTTCTCTTTGTCAATATAATTGGGCAAATGGAAAATGGTTTTTTCAAGAATATTTATGTGTAAAAGAACTGGTAAAAATAGTTTTCCCCTTTGGTTTCTTTTTTGAATCCATCAGTTTCTCATCTCCGTGCACAATTGAATATTCAATTGACGTTGTTGTATTTTGAAATATAATATTTTAAATTTATTTAGTATATTTAAAATTCTTAAATTAAAAATCATGTCACTGTTAAGTGGAGTCACTATTTGCGAAATAACAAATAGTTCGAATATCAAGGTTGTCTCCAATGGTGTATAAAAATAAAACCGGAGTGGGGCGATATACTGAAATCGAGATGGATCGGATAAAAAATTAAAAGAAAAACCATATAAAATTTACCTGATTTTTTTTTTTTTTTGGGTGGGGGGCCGGGGCCCGAGTTGGCCCCACTAGCTACGCCATTGGTTGTCTCGACAAAAACCTTTCGATACTCGAGTTAAATTCAACTATAAAGAAAGTCGTCATAAAACAAGACTGAAGTATAAAAATATTTATTCACCATAGTAAAGAAGTCGAAGGGTATATGTTTGGAAATGAGTTATTATCTAGTATTTGACTGTATATGAACTAATTAGACCAGTTGAATTCAATAAAAAAAATCTTATCAGGCCTTCGTAAATTCACATTATTAATGTGTGGTCTTCATTAATTGAGCTGTCCCTAGTCACTTAGAAATCGAAATTTTTAGAGAATATTCATTTAATAGTAAGATAACGTAACTAAATAAAGAATTAAATGACGGTGGTAAAATATACTTTCAGATTTAATAGGGGTATCAATATCTGACCTGACACGATAATACAACCCGAAGTTACTGAGAAAAACTCGAATCCGGAAAACCCAAACCCAAACATGAGTACACGACCGATATGAATCTGACACAATTTCACCGATTTATTTTAAAAAAATTATTTTATATTTTAATTAATTTTTCATATATAGAGCGTAACCCAAAATAAAATATGAACTCGGCCTGATGATCCGAATTGACCATTGATAAATAACACTAATCTGTGGATGGTCTAACACGAGACACTGAGACAGGAATAATGATCTTGATGACACATACCATGCATAAATTCTCACGTAGACGATTCTCTCTCTCTCTCTCTCTCTCTCTCTCTCTCTCTCTTCTTTTTTATTTATCTAAAAGTTTCAAATTATTTATTAATATTTATATTTGGTTGAGAACCCAAAATTTACAAGATAAAGTGATAAACCAAATTTCAAGATTGTCGGATGTTGGTGATCAGAATCTGGAAATGTACATTAGTAGGTAATCATTTGTCCTAATTATATATTTTGATTTTTCACATGGATTAAAAAAATTATTAAAAATTACAAATATACAAGATATTTACTTGATTTGTTCAATTCCAATGTACAAACATGGCTTACTTCATGTCATTCAAGTGGCCACAAGCCCACAATTCAAATGAGAGGTTAATTTTTGGATTATATAATTTACTTTATAATATATTTATATATGCATCAAATAATTTACAAATCACACTTCATTATCACCTACTTAAATGGAATGAAATTCCTAGCTCCTTTAATTATAAACTATTAAATATTAAATTTATATTATAATTTGTGTTGTATCTTGTATTCCTTATTATATAAGTACGTGACGTATATAATTCTTTTCAATATAAATTTGAAATATATTTACATATATCTTATATATGTTTGGTCTAAGTCTTCTGCAGTGGTCGTTGCAACTTGCAAGTACTTGTCTACTGGATGAGCCTTCTATTAAATCAGAGGCTGAAAATGATAATAGATATCCCATAAGTTATTTGATTTTATTAATCTAGTTAAATCACTACGCATGCATCATATAAATAATTAATCATAGTGTTTTTAAACTAATATAATGTTGCAATCACTTAGTGATTTTGCAGATTTTTTTTTCTTTCCAAATTGGTTGATTGTCGAAGATGCATGGATTCTAATTTTTAATTCATATTTTATTTTGTGTTTTTCATTTTTAATTTAAAAACCTAAATCTTGTTAAAATTCATAAAATTATATACCTATATTAATTTTTAAACTTAAAACACATGTTCTTAACATGTTTAATAGGGAATTTGATGTGTTCTTGTGGTTATTAAGACTTCCAAGCTCAGACCAAATATGTTTGAACTTTGAGGTTCGACTCCACCACCATTCCCCTCTGAGGATATATATACTAAAAAACCAAAAAAAAAAAAACCATGTTTAATATAATATGAAGGTATAATTACAAAATCCTCCCAGAGGTTCGGGCTAATTACAAAAAAATTAGAGATTTTCGAAAATTGCAGAAAACCCTTTGAGGTTTGATTCCGTCTTACATTTTTTCCCTTCATAAACAGAAAAATATTTCAAAACACCCCTGATACTCATAAAAATATTACATTATCCTTTTAAATTTAAGACATAATCAAACACGATGTTTTTCTTTTGTATACCTGAAACATCTCTGGATTTTTTTATAATTAACCTAAACCTCAGGGGTTTTTCTGTAATTTAATCCCTAATAATATGAAATAAGATTACAGAAATAATAATTTTGATGACCACAAATTAAATAGAGACAAAATCTGCTACCCCACACACACACACACACTCCTCTCTCTATAAAACTCATTCAGTCTCCTCTTCAGTCTTCCCAAAATCCCCATTGATTGTCTCTCAAAATGGAGGTCCAAGCTCTCAACTCCACCAATTTCCCTAATTCATTTTCGTTCATGAACCAATCGGAGTTTCGGATGTCCGATTTATCCGTACCCTCAGTGGAGTCTCCGAAACCGCAAAACGCGACGGACCAAACGCCGGCGGAGGTAAAAATCGAATGGGAGACGACCGGAGCTCCGGCCAGTCCCACGGACGCTCCGACGTCGAGTGCGGCGATGAAGGTTCAGAAGGTTTACCGTAGCTATCGTACCCGGCGCAAGTTAGCTGATTCCGCTATATTAGTTGAAGAACTCTGGTAACTAACTAACTAATTACTGTTTTCCTCATGAGCATGTTGATTCGCGTGGGCGAGATGATGTTTTGTTTCTAACCAAAATTATATTTATTTTAGGGATAATTACATACAAACCCTTGAGGTTTGGGCTAATTATAAAAAAATCCAGATATTTTTGAAAATTACAAAAATTCCTGAAGGTTTGATTTGCTTACGTCTTCCAGCAAAAAATATTTCAAAACTCTTCGCAGAAATATTGCAGTTAACCCTTAAATTTAAGACTAAATCAAATTAGAGAAGGCTTTTTGTAATTTTGAAACATCTTGGATTTTTTTGTAATTAGCCCAAACCTTGGGGATGTTATTGTAATTATCCCTTTATTTTATTTACACTCGTGATCGCTGTTTTTGGTAATTGATGTGATAAATTTAATTTCGGTTAATTTGGTGATGAAATCGAAGGCGGCAAGCGCTGGATTTTGCAGTATTAAATCACAGTACGATATCGTTTTACAATTTGAAGCCGGAGACAGCTGCGTCACGGTGGAATCGTGTCAGTTTGAATGCTTCCAAGGTATGTCCATAAATCATAATAAGACATTTAAGACTTGTCTCTAACTTTTCTTGACAATGTGAAATTTTAGAAAAAAGGGAGAGACAGAGAGATAACGTTTAAAAGGTAATATCAGAAATAGAGCCGTCAAAACTAGTTGACCCGGGCCGACCCATCCCTAGCCCAGCAAGCCAAGTCATAAAATTGGTCTGGATTGGGCCGGCCAAAATTTTGGTTGGGCCACAAGAAGTAGCCCAATACGTGTATTTTTGGTTGGGCCATCGCAGGCTTTGGGCCGAGACAAAGTAGGTGTGTTCCTTTTCGGGACTTTAAAAATAAAGTTATGCCCAATTATATATGCGGGTTGGTTGGGTCATGTCGACCCTATTTTACCAACAATAGTCAAAACCTGACCAGCCCGATGCTAAAGCTGGGTTGGGATGCAATTTCATAGACCCGAAAGAAACCGGTCCGGCCAAAAATTTTGTTGGGCCACAAGAAGTAGCCAATAAATGCATTTTTGGTCGGCCATCCAGACATGTCGGGCTTTGGGTCGAGCCAAAATAAGTCTGGTCCTTTTCGAGCCTCTAAGAATGAAGCTCAACCCAATTATATATGCGGGTTGGTTGGGTGAAGCCGGACAATTTTACCAATATTAGTCAAAACCAGTCCAGTCCAATACTAAAGCCGGGCTGGCAGGGGCGGAGGTAGATCCGTAACTTTGGGGGCTAAAACATTTTGGGGGCTGAAGGATACGCCCCTGCGGGCTGGATGCAATTTCATAGACCCAAAAGGAACCGGGCTGGCCGATGTATTTTTCATGTATTTTTATTTTGAAAGTATGGTACATATTGGCTCCAAAAATGACGGCCGATTTTTTCTTTGACCCCGGCCTATTTGTCACCTGTAATCAGCTGTACTGATTTAGCTCAAAAGTTGCTGCGGTGTGTTTTTGGATTATTGAGGTTGAAAATAAACAAAAATATGTGGACAGGTGGGCAGGGGTTTGTCTAAAGATGCTAAGGCACAAAAGTTGGCTTTTCAGCATTGGATTGAAGCTGTAAGTGGCCTTTTTTCCCCTCTTTTTTTTCTTATAATTATTTTTTCTTATAATTTTCTCCAATTATTTTATTGTAATAATTTGTGAAGTTTGATTTGATTGGTGCGCATCTGAACTAGATTGACCCGAGGCACCGTTATGGGCACAGCTTACATCTTTACTTTAATGAGTGGCGTAAAACAAATTCTGGTCAGCCCTTCTTCTACTGGTAAGATTTAAGAAAAGTCTAAACTGCCCACAATATTTGGTTCTTTATTTTGTGCTTGAAGCAATTTCAATATATTATGGTATACGGTATACCTTAAAGTTTAGAGATAATTACAAAACTACCCATGAGGGTTTTGGGGTAATTACAAAAAAACCTAGAGGTTTTTGAGATTTTGATTTAGTATTATACTTTACTTATGGTTTTACATTTGTAAAAATATTGCAGTTATCCCCTTACATTGATTTAAGGCATAATCAACGTTGTTGGGGCTAGAGATGTTTTTTTAATACCATATTATTTCGAAATCATGATTCCACGAACCTTGCTATTTTTATGATCATGAAGTTATGCCGGTAAATTCATAAAATATCATTAAATATATTTTTTATATAGTCCAACAAATTTCACAAAAACTATTAAAATATACATAATTCCATATAATAAAATTCCATTAGAATCTGATGAAATCCATAATGGAATCCATAGAATTCTTTAAAAATCTATTAAATTCCATTGATTAAAAAATCCTTCAAATTCCATGTTGGGGACATCCTCCTAAAAATTAATTATCAATTAGTTGTAATTAAAGCCAAAAGAAATGTTCTGAGTTGAAGCCTGGGGAATTTTTTTTATGTACAGGTTGGATCTTGGAGATGGCAAGGAGTTTGATCATAAAGAGTGCCCAAGATCAAAGCTTCGTCAACAATGCATCAAGTATCTTGGACCTGTATGTCATTCATTACCTTGTGCATGTCAAATTATTTTTCTTAGATTTTCTTGGCGTGGTACACACAAATGATTATAACTTTTCAATTTACGTAATGCAAGTAAAATATATGCCACGTCTAAATATTACTGGGGATAATTACAAAAGACCCCCCTAAGGGTGTTCGGCTAATTACAAAAAAGTTCCAGAGATGTTTCAAAATTACAAAGAACCCCCTGGTTTTGATTATGTCATAAATTTAAGGGGTTAATTGTAACATTCCTAAAAATTTTAGGGGGGGTTTTGAAATGCTTTTTGCTTATGAAAAGAGAAAGTAAGTGGAATCAAACCTGAAGGGTTTTTTTTGCAATTTTCAATTTTTTTTCGTTTTTTTGTTGTTGTAATTATGCCTAATTACTGATGCAATAATTTTAAGGGATAATTACAAAAACCTCCCCGAGGTTCAGGCTAATTACAAAAAAGCCCAAAAGTTTTTTAAAATTGCAAAAACTCCCTTGAGGTTTGGTTCAACTTACATTTTCCCGTCATAAGCAAAAAAATATTTCAAAAACCCTCAGATATTTCCAAAAATATTACAGTTACCCACTTAAATATAAGACAAAATCAAACTTGAGGTTTTCTTTTGTAATATTAAAACATCTCCGGATTGTTTTGTAATTAGACCAAATCTCAGGGGTCTTTTGTAATTATCCCTAATTTTGATGGTGTTTTGATTTCATCTTATAGTTTGTTCCAATCTCTTGGTTATGATTCATTTCATTGTATGGAATGGTATCTTACTATCATTAAATTTTCTTCCCCATCTTTTATCTGATCAGCAAGAGAGAGAACGTTACGAATTCTTGGTTGTCCAAGGGAAAATATTGCACAAGCTGACAGGGAAACCTCTTGATACAAATCAAAGATCGCCCGGATCTAAGTGGATATTTGTCATGAGCGTCTCGAAGAGATTATACACTGGAGAGGTAATGTGTAAATTGTAATACATAGTAGAATTGCATGTGTAATGTTTCTCTTTTATCAGCCATTATTAAATCTTCAAACATTTAATTTAATTTCATCCAGAAAAAGAAAGGATTGTTCCACCATTCCAGCTTTCTTGCTGGTGGTGCTACTTTAGCTGCTGGAAGGCTCATGGCAGAGGATGGAGTACTTAAGGTACTGCCTCGGATATTGTCATTGTTTAATTTTTAGGGATAATTACAAAAACACCCCTGAGGTTTGGGTTAATTACAAAAACACTCCTGAGGTTTGGGTTAATTATAAAAAAACCAGACATGTTTTAAAATTACAAAAAAACCTGGAGGTTTCGTTTTAATTTAAGGTGGGCAACTGTAATACTTTTGTAAATGTCAGGGGTTTTTGAAATATTTTCGAAAACCACCGAGAAAAATGTAAGACGGAATCAAACATGAAGGAGAACTCTGGGTTTTTTTTTGTAATTAGCCCAAACCTTAGGGGTGTTTTTGTAATTATCTCTAATTTTTAATGAGTATTGTATCAACTACTGCAATTGTTAAACTGAACATTCTGATACTATATTTTAGGAATAATTACAAAAACACCCATGAGGTTCGGGCTAATACAAAAATAATCCAGAGATTTTTAAAATTGCAAAGAAACCCTTGAGATTTGCCGTCTTACGTTTTTTTCCCTTCATATGCAAAAAAACATTTCAAGCCCCGATATTTATAGAAATATTACAGGTAAATAATCAAACATGAAGAAGCTTTTTGTAATTTTGAAACATTTCTTGATTTTTTTTCGTAATTAGGCCAAACTTCTGGAAGTTTTTTTTGTACTTATCCCTATATTTTATCTCCAAATAAATTCCCGATCATTTTTAACTAATGCAGTCACATCTTAATTTTCTCAGAGTATCTCTGCGTACAGTGGACACTATAAGCCAACTGACGATAGCCTTAACGTCTTTCTATCATTTCTCAAGGAAAATGGAGTCAGCCTGGACGAAGTTGAGGTATTTCTCGGTTAGCTAAGTATTTGCATAGCATTGATCATGAGATTCTTGACATAAACACTTAAAAAAAGTGATTGCCACTTTTAACCGAAAGAAAAGTAGTTCTTGGTGTTTTCAAATGTCAACTTCGTCTTCTGCTTATGTATAATTTAATCAGAATCTAAAAGTACCGGGAGGGGTATTTTAAGATTTCTAATCTTTCATTTTGAAATATGTTAAAACACTTTTACAACTTATTGACCAAACAATCCCTATTAACTTAGTCAACTTTTAGCTTCTATTTGCAAACACTGCCAACTTCTGTTTATCAACTGTTTTTCACTTCTACTACAATAAATCACTTCTTTTAAAAGCGAAAGTTTTTGCAAACAAGTAGCCTGAATTTGAATTCTTTTTTGAAAGATTATGTGCGTATTAGTCTGTAATGTTTCTTTTAGATTTAGCAAACGACATGGTGGTTATTCTTTGTGGTCATATTTGATCAGATACAGAAGGCAAACGAAGACTGCGAACGCAACGAGTTCGGAAAATTGTCCGAAGAAAGGGTTATATCCGAAGCTCCATCACCACCAGATTTCGCACCATGTGATATCTGTCCCAATGAAGACGACGACTCGTTGTCTTCAGATCAGACCACTGAAACTTCTCGCCCTGAATCCCAAACCGAGTACAAGAGAACGCTCTCCGGTGGTCTTCAGAGTCCTAGAGTCGACGTCCCAAAGACAAAAATACTCGAACGGATTAACTCCAAGAAGGCCGCAAAGTCGTATCAGTTAGGCCATCAGCTCTCTGCCAAGTGGTCTACCGGAGCTGGACCAAGAATTGGTTGTGTTGCTGATTATCCTGTGGAGTTGAGGTTACAAGCATTGGAACTTGCTGACCTGTCTCCACGAACACGTTCGCCGTTATCAACGGCTCTCATTTCGCCATCGATCGAATCGCAGCAATGACGAAATAACAAGCTCTCCAGTTTTAGAACTGTGATTTCAGCTTTCATGTGGTGTAGGCATTTTCATTCTTGTTTACTTGATTCTGTGCTGTTTATTCTACCGCTAGAAACTGAAATGCAAGTAATTCAGAAATATTTATGTACAAGTTGGTTAATTTGTTTCCATAAATAAAGGTTTTTGATGATGGAGGTTAAGACTTGATTACAGGTATTAAAATGGGCTAGGCATGTTGGGTTAGCCCAAACCGCGATGCAAAAATGGTGGGTCCGGTTGGGTTGCCCGCTAATTATTTTAAAGAATAAAAAAAGTGTAATGGTTTATTGTGATTTTAATTTTTAGCCACCTTAATTATTGTTTTAGAAAAATATGATATCAATGTGATCGTAATGAATTTTAGAGAGCTTTTTATTATTTATATTTTTATTTAATATTATCTACTCTTAATTTCTTATGCTAATATTATTCATTGCTAAACTATTTAGATAAATATAATGAATAGAGCTAGTCTCCTCTGTCGGGACGGTCCTAACGGATCTAAACCGTTAGATTGATCCGTCAAACTCGACCCGAGTCTTTAAAAGAAATGCTCCAGACACGTATCTCTCATCGTAAGATAATCCCCTTACTTTTTTTTTCAATTCTGCTGCTTTCCCACTGCAACAAAACTCTGATTCCGCCGGTGCCGCTTTCATTATTCTCTGAATAATCCTCTCTCCCTTCTCCATTTCTTCGAGAGAAAAAAAACACGCAATACGATCAGTTACCGTAAGATCTGTTGAAGTTTGCACCAGTGATGCTCATGATTTTGTAATTTTTGTGTCTTTTTGTCAATATCAGAGGACATCACCTAGTGCTTATTTATTTTGATTCTGAACACTATTTTTGTCTTGTTTTGTGTATGTGGTTTGTATGCTACCACCCCTCTCTGTTTGGGGTTTTTCTTTTTCAATCCTCAAATGTGTAGTTGATTAAGACTCATAGCCAGTGGGCTTGTTTGTAACATTTGCTATTTGATTTATAAAGTCTTCCTATCGTTTGGTTAAAAAAAATCAACCTGCAAAGCGTCGGTTAACTGCTAATACTCACGGAATCTTTGCTTCTTCTACAAAAAATAATGAATTCCCTCTCAATATATGGCTATGAATACATAATAAATTTATAGGGAAACTAATACTTTTCAGGTTAACTGCTAATACGTTTTAGGGGAATACTAATACTTTTTAGGGTAACAACTAATACTTTTCAAATGGGCTAATACATTTAATTGGAGAAACTAATACTATTCAGGAAATTACTAAAAACATTTCAAGGGAAAAATTAATATTTTTCGGAGGAACTACTAATACGTTTCACTAGGACTACTAATACTTTTGACAGAAAAAACTAATCTTGTTAGAAGGACTAATAAAATCTTTGTTCAATGAACTACTAATACTTTTCCGAGGGATCGCTAATACTTTTCCAAATGACTCGCTAATACTTTTCGAGAAAAATTAATTATATTCGGAGAACTACTAAAATACTCTTGAGGGAACTACTAATACTTTTTCGAGGAACTACTAATACTTTTTTGAGGATCGCTAATACATTTCTAAGTATATTCAAGAGAAATAATAAAATACTCTTCTTGGAACTGATAATACATTTTAGAAGAATCGCTAATACTTTTTAGAAGGACGGCTAATACTTTTCGAAGAATTTGTTAATACATTTTAGGAGAAAAATTAAATTATATTCAGAAAACTCTAAAATATTCTCTAGGAACTAATAATACTTTTTCGAGGAACTACTAATACTTTTTTTAGGGATCAATAATACATTTCGGAGAATATTCAGAGAAATACAAAAATACTCTTGATGAACTACTAATACATTTCGGAAGAATCTGCTAATACTTTTTAGAAGGATCGACTAATTCTTTTCGAAGGATTGTTAATCCTGGTGGTCCGAAAATTACTCAAACACTATTGCTAATATTATTTTAATTAAAAGTGCAATGAGATATCCCTAAACTAAATTATTTTAATTAAATCATAAGTGACAACTAACTTTAATTACTCAAAACGCCCACGAGAATGGGTCAAATTATGCATAGAACCCAAATACAAACACTATATTTTCCAAGAGAAAATTGCATTGGATTATGTAGTGTGGGGCCCACCCCAAGTCATAAGCACCAAGCTACCAGCGGCCCATGCGGTGTGCTTGCACGTGGCTAACTTGAATTTAGATTTAGATCCGTCTAACGAAATCGACCCGTTTAGGCGATCCAACATGAGTTTTTGTCATAATGAATAAAAGATGGACTATGAGTTCATTTACAACGTGCACCAAATTACTAGTGCAAGTGGGGTCTAATAGTCTCTCAATTATTGAATTTTATGGTCAAATCAGTCATCTTTTCCTTGTTTATCAAATGCGCTCTTAATTTATTCTAATATTAATCTACACTAACGTGCTCCTCGTTAATAACAATTAATTAATTGAGAAGTGCAAAATGGTCCTTAGAGAAATATTCATGAGTTTTGATAGAAAGCTTTGGTTTCTTTTTGAACAATTGGGATATTCAATCAATCATGTCATTGGATGACAAATTTGATTTTTTTGAAAGTATAATCTTATATAATATATTAAATATTATTACATGATAACGAATCTTATAATTCATCTTTTTTAGAGCACCGTCACTTAATAATAAGATAATTAAATAAAATTAAATGATGGTGGTTACATGCACGTTCAAATAATAACACAAGGAGACGAGTCATGCCAGCAATTACTTGGTCTAAAATAATGATCATGACATATTTAACATGCATGAATTTTTTAGACCATGATATGATAGAATACTGCCTCAATCAATATAATGTGGGCTCTCTATAGTTGCAAGTCCTTGTCTACTGGATGAGTCATCAGTTGGTTTTATGTGAAATCGTCTCGTGAACTTAAATTTATGAAATAGATCGTCATGAAAATCTAAAAAACATGGGTCTTTTTTTTTTTTTTTTATGGGTTTGGGCTTGGTGGAATTCTAGTTATATGTAGAATCCGTCTTATTAACAATGCTCATTAACCGTCTCATATAAATTTTTCCCTTCAATTAAATATATCAGAGGCTGAGTTGGTAATTAGGTACTCCATAATTTATTAATTTATAAATTTTAATAATAAATGATCGGCTAAACGTGCATTATAAAAATAATCTAGTCATAGTGTTTTTAAACTTATAGTGTAACGTTCTAATGTTTTAGTGATTATGGATAAGGTTTTTTTATATTATTATTTGTGTTGGTTGATATTGTCCAAGATTGAAGTTTTTTCATTATATATTCACTGACATATTGTAACACAAATTTTGTATCTGTAAAATTACAAACGTGAATAAGTAATACAAATGAAATAAAATAGTACATACAATTCCTAAGATTCCTATAAGTCTTCTCTTCAAGAAGAAATATATTTGGTATTTGAGACTTTGAAGGTAGGTTCACTTATTTGATCTCTTTCAATAATTAATTTGCATCGTAATAACATTAATTGAGGGTTTGATAGCTTAATCTCAAATTAAACACTATAACTTGAGTCGAATCGGCGATAAATGACTTGAATCGCTCCTTGAAATCATTGATTCCCTTGGATTTGGACTTCTTGAATTGAGAGGATTCCACCTTTTGCTTAGACTCATTCTCTACAACTTGTTTTTTTTTTTTTAGTGTCCATGAATTATGACGAGGACCTCTATATATAGATGAAGGATGATGATTTTTGCTATAATTGCCATATGAAATTGGTGATCTGATTGATCGATCATGACTTGTCTAGTTGTCTTGCATATCTTGCCACAGTCAAAAATTATGATTTGATTTGATTTGTCTTGCATATCTTGGCTCCGGTTTAGGTTCCTCATTTTGAAAAAAACCGAAATGGGCGGTTTTGAAACTGGAACCGTGGCATGAGATTTTTGACATAATACAATATTTTTCATTTCAAATTGACAAATTACGATTTTTCAAACCTATTGTGTTTTTAAGTGTAGGTGCATTAGGCCGTTGAGCCTTTGAAATTAAGCGCAACACCACTATACGCCTACCTTTTTTTTTTTTTTTTTATAAAAGAACAGGATGAAGCGCAAAATCGTTGTGCGCCTAATTTTTTTATTAAAAAACCAAAGGAAAAAAATTGTTATGCGCTTAATTTTTCTTAAAAACATTAAAAGTGAAGTCCCCATAACTATAATTAGTGCATGGCCCATATTTGTACGTGGACAAGCGAGAATCATTCTATATATACAACCAAACGAATAAATGTTAAATAAATATATTATTTTTTGGAAAAAATTATTACCAACCTTGATATTTGGATTTTTTGACTTTGCAACCTAATTTTTTTTTATAAAATGCAATCTAAATTACATGAGTTTAATAAGTAGCAACCTCCGATCGATTATTGTGAGAATATTCCCTTTAGATGTTGTCTGTGCTAGGCACATGTTTTGATTAAGGATTTTTTTTTTTTGTCTTTTTAGATTTTCATGATTTCTATTTTTGTCCTTCTCACTTTCTTTCTTGAAACGTTCACACATCCGACTCAATATTCATTAATTGAAAGCAGCCAAAATAATTTGATAATTTCTTTAAAAACTCAAAAACTATTTTAAAATCTAAAAATTAAAATATATAAAATTTGATAATTTCTTTAAAAAACTCAAAATAGTAAAAAAATATCAAAATTGTTTTGAAATTACAAAAAAATATGAAAATTGTTAAAAAAATAAACTGTTTTAAAAAATCTGAATTAATTTGAAATAATGAAAAATATTTTAATTTCTAAAATAAAAAAAAAAAAAATTATTTTTAAAAAGTTTTTAAAACTAAAAGATGTTTAAAAATCTGAAGGTTTGTTTAAATAACTAAAAAATTGTCAAAAAACTAACAATTATTAGAAATATTAAAATTTAATATTAAAAAAAAGCTAAAAATTGTTTAAAAGCATGTAAATTTGTCAAAAAATCTAAAAAATGGATTAAAACTAAGACTTTTGAAATTTTTACAAAAACAATCTGAATTTAATTATTAAAAAAGAGAGTAAAACAAAAAAAAATCTGAATTTTTTATTAAAGAAAGAGTAAAAACTTAGAATTATTTAAAAAAACTATCAATTATTTTAAAATAATCTGACAATTACGCCAAATATGTAAAAAAAAAAATATATTTTTACAAATTTCAGATTTTTTTCGTTTAATTTTAATAATTGTTTTACATATTTGGCGTAATTTTCAAATTTTTACAATAATTTATAGTTTTTTAAAAAATTCTAAGTTTTTACTCTATTTTTAATTTTATAAAAAATTCAGTTTTTTTAGAGAATTCAAAAGTTTTTGTTTTTAATTCATTTTCATATTTTAGACAAATTTTCATATTTTTTAATTTTATATTTTAATATTTCAAATAATTGTTAGTTTTTGAACAAATTTTTTAGTTTTTTAACAAACCTTCAGATTTTTAAACATCTTTTATTTTAAAAACAACTTTTTAAAAATAATTTTGAGTTTTTTTATTTTAAAAATTAAAATATTTTTCAATATTTCAAATAAATTTCAGTTTTTTAAAAAGTTTATTTTTTAACAATTTTCATATTTTTTTGTAATTTTAAAATAATTTTGATATTTTTCTACTATTTTTTTAAATATAATTATCAAATTTGTTTAGTTGCTTTCAATTAATGAAAATTAGAGTCGGGGTGTGAACGTTTGAAGAAAGATAGTGAGAAGGACAAAAAATAGAAATTACAGAGAATCTAAAAAGACAAAAAGATCCTTAATGAAAACATGTGCCGAGGTTGCTACTTATTAAACCCCTGTAATTTAGGTTGTATTTTATAAAGAAAAATGAATTAGGTTGTAAAGTCAAAAAGCCCCAAAATTAGGTTGACAATAATTGTTTTCCAAAAAAAAAAATAAAATATTTATTTAACATTTATTCGTTTGGTTGTATATATAGAATGAATCGGCATGTCCACGTACGGATATGGGCCATGTACTAATTATAGTTATGGGGACTTCACTTTTAATTTTTTAGAAAAAGTAAGCGGCTAAGCGCATAACAATTTTGCGCTTCAAATCTTTTTTTTTTTTTTTTAAAAAAATTTTAGGCGCTTCATCTGTTTTTAATAGAAAAAAGGTAGGCGCATATGTTTGATACATGTTTTTATCTTAATTTTGATGATTTTATTTTGTCACCAAAACAATGCTTTTAAAGGTTGTCCAAATACTCCTAAATGATTTAAAATGGTTTTTAATATTTTCCTGAGTATTTCCTCAAGTTTATTTTTGATAATAATGGACAACACTTTTAATGATTTTATTTCAATGGATTTTTCACTCCTTAACAAGGTTCCTAAATGATTGTCTAAATACTCTCGATTGGTTTAAAATGTTTTTACTAAATTTTCGAGTATTTCTTGGGTTTTATTTTTGACTAAAATTGGACAACATTTACCTCTCGTGGTCGACCGGTCGCCTATAGGGCAACCCGTGCACTGAAGATGTTTTTAGAAACAGAAAATGAGACGGAAGGAAAAACAAGCGGTCGGCCGGTCGCTCTGGCGTCGGCCGGCCGGTCGGCCGCGCCAATGATCGACCGTACACTGCAAGTTTCGTTTTGAAATAGAACTAAAACCTTGCATTTTTGAAACGAGAGGGACCGGTTGAAAGGGGTCGACCGGTCGAAGCTACGTCGGCCGTTATCGCCTTTGTAATTTTCAAAGTGTTCTCTTTTTCTCTTATCTCTGTGCGGCCCGGTCGCCTATGTATTGACAAAGAAAAATATGACCGTTTGACATCGGACACATTTCCTTAAATTGTGGGATTGATTTCTAACACTATATTCTTGATTTTAATTGTATTTTTCTCAGATTTTCAATCCCCAAGAGGAGCCTATGCTTGATCAATCATCTCCTATAAATAGAGGAAGTTTTGGAGCAACCAATTCAACAATTGAGATACAACACAACAAGATACACTTCAAGCAAACACTTGGTCTTTCATTGTTATTATTCTTGTTGTAAAATTGCCTAACTTATCACTTTCACATCTTTGAGGTCTAGGCTATTCTTGATTACACTTTGCACTCAAATTGTATTATTCATTATTGAGTTGTAATCTTGATTTTTGGTTATCATTCAAACACAAGATATCCTTGTGAGTGTTCTTGTGGTAAGAGCACACTTGGATGATCTAGGTGATAGGTACTAGAAGATTGTGGTAATCTTCTTATTGAGGTGTTGAAGAATTTGGTATTCTTCAAGGTTGAAGATTGTGGTAATCTTCACAAGGTGCCGTTGAAGGAAGATTGTGGTAATCTTCAAAGGGAGATTGTGGTAATCTCCAAAGGTGGTGTTGAAGAAGAGTGTGGTGCTCTTCAAGGTGTTGTAAGTTGAATTTGTATTAATTTTGGTAATTAATAAAATTCTTTTTCTTTCGAAATCCATCCCTGGATATCTTTGGGGTGGTAGAGGATTAGGCCCTAGGTGGGTTGAACCTCTTTAAATCAACGTGTGTTGTTTATATTCCGCACCTTTATTATTGTATTTGAGCATTCGGTTTTAAAAAGAGGGCGAAATCGAAAAGATGGAGATAATCTATTCACCCCCTCTAGATTATCGTAGCGCTTGGACTTACAAGTGGTATCGAGCCAAACTCTTTGGCAAGCTCGTTTCACATCGCGAGTGAAGAGAAACGATCGACGGCTCTGAACGAAGCTCATCTATCCGGCACCTCCACCACCAAGCCACCACTATTTGATTCCAAGAATTTTAATTTTTGGAAAGAAAGAATGGAATGCTATCTACAAGGTTGCGGGTTCGACATTTGGAACACCGTCATTAATGGAGAATCCATTCCGAAAAGATACACCATACACCTCAAAAGGCTTCAAAAAGCTCAATGATGAAGAAAAGAAAATCATCTCCTTAAACGGTAAGGCTTTAAATATTTTGTATTGTTCATTTACTAATTTAGAATATGAACATATTGTAGGAATAAAGTCCGCACATGAATGGTATGGCAAAAATTAGAAGCCATCTATGGAATATTTGCAAATGAAAGGAGTCAAACAAAAGCATCTACTTCTCAAGATCATACAAGCTCAAATCTAAGGAATAGGCCTCCTACAACTTCCAATTATGAAGAAGTTGAATATTGTTTTATGGGCATCAATGAAGAAAATGAGGTATGTCTTAAACCCTCTACTTCCTATGATATTGTCATTCAAAATGATTATAGTGATTTACAAAATGATTATGATGAACTTCAAAATGAATTCCAAAGCTTACTTGTTAGATACAAAAATTTGAAAAAGGAATTCAATATTTTGAAAAATGATAAGGATAGTTTATTTACTTCTTATGAATCACTATCATGTGCTCACACCACCACACTTGACAAAGTTAGAAACCTTGAAAAAGAAAATAGTACTCTTGTTGAGAATATTGATTGCATGAAAAATGATTTATTAAAATCCAACTTGAGTACCAATAAAATGTCCAATATTGCTGATATTCATAATTGTGATAAGGAACTTGATCATAAGCCTAATGTTGTTAATCATATGAAAAAGGATCAAGTCACTATGCATATTGGTCATTATGCTCCTAGAATTATTACTTGTTTTTATTGTGGCAAAAAGGGTCATACGACTAATTCTTGTCGGGCTAGAAATAGCTCTAAATATTGTTGGAGACCTAAAAGTCTCAAAGCTAATCTTAAAGGACCCAAACACATGAGGTACCACAAAACAATGTGCTATTAGGTACCCGCAAAGCAAAAAAATCGGAGAAAATTCATGCCACCAAGAAAACATCAAATGAACGTTTCACTTGATCAAAGAAGGAGAAACTACTCTCAACAAAGCCAATTTCCAAGAAGAGCGTATAATCAAAAATGGGAAGAACAAAATCCTTGGAAATGGCAAAGACATCATCAACAAGATGATTTTCAAAGAAGAAGAAACCATCAACCATGGGAAGGTAACCAAACTTGGAAATGGAGAAGTTATCATCAACAAAGTGACTTCTCAATGGGAAGATATCATCAACAATGGGAAAGACACAACCCATGGAAACGGGCGTAATTGTTAAACCGTATCTCCCCATTTGTATATGCATTTTTTTATGCATACTTTTAATTGTGTCTTAATTGCAAAATGAATTTTCAAGTATTTATTTTTAAAATAGGTCTCTTATATATTTATGAGTTTCAAATTTTTTTTTTAAAAAAGAGACCTTGCATGATTTTCTAAAACTCTTGAGCATTTTATTAGACTTATGTGGCTTATTGTCTCTTATGAAATCTTATAGCATAAGCTCTATTTGATATCTCATATTATTTGCCTACACTTGAATTTTCTATGAAAATGTTGTCTAAGAATTGTGTAGGATACATATTTCATACTCATTGGTTATTACGTCATCAAGTTTCTTAAACCATCGAGGTATGTCTACTCGTATTTTTCTTTAAACTCGATTTTATGCTTATGCACATATCTTTCAAGATATTTCATTTTGATCCCTTAAGTGCCCCAAATTAATCTTGCAAATATTTTCTTTTAAAAGGCACTACGTGTTTAGTCTCGATTTTATCATTTATATGTTTTCCTTAAACCCATATTTGTTGGATATAGTCCAAACTTATATTTTTGCATAGTTTTAAAACTTTTGGGGTAAAAAATCGAATTTTGGAAAACTACGGGAGATAGAAAAATCACCTGGGACGGTCACGGGGGCGACCGGTCGCGCTTGCACCTCGACCGTCGCACCCCACCCCGACCGTCGCCCCAGGGTTATTTTTCAAGCATAAAACGGTCTGTTCTTCACTTTCGAGAAAGCAAAAAAAATCCCCCAAACCCTTATCGGCGTATATCATCCCCTTTTCTTTAAAATCTTCAATTCTTCATCATTTTTCACGATTCTTGTTGCTAATCTTCTTATTTTCACAAGAATCTTACATATATGGCTCCTCCAAGAAATTCCACCGATCAAAATCCCACTTCTAAGAGAAGAAAGGGCGGAGAGGATACTTGAGAAATCGGCGAGACGGCCGAACAAAGGGATATTCGAGCCGCTCAAAGAAACGTGGCTCAAGAAGGTGATGATGTTCAAAATCCCATTCTCTCTCGGGCCCAAATTACCGAGCTTCAAGGAACAATTTCGCTCGAAAATTGCCGTTGGGCGAAAGGTAAAAACCTCTTGTTACTCAAGCTCTAATTCACGCAATGCTATTAATTTCATCAATAAGTATGCGGAATGGTACTATGAGGATTCGGGGGATGGGAGGTAAATCTATTGCTCGGACTAAAATGTGTCGTTTTAGTTCATTTACAAATGAGTATCCTACTATAAGAGGATTTTTGAGGAGCAAGTTGGATGTATTTATGGGAGCATGCTTATGTGTTGTATGATGATGATATTATCCAACTCTTCTATGCCAATATGTGGGTCGAATATGATAATGATAGAAAGCCGATTGCCGTTAATTCGCTTATAAAGGGTCGTCATTTTAGATGGACTCCCAATGATATTTGCCGGCTTTTACATGTTAGAGAAGGTGGTTGGGATTATTTCTCTTGTGGGACTTGGAATGATGAAATGTTGGGGGTGTCGATAAAAGAAGTCAAGACGTATTTGGGAGTATGGCCTAAGTATTCTTTGTTGGCAATGACACTTGAGCATCGCATTTTATCGGTCATTGTCGCATATTGCATTTGTGGTAAGTCGGGAAAGATGCCTAGCAATATGGATTATTTTTGACTTATAAGATTGCTAGGAGGAACCACTTAACTTTGGTGCCATACTTATTCAATGTCTTATCGAGTCCATTACTCAAGGTAATAAGAAGTTGGTTATGGGAAATTGGATTTGTAAACTTCTTATTCAATCGGGACTACCTTCGTCGGAGTGTAACTCGGAGGTATTTCAAAACGACTTCGACATTGATAACATCAACCAAATGGTCACTATGCGCAAAAACATGGAAATCCGACCAACCAAAATGGCGAGAGGAAGAGGTCAAGAGTCTCCCGATCCTAATGACGTCTTTGATGACGCCGGGGCCGCAAGATTGGTGGAAGAGGGCGAACCGAGCAATCCGGAGGGTAATACCGGTGCTCAACCGCCTAGGAGGTATACTCAAGCCGAATTTGATGAGATGAGGGCTTTTCATGAGACGAGGTATGAGGCTTTGGAGCAAAAGACCTCCAAAATGCAAAAGTCTATCGGCAAGTTAAAGAAATTCATCAAGGACTTAATTCCCGGATCTTGCTTCTCCTCGGATGAGGAATGATGTTACCCCACCCCTTTACTTTCTAGCATTTTCATTTAAGTTGCTTTGTACTTTTATGAACTTTTGTAAAACTCATTTGTACTAATGATATTTGCTTGTTTTTTCTTAAAAGGGTTAATATTGCAAGTTGATAATGACTTGTGGATGATCATGATTTTGATGGAGTATTTGATGGTAAAAATACTCTAATTCAAGCATTGTTTGATAATTGGTGTGAAGTACTTGATGGTAAAAGTGCTTCTCTTAATGCTTTGTTCATTTTGCTTAGTTGGGACATTTGATACATGTATTGTTGAAAGCATGACTTATTACTTGATGGATGCTCTAATTTTTGGCATTTGTAATGCCTTGATCATTCTTAGCTTATCTCAATTGGGTTGAACCCTTGAGAATCTACTTTGAGCTTCTCAATTGATGAACTAATTATTGCATATGGTGCATATGATTTTTTTTGAGCTTTGTAATGAGGTTGATTGATGATATGAATTTTTTTTTTTTTTTTTTGGCTTGAACCATTTACAAAGGTTATATACAACCTCTTCTATTTTTTCACGCACACAAGGTGTTTGTTAAAATGTCGCAATGAAACCTTCAACTTCTACATGATTCTCTTGCTTCAAAATGTCTTAAAATCTTTTTGAAATCATGTTTTTAGCATACTAATGAGCTTATGGATCTTTTATGTTTCAATTCTCTCACTTTCCTTGGATGATTATGCTTTAAATTGCTCAAACGGTTTTTACCGTCCTTTTGGCATGCCTTGATATTATTGTATGGTGTTTTCACCATCCTAACATTCTTTTGATGATTCCAAAGGGGAGAAAAACAGGATATTGGCTCTTTAGCTCAAAGAAGCTAATAAAAGCTTGTCATAAAAGCTATAAGCTATGGCTCATAAAAGCCATAAGTTGTGATTTGTTCTTAGTCCAATTGTTGCTTGATGGACTTATATTATTGTTTAATGTTGTTTTGTGACAGGGGAGCTTATAAGCTCTTGAACAAATTGTAAAAGCTAAAGCTTTTAGCTTATTGATTATTGCTCTTACATTATTCTTGATGTGCTTGTTGATAGGGGAGCTTATGCTTATTATTGAAAAATATTTACTCCCTACTTGGTTGCTTTAATATTCTTTGGAAATTTTGGTTGCTTCCAAACGGTCAAATGTTTTTTCCGAAAATCATTTCAAAATTGCTCTCTTAGTTTGTGTAAAAATTGTTTTGGTTTGTAATCATCAAAAAGGGAGATTGTTTGATACATGTTTTTATCTTAATTTTGATGATTTTATTTTGTCACCAAAACAATGCTTTTAAAGGTTGTCCAAATACTCCTAAATGATTTAAAATGGTTTTTAATATTTTCCTGAGTATTTCCTCAAGTTTATTTTTGATAATAATGGACAACACTTTTAATGATTTTATTTCAATGGATTTTTCACTCCTTAACAAGGTTCCTAAATGATTGTCTAAATACTCTCGATTGGTTTAAAATGTTTTTACTAAATTTTCGGAGTATTTCTTGGGTTTTATTTTTGACTAAAATTGGACAACATTTACTGCTCGTGGTCGACCGGTCGCCCCATAGGGCAACCCGTGACTCAAGATGTTTTTAGAAACAGAAAATGAGACGGAAGGAAAAACAAGCGTCGTCGACGGTCGCCGCAGGCGTCGACCGTCCCGACCGGCCGCCAATGGCCGACCGACGCACTGCAAGTTTCGTTTTGAAACAGAACTAAAACCTCTTGCATTTTTGAAACGAGAGGGACCGGTTGAAACGGGTCGACCGGTCGAAGCCTCGTCGACCGGCCGCCTGTTGTAATTTTCAAAGTGTTCTCTTTTTCTTATCTCTGTGCGACCGGTCGCCTATGTATTGACAAAAAATATGACCGTTTGATAGCGGACACATTTCCTTAAATTGTGGGATTGATTTCTATGACTATATTCTTGATTTTAATTGTATTTTTCTGTAGATTTTCAATCCCCAAGAGAGAGCCTATGCTTGATCAATCATCTCCTATAAATAGAGGAAGTTTTGGAGCAACCAATTCAACAATTGAGATACAACACAACAAGATACACTTCAAGCAAACACTTGGTCTTTCATTGTTATTATTCTTGTTGTAAAATTGCCTAGCTTATCACTTTCACATCTTTGAGGTCTAGGCTATTCTTGATTACACTTTGCACTCAAATTGTATTATTCATTATTGAGTTGTAATCTTGATTTTTGGTTATCATTCAAACACAAGATATCCTTGTGAGTGTTCTTGTGGTAAGAGCACACTTGGATGATCTAGGTGATAGGTACAAGAAGATTGTGGTAATCTTCTTATTGAGGTGTTGAAGAATTTGGTATTCTTCAGGTTGAAGATTGTGGTAATCTTCACAAGGTGCCGTTGAATGAAGATTGTGGTAATCTTCAAAGGAGATTGTGGTAATCTCCAAAGGTGGTGTTGAAGAAGAGTGTGGTGCTCTTGAGGTGTTGTAAGTTGAATTTGTATTAATTTTGGTAATTAATAAAATTCTTTTTCTTTTCGAAATCCATCCCTGATATCTTTGGGGTGGTAGAGGATTAGGCCCTGGTGGGTTGAACCTCTTTAAATCAACGTGTGTTGTTTATATTCCGCACCTTTATTATTGTATTTGAGCATTCGATTTTAAAAAGAGGGCGAAATCGAAAAGATGGAGATAATCTATTCACCCCCTCTGATTATCGTAGCGCTTGGACTTACAAAGATATCTTCTTCTTGTGCGCTTTATCTCAAAGGCTCAACGGCCTAATATGCCTACGCTTAAAAACACAATAGGGTTGAAAAATGCTGTAATTTATCAATTTGAAATGAAAAATATTGTATTCTGTCAAAAAGCCCCCACCTTTTGCTTAGACTCATTCTCTACAACTTGTTTTTTTTTATATTTTAGTGTCCAGGAATTATGACGAGGACCTCTATATATAGATGAATGATGATGTTTTTGCTATAATTGTCATATGAAATTGGTGATTTGATTGATCGATCATGATTATCTTGCATATCTTGGCACAGTCAAAAAAATATGATCGATTTGATTTGATTCGTCTTGTATATCTTAGCTCCGGTTTAGGTTCCTCATTTTGAAAGAACCGAAATGGGCGTTTTGAAATGAACCGTGGCCACCCCGCCTACTCAAGGATATGACTTTAAATAACAGGATGACTTAGCCCACTTGGCCATCACAAGCAATTATCTGGTGGAGGTCATATGTTAAAATCCCTGCTCCATCGTGAGAAAGAAGTGTGACAGTTCTATAATTGAAAGTTTTATATTGATCGGTGATTTCGTACATACCAATAATTTTGATGCGCATTTTAAGTATGCATTTTTTTTTTCACGTGGGATATATTCTATTATTTCCACTCTCTATAAAACTCTAATGAAATTCTAAGCTCTCAACTCCATTTTAATTTTTAAAAATTAATCTCTTCGTTCTTAAACCACTCTGAGAGTCGGGATTTTTGGTCTGAGATATCCGGATTCTCAGTGGAGGCTCGAACCCGCATAAAGCGCCCGATTAAATGGCGGAGAAACAAATTGAGTGTGAGGCGATCGGAGCTCCGGCGGGTCAAGTAGATGATCCGACCCGATTTATGTCAATTGCGGCAACGAAGGTTCAGAAGGTGTACCGGGGGATATCGTGCCCGGCGCATGTTAGCTGACTCCGCTGTGTTTGATGAAGAACACTGGTAACTTACACTTTTTTTTTTCAGTGTTAAATGTTAAACCACTCTAAGAGTCGGCATTTTCTTAACTACACTCGTGCAGAATTGTTAATTTATTAATTAGGGATAATTACAAAAAAACCTTGAAGTCCGGGCTAATTACAAAAAAACCTATAATTTTTTGAAAATTACAAAAGACCCTTAATTTTTGATTTCGTCTTATATTTTCCCTATTCATAAGTAAGAAAATATTTCAAAATCCCTCTGATATTTGCGAAACATTACATTTACCATCTTAAACTTCAGTCAAAATCAAACTTGAGGGGATTTTTTATAATCTTGAAATACTATGTGTTTTCTTGTAATTACCCGACCTCAGTGAAAAGGCCTTGTTTTCGAGATCCTTCCAAAGCTTCGACTCGACCTTCACTAGCCTCGCAAAGGACTACCGGAGAGAACTCTAACGTTAGCACTCCGACGATCTAAGTCAATTACGAATAAAAAGTGTATAAAATATGAAAAGATCAAGATAATTTTTTAGGTGATAAAAAAGATACCCCTTACCCTCACATACATTCTCTTTTTATACCTTTCCCGCATAGTGCTTGCGAGACACGTGGTCAATTCGATTCATAGCCGAACTAGTTGTAGGATCGTGTCGTCGACCCCTCACGAAAAACAGCTTATTTTCCATCGGGTTTGCTCGACAATAGTTACTTCTGTCAAGTTAAATCATTAGGATAATAAATACTTGTCGAGTCTACCTTAAAGGGTAATTAATGCTAGTCGATTTACTCGACATTAATTACTTATTGTCGTCCATCCCCTCGAATACTTAACCCTATCCGATTCACCTTTGCCCTCAATAAATGCTTGTCAAGTCGACCTTGCCATTAGTTACTTTCGGCATGTCAACCACTTGTTTTTCCCGCCAAAAATTGCTTCCTTCCACTAGATCGACCTATTTGGTTTTGCACAAATCGTCCCTTAGCAAGGAGCTCGAATGCTCGAGGCTCGAGTGCGGTCTGTCACTATGATGAAATGTATGTCTCGGGGGGCTTTTGTAATTATCCCTTATTATTATTATTATTATTATTATTATTATTATTATTATTATTATTATTATTATTATTATTAAATTTTCTATTACGCTCATGAAATGTATGTCTTCTATTTTTGGTAAATTTATGTGATAATTCCTTGGCGATTATTATTATTAATTTTCTATTACGCTCATGAAATGTAAGTGTTAGCTCTCTTTAATACACATATTTTAGGGAAAATTGCAAAATTGGTGTTGTATCCTAAAATTAGGGATAGCAATATCAATCCTGTTTAAATTCACTTGTGTAACTTTTAAAACTCTTAATTTCAGTCAAATATCCAACAAAAAAATTGAATTGTTCACCGGAAATGTCGTGTGAGGTGCACGTTACTCAACTAAATTGCAATTTTAGTCCTGTAAGTGTAGGTAATATTGGTCTTGTAGAAATCAAGATACACATAAAAAGCCATATTTTTCAAAAGACTCTCGATTCTAGTCTCTTGAACGTAGAAAATTGGAAAAACTGACAGAAACATCAACGTATCACATTCGCCAAATCCGTTGACGTGAAAATCAATTTTGCTTATTTGAACATCCTCCAAACGCGTTTTATTTCCTTGAATCTTTGTCTCAACCAATATGTCAAAACTCTATATAAACGAATCTGATTTTCGATGCAGAAGATTTGACTAAAAAAGTGTACATATCGATTTTTCCAGTAAATTTTCTGATTTCCAGCGTCAAAGGACTTATGTCGAGAGTTTTTAAAACTTACGTGACGTTTTTACAAATCATGATTTCTACAACACCAATATTGCCACTCCACTAAAAATACAAAACTAAATTTGCAATTTAGTTGAGTCATCTGCACCTCACATGATATTTTCCGATGAATAATTCAATATATGGCAAAAATTTGACTTATATTCAGTTTTTTTAATACTAGTTACATGATCAACTTATTTTAAGCGGGGCTAATATTGCTAACCGCCTATAGTTGCAAGACCAATATTGTAATTTTCACCGTATTATATTTTAGTTTGAACATGTGGTAATATTTGTGAAGATTAATATTGATTTTTGCGAATCTGAACTAGATTGATCCGAGGCACCGCTATGGGAAGAACTTACATCTTTATTTTGATGAGTGGACTAAAACAAATTCTGGTCAGCCCTTCTTTTACTGGTGAGGAAAGCCTAAACTGCATTTAATAATTAATACCCAAATATTTGGTTCTTGGAATTTTTTTTTTTGTGCTTGAAGCAATTTCATGAATTTAAAGTAAAATAAGATGAGGAAACTTGTTCAAATTTGTGTGGTTGCGAAATTACTAAGCACTAGTTGGACGACATTGATACCCAATGCCTAGTTAGGCGGCCGCCTACAAAAAACTATATTTTTATCTTTTTATTTTTTACTGGCCAATTTTTGCCGTCTAGGTGCCCGATTTTTTGTTGGCCTAGGTAAGTGCTAGCCCGATTTTGTGCCACGTAGGCCGCCTTTTTTCGGCCAATTGGACCGATTTTGGCAAAATCGGATAGGTGCCCCTAGGCCGAAATTTGTATCACTATTTTGTTCATGCTTTTCATATGCATGAGGGCATATTGTTAGTGATAATGTTGCTACACATTCTAGAATAGCCTAGTCATTAGATTAAAAAATTAGACTAGCTTGCTTAGTCATCTAATTTCTAGAATAATCTTGTATAAAATAATTAATGAATCTTCTAGTTAATCTACAAAGGTGGTGAATGATACAAAAACTAGAACATTCTCACCGACTTATACTAGTATAAATAGGCCATCAATTCTAATCAATGTGTAACCAAGTTGATCTAATAAAAACTTGTTTACTACTTATATTCCCTTCTCCATTAAGTTGTTTCACTATTTTAATTCTTATTGAAATTCCATTTGTTCATCTTTGATAATAATATTTCTCCTAAATTATTTATTCCCATATTTAATATCTCAAATACCAACAAAGGGTATCAATGAGCTCGGTTAGATTATTAACTCGGGAGAAACTAGCTTCCGTTAAATTATCCCCTCAAATTCACTAAAATTATCCCAACATTATTTTTTAAAATTCCTAATATGTCAACTCTACAAAACAACTATCAAATCTCAATTCTTATTTTTTCGAGAAAATTATAATTATTGGGCTATCAAAATGAGGACATATTTTATGTCCCAAAGTCTATGGGATATCATTGACAATGGATATACGATCCCCGAAAATACTTTTGCTTTGTCTAATGAGGAAAAGGAAAAATTAGACAAAAATATGGAGAAGGACAACTTGGCTCTTTATACGTCTGAGATGGCTATGGCGGAATCGCTATTTCCAAGAATCGGTGGAGCTAAAACATCAAAGGAGGCCTGGGACACTCTAAAAGAGAATATCAAGGAAGTGATAAGGTGCGACATCTCAAACTACAAACTCTAAGAAGAGATTTGGAAAATATGAAAATGACGGAATCGAGACCGTAAAAGATTACTACACTCAATTACGAGAAGTAATTAATCAATTAAAAGCCTATGGAGAAAATATTACCGACAAGAGAGTAGTAGAAAAAATATTAATCACTCTTCCACCAAATATGATCCTATTGTTACAACAATGGAAGAAACTAAAGATATAGAAAAATTGTCGATGTAATTAATTAATAGGCTCACTTGAAGCCTATGAGAAAAGACTCAATATACGAGAAAATGAATTTGTTGAAAATGCATCTCGCCTAAAACTAATACGCGGTCTCGAATTCTAGAAATGGGGGAGAAGAAATGGAGAATATAATAAAAACAAAAATAATGGTGAAATAATAATAATTATTACAATCAAAGAAAATCCAAACATCCTCCATGTGGTATTTGCAAAAAGACCAACCATCTTGAAAAAGATTGTTGGCATCGAGATAAACCAAAATGTGAAAGTTGTGGAAGAGTTGGTCATCTCGAGAAAGACAAGCCGCTCCGCACAAAAACATCAAGCTAATTGTTCGAGAAGAAAATGAAAAAGAAGACAATCTATTATATGCATGTCATGTTGCGTCGAGGTGAAGAATGACACATGGTACATAGGCAATGCGACTACAAAGAACCACATGACCGAAATGAGAAGAACTTTAAAGAGATTGACAGGTCAATCAAGTCCCAAGTCGAGGCTCGGGAATGGAGAACTCGTGGAAGTCGAAGGAAAAGGTACAATTGTTGTCAACACTAAAAGAGGTACGCGTCTCATACAAGATGTCTTTGCTAGTTCCTAAACTTGACACTAATCTCTTAGGTGTGGGTCAAATGATGGAGAAATGATATGAATTAGTTTTTTAAAGGAGACTCATGCACAATATATGACAACAAAAATAAAAATACAAATGATAGGCGTAGTAAAAATGCAACAACAGAGGAACTTTCCGCTCCATTTTGCAAAGACATTGGAGCAAAGACTAAAAGCCCAAGAAGACTAATCATGGCTATGGCACGGAGGTTCGGGCACTTCAACTTTTATGGGCTAAAGACGCTCCACCAAAAAAATATGATGAAAGATCTTCCAAAATCCAAATAAACGACGACGACGTCTGCGAAAGATGCTTGGAAGGCAAACAACACAGAAGTCTTTTCCATCGACAAACAAGGAGAGCCAAACAAATCCTCGAGCTGGTACATACACATGTATGCGGGCCAATGAGGACTCCAATGTTCGAGAAAAAGCAGTACTTCATCCTCTTTATTGATGATTATACAAGAATGACTTGGGTTTATTTTATGAAAGAAAGATCGAAGTCTTCAATATTTTCAAGAAATTTAAGAATCTAGTGTAAAATCAAAGTGGACGAAGAATCAAAGTATTACGGAGCGATCGAGGAACCGAGTACACCTCCAATGAGTTCAACAAATTCTCGCGAAGATGAAGGAGTCAACCATGAGCCGATCGTTGGTTACGCTCCCGGAGGAGCGAAATGGCGTGTCGAAAAGAAAGAACAGAACAATGATGGAGATGGCCAGGACAATGCTAGCAGAGAAAAACATGCCGAAGGAGTTAAGGTAAAGCGAGTCTACATCATAGCTTTATCTACTCAACAGTGTCCAACAATGGCGGTCAAAATAAAACACCAAAGGAAGCATGGAGTGGACGAAAACCATCAAGACAACATCTAAGAGTTTTTGGGAGTATCTGCTATGTTCACATCCCAAAAGAGAAAAGACATAAAATTTGGATGAGAAGACCGAGAAAGACATATTCCTCGATTCTGACTCTCGATCTAAAGGATATAGAATATACAACCTTAAAACCAAAAAACTAGTCATAAGTCGAGATGTCGAGTTTGACGAAAATGCAACATGGATTTGGGAAAAAGAAAAGATGGAAAAGCAAAACATTATGGTGCCACGACCAAGAAGTTCTATAGATCCTCTTGAAGGAGAAGAACCCACGACACCATCATCGCCTTCTTCAAGCGCAAGGACACCATCATCATCATCTTCAAGTGAAGATCAATCATCTCCGTCACCACCAAGGAAAGTACGATCGCTTAGGAGATCTACGAGACATGCAACTTTGTGACCATGGAACCTGGAAGTTTTGAAGCTGCCATTAAGGAAAAGGAATGGGTAAAAGCCATGGAAGAAGAAATCAAAATGATCGAGAAAAATCAAACATGGGAGTTGGTGGATCTACCCAAAGAACAAAGAAGTCATTGGAGTTAAGTGGGTCTACAAGACAAAACTTAATCCGATGGCTCAATTCAAAAATACAAAGCACGATTGGTTGCTAAAGGATACTCGCAATTACCAGAATCAACTACAATGAAACTTTTGCTCCAATTGCTCGCTTGGACACTATAAGGGCTCTTATTGCATTGGCGGCAAAGAAGAAAATGGAAGATCTACCAATTGGATGTCAAGTCGCCTTTCCTCAATGGTTACCTTGAAGAAGAGATATATGTTGAACAACCTCAAGGATTCGTGGTAGAAGGAAAAGAAGACAAAGTCCTAAAGCTAAAAAAGGAACTCTATGGATTGAAACAAGCTCCACGAGCCTGGCATGCGATTGAATTGACGACTACTTCATCGCCGGTTCGAGGAAGAAGTGAAAGTGAGCCGACTCTCTACATCAAGATCCAAGATAATACAAACAGACTGATTGTTTCTTTATATGTTGATGATCTTATTTGCACAGGAAACAATGGAGAGATGATTAAGGAGTTCAAAAAGATATGATGAATTTTTTTGAAATGACTGACCTTGGACTGATGCACTATTTCCTCGTCATTGAGGTAAGCCAAAAAGAAAATTGGATATTTATCTCACAAAAGAAATATGCAGAGAATCTACTAAAGAAATTCAAGATGGAAGGCTGCAAAGTGGCTACTCCTTTGGTCACAAATGAAAAGTTTAGCAAAAAGACGGAACACCAAATGCGGATGCATCTACATACGTAAGTCTCATCGGGAGTTTACTATATCTAACAGCTACAAGACCGGATATTATGTACGCAACAAGCCTACTATCGAGGTTTATGCAAAATCCAAGTCAAGTCCATTATGGAGCTGCAAAGAGAATATTAAGATATCTACAAGGGACAAAGGACTATGGAATATTGTACGAACCCACGTACTACTCAAGATCGATTGGCTACACTGATAGTGATTGGGCTGGATCATCTGATGATATGAAGAGCACATCAGGTTACACGTTCTCATTTGGCTCAGGTATATTTTCATGGTCATCTAAAAATCAAAACTGTGTAGCACAATCCTCAGCAGAAGCCGAGTACGTTGCAGCAGCACTAACTACAAGTCAAGCTATTTGGCTAAGGCGCATTCTTGGATATATGGGAGAAGATCAAGAAAATCCTACGAGATTTATCGCGATAATAAGTCTGCGAATAGCAATGGCGAAGAATCCCATACATCATAGCAGACTAAACATATTGCTATCAAATATCACTTTTTACGGAGGCAACAAATAACAAGCAAATTGAGCTTAAATATATCAAGACAGAGATCAATTAGCGATATTTTCACAAAGGCGCTACCAAGACCAAGGTTTGAGATACTACGCGAAAGCTTGGAATTACCGAAATAAGCGACAGGGGAGTGATAAAGTTGCTACACATTCTAGAATAGCCTAGTCATTAGATTAAAAAATTAGACTAGCTTGCTTAGTCATCTAATTTCTAGAATAATCTTGTATAAAATAATTAATGAATCTTCTAGTTAATCTACAAGGTGGTGAATGATACAAAAACTAGAACATTCTCACCGACTTATACTAGTATAAATAGGCCATCAATTCTAATCAATGTGTAACCAAGTTGATCTAATAAAAACTTGTTTACTACTTATATTCCCTTCTCCATTAAGTTGTTTCACTATTTTAATTCTTATTGAAATTCATTTGTTCATCTTTGATAATAATATTTCTCCTAAATTATTTATTCTCATATTTAATATCTCAAATACCAACAGATTAGACTAATTAAATATTAAATGCCTAACCTCTTTTAACTACTTAAGTTTTTAGATATTTAATGTAGTACTAGAGACAAACCAAACAAGAGGTCATGAGTTCGAATCTCGGTATCTCACCGTTACCTATATAACATGTTCCACGTGCAAGGCTTCGTAAACAAAGTCCGCACTTGTGGCTGAACATGAGGGGCCGAGTTAGACTAATTAATTATTAAGCACGAGTTAAAGTAATCAAATATTAAATGACTCACCTCTTTAACAATCTATAACAATTTAAACTTAGATGAGGTAGTCGACTAAGATGGTTTTTAGCAGTTATTTCGGATCAAGCTTATTTAGTATAACTTTGATGTAAGGGATAATTACAAAAACTACCTCTGAGGCTTGGAGTAATTACAAAAAAACCTAGAGAAGTTTCAAAATTATAAAAAACGCTTTGAGGTTTGATTCCGTCTTATATTAATTTGTTCCCTTCATAATATTTTTTTTTCAAGAGCACCCCTTACAATTATAGAAATAAGCTAACCCCTTAAAATTAAGATAGAATCAAACCTCAAGGATAGTTTCTGTAACTTTGTAACTTTGAAATTTCTCTGGGATTTTTTGTAATTAGCCATACTTCAGGGGTAGTTTTTATAAGTTGAGGACTGGGGATTTTGTATTGGACAGGTTGGATCTTGGAGATGGAAAGGAGGTTGATCTTAAAGACTGCCCAAGATCAAAGCTTCGTCAACAATGTGTCAAGTATCTTGGACCTGTATGTTATCAAATTAATTTCATTACTTTGTGCATGCCAAATTATTTTCTTAGATTTCTTTTGTGTGGTAGATCCGAATGATTGGATTTTACCATTTATAATAATGCAATTAAAATAGGTCTGATCTAAATTTGCTGACATTGTGCAAGTTACATGACTAAAATCGCAAGTAAAATATATCCGACACTTGTGAGTTGTCCCACATGATTAATTAAGGAAGAGAGTCCAATTTGTAAGCCAAGTGAGCTACTCCTCCTATCACCAATTGGTTTTAGGATGGAACCTCACTTGGTGAGCTTCTGCTCTTCTTCCCCATATCGGTGACGCTTCATGTGTGGGGCCGTACTGCAAGTCCCCCGAATTTAACACCATCTAATTATAATGATTGGATCTTTCCATTCAGGGATAATTACAGAAATACCCCTGAGATTCGGGCTAATTACATAAAAACCCAAAGATTCTTAGAAATTACAAAAAAATATCCTTAGGTTTGATGCATATTATATTTTCCCCATCATATGCAAAAATATTTCAAAAGTCTACCTTACATTTATCAATATGTTACATTTACCCACTTAAATTTTAAGACACAATCAAACATTTTAGAGTTTTAACAAACCTCTTGTTTTTTTTTTGTAATTAGCCCAAGCATTATGGGCCAATTTGTAATTATCCCTTCCATTTTTGCTGATAGGGCAAAATTGATCATTTTAGAATTTTGTTTGACAAAATCACCTTATATCTTTAAAAATTTCTTGGATTTAGTCCTTAATTCGATGAAAATTTGGAATTGTATACAAAATATCAATTGAGTTGCTTGTGAACCACAAAATTGGGGATTCTCGAATCTCGAGGCAAAAAAATTAGAGAGTTTTTGCTGATGTAGTTGTTGAGTAAGGTGTTTATGGAAAAAAAAAAGCCCCAATATTTGGAGGAAAACTCTATTTTTTGCCAGGAGATTCAAACTTTTCCAATTTTTATGTTCACGTGCATACACGTTAGATTTTCCGAGCAATTTTTAAGTTTTTATGAATTGAGGACTAAATCCAAGAGTTTTTTTTTTTTTTTTACAGATATAAGGTGATTTAGCCAAACAAATTTAAAAATAATTAATTTCACCGCACCCCTATAGTTACACGACTAAAATTGCAATTCTTTTCTGTGACCAGCAAGAGCGAGAACATTATGAATACATGGTTGTTGATGGCAAAATGCTGCACAAACTAACTGGGAAACCTCTTGATACAAATCAAGGATCCACATGGATTTTTGTCATGAGTGTCTCCAAAAGATTCTACACTGGAGAGGTATAATTAAATGTGTAATAAATAAAGTAGAATTATATTACATTACATGTCTGGTGTTTTATTTCTCTTTATCAACCATTAATATTAAATCTTAAAGCATTTAATTTAATTTTATTCAGAAAAAGAAAGGATTGTTCCACCATTCCAGCTTTCTTGCTGGAGGTGTTACTATAGCTGCTGGAATGCTCATTGCAGAGGATGGGGCACTTAAGGTACGTACTGCCTGGGATATTGTCATTATATAACGGATAATTACAAAAACAACTCGAAGTTTTGGATTAATATCAAAAAAATCAATTGAAGTTTCAAAAACTTTTAGAAATTCATTGAGGTTTGATTCAGTCTCACATTTGCCCAATTGTTAGTTGATCTAACGAAATTTGCCGACGCGTCATCAAATATTTTACAGTTATATTCATCAACTTTTCTAAATAATACAAATAGTCCGTCTCCTATTAGTATTATTTACAAAGTCGAGAGATGTAATTGTAAAATGTAAGAGTTTGGAGTATTTGTAATAATTAGAAAAGTTGAGGGACATAATTATAAAATATCCGATGGCGTCGGTTCAACTAATAGTTCGGGTAAAAATATAAGACAAAATAAAACAAAAGGGGAGGGGGTTATGTAATTTTTCACCATGCAATTGCAAGCGGTAGGGGATTAGATCTCATATTCCATTTTGTCTATTTCGCTCCCTATTTCATACACTTGATGAATGACACATGTACAATTATGACGTCATGTGATATCATCATATACACGTGTCAATGAATGTAGTGGAATAAGAAAAGTGGAATGTAAAAATCTCAAAAGTTTTCGAAAAATATTTTCCCCTCCAAAAGTTTTCCAAATTATTTTTTAGTTAAAATAAAAGAATTACTTTATATTTGCCACCCAAAACTTTGATAAAAATTTGAAGTAGTTGTGTTTTAACTTTTAAAGTAAAACTATTAATTATTGATTAATATATGAACATTTTTCGATAGTTTAAATTTATCAACTCAATCCGTTCTTTTGGGTGTCCCCTCCATCTTAAGCCGAATCCCGACTCCACCACTCGATTTTCTTTATATTTCATAACTAAACAAAACTACCAATCGTTTTTACCTAATGATGCTATCACATTTTAATTTCTTCAGTCCATCACCAGTTATAGTGGACACTATAAGCCAACCGATGATAGGCTCGATATCTTTCTATCATTTCTCAAGGAAAATGGAGTTAATTTGGGCGAAGTCGAGGTAATGTCATTGCATTCTGGTATTCGGAAATGGATCCTCTATATTTTCATTTGGTAAATTTTGTATAAATTTCGGAGAGAAAAAAAAAACACAATGATAAAAAAAAATGTTTGAATAAAAAAATAGGTTCCAAACATTTTTTATTCTTGTGTCTTTCTCTCTCTAAAATTTACACAAAATTTACCAAACGAAAAAATGTAGAGGATTCATTTCCTAGTATTCGCACGAATAGTGAATTATTCATAGGGATAATTACAAAAATTATCCCTGAGATTTAGTTTTTTTTTAAATAAAACAATTTTCTTTGAGAATTAGAATTAAAATACCATTGATATTTGTTTAATTTCTATTACAAATTGCACCCTCAAAAGTATGAATGGCTAATCGTGTAATCATATAGTATTTCATGTCGACATAAAATGATAAGTTCAAACACGAACGAGGCGTGATAAAGGATTGTACTTACCCGAATACGAACATGAAATTTTCCGTATTGACACGACACAACAACACTATAAATCGTTTTTTTCTTGAAAAACTGATTAAGTGTGAACAATACAACGATAACAGATTACGCAAATATACACGATACAAACTACAAACTATCCAATAAGAACAAATAAAGTATTAGGCTAGCTATCGTATAGCTAGTGTGTCATTAACAAGTGAACGAGGCATTATCAGATATGTTTTTGAAAGCAGACCGTGTCACTAATTCGTTATTTCCGTATCCTTATTTAATCAGATACATAAGGCCAACGAGGACTATGAGCGCAATGGAAATGGGAAATTGGCTGGAGATGTATCTCTATCAGAAGTTTCAACTTCTGATTCTCGAATCAAATTCTAGCAATATGAAATAAGCTGTGATTTCAGCTTTTTGGCTGCAACATTTATTATTCTTGTTTGCTCCATGTATTCCGTGTTGTCTATTTTACAGCTGCTTTTTTTAAAAAATGAGTTCAAGTAATTAAGAAATATTTTCCTTCGATAAATAAAGTCTAAGGCTTGTTTGGGATCATAAATTAGGCTTGATCTATTTTATAATCATGGAATATCTAGTATTTGGAATATGTAAAAATTGAGCCTCCACAATAATCATGTTGGTGTTGTTTAATTCAACTTTGGCTTTGATCCAACTAACAAAGGATTTTCCATTACGGCCATGATTCTTGTTTTTTTTTAATTATTTAGGGCCATTTTGAACATTTCTAGTGTTTATCCTATACAATCACTAATATTGAATGATATAATATTATCCTACTCAAACAACCTACTTTCATAAGCCTACAATCCAAACTGTAACGCCCCATTCTTTTTTTTTTTTTTTTGTGCATTTTTAGCGTTACTAATTTTAAATGCGTATAATTTTTTTAATAAATAGATAAATGAAAACTTTAGCGGAAGCGATAATGAGAATACTTAAAGTCTTAAGAAATAATTATAGAGAATTTGTCAAAAATTAAAAATCCACTCAAAACACTTTGAAATAAATTAAAAGAAAATAGTACACCACAATTGTTCGAAATTTAAAATGAGTTCATAGTTCTTAAAATTGAAATAATTAAAAGTGAAATCATGAGCTATTCCCCCACATCTGCAACGCATCCATCCATATGATCTCGAAAATATTTGAATTTAGGGGTGAGTAATCACATATTCGAGGGATAAAGATTGTCCAAGCTAAATACGAAAAATGCACAATTACATAAATTAACACATAACCTTTCTCGTTGGCATAAGTTTCTGGATAGCACATAACCTTTTCCGTAGGCACGAATGCCATATTTTCCTTTCCCATAGGCACGAATTCCATATTTTCCTTTCCCGTAGTCACAAATGTCATATTTTCCTATCCCCGTGGCACGAGGCCAAAAATTTTTCATTTCCGTGTGACACAAATGTCATATTTTCCTTTCCCATGGCACGAGGCCAAAAATTTTCCTTTCCCGTGGCACGAATGCCATATTTTTCTTTTCCGTGGCACGTGGCCAAAAATTTTCTTTCCCGTGTAGGCACGAATGCCATATTTTCCTTTCCGTGTACGTGGCCAAAAATGTTCCTTTCCGTAGGCACGTGGCCAAATTTTCCTTTCCCATAGGCACGAATGTCATATTTTCTTTCCCATAGGCACGAATGCCATATTTTCTTTTCCCGTGGCACGAAGCCAAAAAATTTCCTTTCCCGTAGGCACGTGGCCAAATTTTCCTTTCCCATTTCATGACATACATTATATTGAAAACATGAAATTCATAAAAATTAATCATATCATATAGCACATTAAAAGCATATAATTCACATAATTATGCATATCATGTAATACATCGAAAGCATATAATTCACATAATTATGCATATCATTTAACCATTTAAAATGCGTAATTCACATAATTGAACAGTTTAAGCATTTAACAAGGACAATGAAGTATACACATAAAATGTGATAAGAATCCCTACCTCAATCGGCAAATAAAGTAGATGCACAAATAGCTCGAAAGTAGAAGTCCTAATTGTACGGTTCTTTGTCGCCTACAATATAAATTTAACATGATTTAGGCTAGAGATTAAGTATTAACTTTTAATTAGAATAATTATACTTATAATAGCCTAGGACTTTTAGTATGCGAAAATTTGACTAAAAAATAAGTTTAGAGGTCTAATTGAAAGAAGTTAAAAGTTTATTTTAGTTTTGGGCTAAATTGAAATACTTGTAGGGTAAAATTGAAAAAATCCAGAAAATCTAAATAAGTTATAGGGGTTAGTTTGAAAATTTTAAATAAAAATTTGGACTGAATTGGAACTTGTTTGGGACTAAAATAAAAATTTTCAGAAACATTGATTTGGAAATAGGACCTAACTGAAAATTAGTGGACTAAAATGAAAAGTTTCAAACTGCAAATCTAGTCTTATCTTCTATCCAATTTCCAAAAGGTGGTCCTTGGCCCAAACACCCTTTTCATCTCTGTACATTTTTTTCAATTTTGCACACACTTGACAAACACACACACACGTCTACACAGACACACACAAACACGTCCCACACACTCATACACACTAATTCACACACAACACACGCACACTGCACACACTCAGCTATACACACAACACACACAGTTACACACACACGTACAAATTAAATCACACAAACATGTAGTAAGACACACACACACATGCATGCATTAGCATACACGCACCAACACACCCACACCAGCACACACAAACAGACACACACACACAAACACGTGCCAGAAAATTTCGGGTAGGGGCCCACTAATATTAGTATAAAAATAGTTTATCGGACTTTTTGACACTTTTCCATAATGAAAATAGTTTTAACCATGTTTTTTAGCCATTGAATTAATTCAAATATTCAAGTTGTCTTTTTCCATTTCGCGGGGACAGTCCCAGTGACTCAAGACCTGAAAAATGTACGAGATCAATTTTTTGAAATATATTCAAGACTTCATTAGAGAATACAAGAAAGAGTAAAATCGTGTCAAAATGACTAAAAAACATGTATTCAAAAAATATGACTATTTTTCATTTTTACAAAACATAAGTGGACAATTTGTCCATTACCACAGATAAAAATGAAGAACAATACTTCAAATTTAAAATAAGTAGAAATTTTGATTGAGTCAATATATTAATTCAATCACATCTTAAATATTCAAAAATAAATAACAAAACAATTATATCAATATATCAAAATGGACAAATAGAGACACAAGAGAATAAAGCAAAACTTCAAGTTAAAATTTATGGCGGAGCTTAAGTTCAAATTTTAAGAAAAGGAAAAAATGACAAGACTCATATTTTTCAAGATTCACAAATGAAAAATGAAAGAAGAATGCAAGATGGATTAACAATGAAATGACCAAAATACCCCTACTTTTTTTTCAAAATTTGAGGGGGCCCAGTGCCCCCTTGACCCCTACATAGCTTTGTCCTGCACACACAACAATGTTTCTTCTTTTTTTTTTTTTTTTTTTTTTTTTTTGATAACTCGAACCTTCCGCCTTTACGTGCGACTATGCCGAGACAACAACTCCGGCTCCTCATTCATTGCCGCCGCCAAGGTAAACCGCGGGATGTGCAAGCAATGAGATTCTCCTCATCTGTCATCTTTCGTATAACTTCGGTTGGTTTCCCTTTTTGGTGTAAATAGGTACCGAATCCCAAAATCAATATGTTTCCTTCCTCCCATGAACTTGGCCTGTCCTCCGTTCTTGACTCGTTTCAATATCATGAAGGATTTCAAGAGTTTCATTCCGATATTTCATCATTGTCTCCATCCGCTCGGATCGATGAACTTGTGTTGGTAGATGAATATGGTGGTTGCCATAATTCTCGCACCGTCTTACGGATATCTCTAAGATCTTCTAAATCTTAGATTTGTCCGGGAAAGTATCTCGCTCCACAACGTACTCCATCGGGAATCATTGTTCGATGGGAATTTTCATGAACCGTTTTTGAAGGTTCATCAAGTGAACATATAATGTCCGTTAACCATCCAGAATCGCTTATAATATTCTCGCTCGCATTTTGCATTGCCTTAAGGTTTCCCCGTCGGCTCCTGCTGTTCCTTTTCTTCATATTGGTATTCCCAATATGAAACCTGGTCAAGTGTTCTTGTGCGTACATCGTCAATATTTGACGATATGTCTGTAAGGGTACATCTCGGACATCGGTCCGGATCCATATTCTCGGAAATTCTCCTCACCAATTGTCAATTACATAAATATAATAAATATAACCAAAAAGTTCTTAATAAACATGGGCTCGATACCATTTTAAGCAAGACACTTAGTCAAATCAACCATATGTATGAATAAGGGTATAATTGGTATTATGAAAATATGCAATTATTCCGCTAGACCAATTTTGCATCAATTCAAGACTTATAGGACACTAATTGTTTTTGTATAAACTTGTAGGACCAATTTTGCAGAACGTTATAAACTTACGAAAGATATTTTGCAAAACTTTATAAACATACAGGGCATATTTTGCAAATCCAATAACAAAAGTCCGAAAATGCATTTTACCCCAAGTTACAGGATATTTTCTGCAATTAAGCCCCAATAATTTTGATGCGCATTTTAAGTATGCATTTTTTTCACGTGGATATATTCTATTATTTCCACTCTATAAAACTCTAATGAAATTCTAAGCTCACAACTCCATCAATTTTTAAAAATTAATCTCTTCGTTCTTAAACCACTCTGAGAGTCGGCATTTTGGTCTTAGATATCCGGATCCTCAGAAAAGGCTCCGAACCCGCATAAAGCGCCCAATTAAATGGCGGAGAAACAAATTGAGTGTGAGGCGATCGGAGCTCCGGCGGATCAAGGAGATGATCCGACCCGATTTCTGTCAATTGCGGCAACGAAGGTTCAGAAGGTGTACCGGGGATATCGTACCCGGCGCATGTTAGCTGACTCCTCTGTGTTTGCTGGAGAACACTGGTAACTTACACTTTTTTTTTTTTAATTGTTAAAATGTTTCCTTAGCATGCTTATGTTGGAAAAATGTTTGCAGAAAAGTTGGAACACAAAATGTTGCATTCGTGAGACATGCGAAATTAAGAATGTCCCAAGGATTTATTTATGTAATTCCCAGGATTTAACAAGGGAATTTAGAACGACAAAGCTTCACTCAAAACCAATGGCGTAGCCAAGGGGGCCAACTCGGGCCCCGGCCCCCTCTTTTAAATTTTTTTATACAAAGCAATTTTTTTTTAAAAATATATATTAGTTGAAATTTATATGATTTTTCATAGTTTTTCTATTCTCCACCCCACTTTTTGTGTGTCTGGTTCAACCTACTATACTATCCCTCGCTCGCCATTGCTCAAAACCCGACAAAACACGCAAAAACTTATGTGAGACGGTGAAAGTCGTGAGACGTGATACTTTTAGTGTCAAAAGTGATATTTATCAAAATACACTTAAATTAGTGTATTTAAACAAATATCATATTTACACTAAAAATATCACGATCTAGAAAAAGTAATAGAAGATTGAGTTGTTCTCAGTTCTCACTATATTTTTCTGCAAAATGAAGTGTTTATTAATAGACCTCAAGCCTCACCAAGTTCATTCTTAGCTCAAAAGTAGGAATATATATTTGAAATTAGAAAGGATGATGATATTTCTCAAAAAAAAAAAAAAAAAAAAAGGATGATGATAAAGTATGGAACAAGTGGTCATGTACCATGTTCATAAAGAAAGAAAGATTCCCCTAAAATATCAACATCAAATTACATCACTTTGTGACTGAAGCCTAGTTAAATATTAAAATCAATTTTAAGTGGCAAAGTTAAGCTTATCTTTTAAAACACCCATTTTATACAACAATTTATTTGCATTTTCGTGTGACCAACTTCAATTTTTTTAATAAATTGGGAGTATATAGTTGAACAGAGATCAGGTATGAACCTCGGTCAATACCCTTATAAAAGGTGAACGATACCATTTGAGCTACAAACTCGTGATGGGTGATCAACTTCACTTTTTTGTAACAAAGTGAAACAGAAATCGCATACTGTTCTTTTTTGTAACTACACTCGATCGTGCAGAATTATTAATTTATTATTTGGGATAATTACAAAAACCTCCCTGGGGTTCGGAATAATTACAAAAAGCAAGAGATTTTTTTGATTTCGACGTTTCGCCTTATATTTTTTCTATTCATAAGTAAAATACATTTCAAAATCTCGCTTGCAGATTCGCAGAAATATTACATTTACCCTTAAACTTAAGTCAAAATCAAACCTAAGGGATAATTACAAAAACCTCCCTAAGGTTCGGACAAATTTACAAAAACCGCTTGAGGTTTGATTTCGTCTTACATTTTCCCTATTCATAAGTAAAAAACATTTCAAAATCCCACTTGACATTTGCAGATTAGCAAAAATATTATATTTACCCTTAAACTTAAGTCAAAATCAAACCTGATGGGACTTTTTGTAATTTTGAATATTACGTGTTTTCTTCTAAATACCCGAACCTCAGGGGGCTTTTGTAATTATTTCTTCTTATTATTACTATTAATTTTTCTTAGGCTCATGTAATATATCTCTTCTATTTTTTGTAAATTGCTGTGATAATTTCTTGGCGATGAAAATCGAAGGCAACAAGCGCTGGATTTTGCAGTATTAAATCACAGAACGGTGTCGTTTTACAACTTGAAGCCAGAGACAGCTGCGTCACGGTGGAATCGTGTCAGTTTGAATGCTTCTAAGGTATACTAATTACTCCGTTGTAAAAATCTTCGCCTAATTCCGATCTAGGGCTGTTCATTCGGTTAACCATTAACCGAAATATCGAAAACCGAATTAATCGAATTTGCTAAAAGTTAAAACCATTAACCGAACCGAAATTATATTTACCGAATTATATTTCGGTTAATTCGGTCGGTTAACCGAATTAACCGAAATTTCTTTAAAATACAAATATATGTGTTGTATATGTAATATATAATATAAATGAATAAATATAATTCACATAAATTTCTTTAAAATAAAAAATATATTTTTTTATATATAATATATGATATAAATAAATAAATATTTATGATATATAAATATAAGTATATATAAATATATGTTAATATAATATTTCTGTTAATTCGGTTAATTTTTAATTTTGGAACCGAATTAACCGAGAACCAAAATTCTTCAAAACCTTTAAGGCTTTAACCATTCACTGAACCGAAATAATTCGGTTACCGACCGAATTAACTGAATTGATTTGGTTAACGGTTAACCGAAAAAAAAAATCGGTTAATTGAACACCCCTATTCTCGATCGACTCCGCCTGCGCGCTAGGTTTTCCTTTATCTCGCGCCTACATTTTGCTTTCGATTAGGCCCCGCCTAACCCCGCTAAAGCTCTGCCGCTGACGCTGACTTTAGTCTGCCGCCCAAGTAGCGTCTAACGTTTTTTCTAACATTAATACTCAGTTGAGCTCAATAGTTCTGCAGTCGTATTTTTTTTTTTTTAGCTTGAAATGGAAAGTGTATGGACAGGTGGGCAAGGGTTTATCTAAAGAGGCCAAGGCACAAAAGTTGATTTTTCAGCATTGGATTGAAGCTGTAAGTGTTAAACTCTCTTTATTACACATATCTTTAGGGAAAATTGCAAATTTGGTCTTATATCCTAAAATTAGCGGATAGCAATATCAATCCTGTTTAAATTCACTTATGTAATGTTTTAAAACTCTTAATTTCAGTCAAATATCCACCCAAAATTGAACTGTTCACCGGAAAATGTCATGTGAGGTGCACGTTACTCGACTAAATTACAATTTTAGTCTTGTAGGTGAGTGGCAATAATGGTATTGCAGAAATTACGATTCAAATAAAAAGCCATATTTTTCAAAAAGACTATCGATTCCAATCTTTTGGACAGAAAATTGGACAAACTCACAGAAACATCAACGTATCACATTCTTGCCAAACATGTTGGCGTGAAAATCAATTTTGCTTATCTTAACATCCTCCAAGCGAGTTTTATTTCCGAGTCTTTGTCTCGACAACATGTCGAAATTGGATGATGTCTATATAAAAAAATCTGGTTTTCGATTTAGTAGATTTGACTAAATATATGTACGCATGGATTTTTCCGGCAAATTTTCTAACTTCGGGCATCCAAAGGACTTATGTTGAGAGTTTTTTAAAACTTACGTGACGTTTTTACAAATCATGATTTCTGCAACACAAATATTGTCACTTCACTATAAAAGTATAAATACAAAACTAAACTTGCAATTTAGTCGAGTCACCTGCACCTCACATGATATTTTCCGACGAATAATTCAATTTATGGCAGAAAATTTGACTTATATTGAGTGTTTTTAAAACTAGTTACATGTTTTTTTTGCCAAATCGACTTATATTAAGCGGGGCTAATATTGCTAACCGTCTATAGCTACAGGTAGGGGTGTAAAAGAAGCGAATCTTTTTTGATTCGATTCGGCATTCGAATTCGTATATTGATATTTGAATTCAAAAAACTAGAATAAGAATCCAAATAAGAATATTTTTTTTGATTCGTATATTATGCGAATACGAAATATGAACATTATGATGTTCGATTCGATTATTCGAAAGAATATTCAATAATATTATATATTTATATTTATATTTATATAAATCACGTATATATAATCTTTAGACATTCAAGTATATATTTATTTATACAGATTAATAATATATAATAAACCATATATTGACGTATAAAAGGTACAATCTAATAAGCTCATATATAATTATTTTCTTTTAGTATATTCTTGATGGAATCAACAATAAAAGAAAATTGTCGGTGTATTTAGTGATTAATATGTTGTTGATGTATTTAACAATTTATTGTTGTAATCTAATCAAATATTTTTAGAAAAAATATAAATATTGGTTAGGATCTCGAATACGAATATTCGAATTGATTCGATATATTCAATATATTTTCAAATAAGAATAAGAATCAATTTTTTTATTCGAACATTAAAAGAATACGAATAAGAATATTTTCTAAATGAGTCAAATACGAATAGAATATCTTGATATTCAACTCGATTCGATTCGTTTACACCCACAGGACCAATATTGCAATTTTCCCTGTATTATATTTTAGTTTGAACATTTGGTAATATTTGTGAAGATTAATATTGATTTTTGTGAATCCGAACTAGATTGATCCGAGGCACCGCTATGGGAAGAACTTACATCTTTACTTTGATGAGTGGTCTAAAACAAATTCTGGTCAGCCATTCTTCTACTGGTGAGGAAAGCCTAAACTGCATTTAATATATACCTGCATATTTGGTTCTTGGTGTTTTTCTTTTGTGCTTGAAGCAATTTCATAAATTTAAAGTAAAATAAGATGAGGAAACTTGTTAAAATTTGTATGGTTGCATAAATCGCTAGACATTAGTCGGGCGGCAGGCCAGCGCCTAGCGCCTAGGTGGCCGCCTACAAACAACTCTGTTTTTTATATATTTTTTATTTCTAACTGATTTTTGGCGATTTTTGCCTCCTAGGCCTGATTTTTGGTGGCCTAGGTAAGCGTCTAGACCCGATTTTGGGCCGCCTAGGTCGATTTTCAGCCAAAACGATTTTTTGGACAAATTTTGGCAAAGTCAGATCGGCCTAGGGGCATCTAGTGCCTAGGCCGAAATTTGTATCAGTATTTTGTTCGTGGCTTTTCATATACATGCGCGCGCATTATTAGACTAATTAAATATTAAATGCCTAACCTCTTTAACAACTTAAATTTTTAGATATTCGATATAGTACTAGAGACAGACCAAACAAGAGGTCATGAGTTCGAATCTCAGTATCTTACCACTACCCATGTAACATGTTCCACGTGCAAGGCTTCATTAACAAAGTCCATACTTGAGGCTGCACGTGAGGGGCCGTACTAGACTAATTAATCATTAAATGCGTGTTAGACTAATCAAATATTAAATGACTCACCTCTTTAATAGCTTAAACTTTTAGATGAGGTAGTCATTCAATATATAGTAACTCTTTGTCAAAAAAAAAATATATAGTAACTCAACTCAAACTAAGATGGTTTTTAGCATTATTTGGAATCAAGTTTATTTACTATCAAGTTGATGCAAGGGATAATTACAAAAACTACCTCTAAGGTTTGGGGTAATTACAAAAAAAGCCCGGAGAAGTTTCAAAATTACAAAAATGCATTGATCGAGGTTTGATTTCGTCTTGTACAGGTTGGATCTTGGAGATGGAAAAGAGGTTGATCTTAAAGAGTGCCCAAGATCAAAGCTTCATCAACAATGTGTCAAGTATCTTGGACCTGTATGTTATCAAATTAATTTCATTACTCTGTGCATGCCAACTTATTTTTCTTAGATTTCTTTTGCGTGGTAGATACGAATGATTGGATTTTACCATTTATAATGCAATTAAAATAGGTCTGATCTAAGTTTACTGACAGTTTAAATTGCAATTTTATTAGTTCTGTAATTACATAACTAAAATTGCAAGTTAAATATGTCTGACCATCTAATTATAGTGATTGGATCTTTCCATTCAGGATAATTACAAAAATACCCCTGAAATTTGGGCTAATTACATAAAAACCCAAAGATTCTTAGAAATTACCAAAAAAAACTCTTTAGGTTTGATGCATATTACATTTCCCCATCATATGGGAAAACATTTCAAAAGTTTACCTTACGTTTATCAATATATTACATTTACGCATCCCCTTAAATTTAAGACACAATCAAACCTTAAAGATATTTTTGTAATTTTCAAAAACCTCTTGTTATTTTTTTTTTGTAATTAGCCCAAACCTTATGGGCCTTTTTGTAATTATCCCTTCCATTTATGCTGGTAGGGCAAAATTGATCATTTTAGAATTTTGTTTGACAAAATCACCTTATATCTTTAAAAATTTCTTGGATTTAGTCCTTAATTCGATGAAATTTTGGAATTGTATACAAAATATCAATTGAGTTGCTTGTGAACCACAAAATTGGGGATTCTCGAATCTCGAGGCAAAAAAATTAGAGGGTCCATTTGGATGGAGGGATTTGAAATTCCAAGGATTTCAAATGAATGGATTTCAAAGTCATTGATTTGAAATCCACCGCTTGTTTGGATGGTGTAGATTTGTGTAAGGATTTCAAATCCATCGTAAGTTTTGATAAAAAAATTGGAAACTCTATTTATTTTCGTAATTGATATGAAATAAATAAAAATAAAAGATATAATCTTATTATTTTGTGTGTAGTGTGTGTAAATGTGTGCGATGTGTGTAGTGTGTGTAAATGTGTGCAATGTGTGTAAGTGTGTAAATGTGTGTAAATGTGTGCGGTGTGTGTAAATGTGTGCAATGTGTGTAAATGTGTGAATATGCAAGTGAGCATAAAGGAAAAAAAAAGAATGGATTTCAAATGACTAGGTTTTGGTAGGGATTTGAAATCCATTGATTGGATGTATATGCCAAAAATGCAGGGTGTGGATTTAGCTAATGATTTCAAATCCCTCCTCCCAAATCCTCCCCAAATCCCCCATCCAAATGCACCCAGAGAGTTTTTGCTGATGTAGTTGTTGAGTAAGGTGTTTATGGAAAAAAAGCCCCAATATTTGGAGGAAAACTCTATTTTTTGCCAGGAGATTCAAAATTTTCCAATTTTTTATGTTCACTTGCATACACGTTAGATTTTCCGAGCAATTTTTAAGTTTTTATGAATTGAGGACTAAATCCAAGAGTTTTTTTTTTTTTTTTTTTTACAGATATAAGGTGATTTAGCCAAACAGAATTTAAAAATAATTAATTTCACCGCACCCCTATAGTTACACTACTAAAATTGCAATTCTTTTCTGTGACCAGCAAGAGCGAGAACATTATGAATACATGGTTGTTGATGGCAAAATGCTGCACAAACTAACTGGGAAACCTCTTGATACAAATCAAGGATCCACATGGATTTTTGTCATGAGTGTCTCCAAAAGATTCTACACTGGAGAGGTATAATTAAATGTGTAATAAATAAAGTAGAATTATATTACATTACATGTCTGGTGTTTTATTTCTCTTTATCAACCATTAATATTAAATCTTAAAGCATTTAATTTAATTTTATTCAGAAAAAGAAAGGATTGTTCCACCATTCCAGCTTTCTTGCTGGAGGTGTTACTATAGCTGCTGGAATGCTCATTGCAGAGGATGGGGCACTTAAGGTACGTACTGCCTGGGATATTGTCATTATATAACGGGATAATTACAAAAACAACTCGAAGTTTTGGATTAATATCAAAAAAATCAATTGAAGTTTCAAAAACTTTTAGAAATTCATTGAGGTTTGATTGATCTCACATTTGCCCAATTGTTAGTTGATCTAACGAAATTTGCCGACGTCATCAAATATTTTACAGATTATATTCATCAACTTTTCTAAATAATACAAATAGTCCGTCTCCCTATTAGTATTATTTACAAAGTCGAGAGATGTAATTGTAAAATGTAAGAGTTTGGAGTATTTGTAATAATTAGAAAAGTTGAGGGACATAATTATAAAATATCCGATGGCGTCGTTCAACTAATAGTTCGGGTAAAAATATAAGACAAAATAAAACAAAAGGGGGGGGGGGTTATGTAATTTTTCACCATGCAATTGCAAGCGGTAGGGGATTAGATCTCATATTCCATTTTGTCTATTTCGCTCCCTATTTCATACACTTGATGAATGACACATGTACAATTATGACGTCATGTGATATCATCATATACACGTGTCAATGAATGTAGTGGAATAAGAAAAGTGGAAAGAAAATCTCAAAAGTTTTCGAAAAATATTTTCCCCTCCAAAAGTTTTCCAAATTATTTTTTTAGTTAAAATAAAAGAATTACTTTATATTTGCCACCCAAAACTTTGATAAAAATTTGAAGTAGTTGTGTTTTAACTTTTAAAGTAAAACTATTAATTATTGATTAATATATGAACATTTTTCTCATAGTTTAAATTTATCAACTCAATCTGTTCTTTTGGGTGTCCCCTCCGTCTTAAGTTTGAATCCCGACTCGACCTTGCCACCGATTGTCTTTATATTTCATAACTAAACAAAACTACCAATCGTTTTTACCTAATGATGCTATCACATTTTAATTTCTTCAGTCCATCACCAGTTATAGTGGACACTATAAGCCAACCGATGATAGGCTCGATATCTTTCTATCATTTCTCAAGGAAAATGGAGTTAATTTGGGCGAAGTCGAGGTAATGTCATTGCATTACGTATTCGGAAATGGATCCTCTATATTTTCATTTGGTAAATTTTGTATAAATTTCGGAGAGAAAAAAAAACACAATGATAAAAAAATGTTTGAATAAAAAAATAGGTTCCAAACATTTTTTTATTCTTGTGTCTTTCTCTCTCTAAAATTTACACAAAATTTACCAAACGAAAAATGTAGAGGATTCATTTCCTAGTATTCGCACGAATAGTGAATCATTCATAGGGATAATTACAAAAATTATCCCCGAGATTTAGTTTTTTTCTTTTAAATAAAATAATTTTCTTTGAGAATTAGAATTAAAATACCATTGATATTTGTTTAATTTCTTTTACAAATTGCACCCTCAAAAGTATGAATGGCTAATCGTGTAATCATATAGTATTTCATGTCGACATAAAATGATAAGTTCAAACACGAACGAGGCGTGATAAAGGATTGTACTTACCCGAATAGGAACATGAAATTTTCCGTATTGACACGACACAACAACACTATAAATCGTTTTTTTCTTGAAAAACTGATTAAGTGTGAACAATACAATGATAACAGATTACGAATATACACGATACAAACTACAAACTATCCAATAAGAACAAATAAAGTATTAGGCTAGCTATCGTATAGCTAGTGTGTCATTAACAAGTGAACGAGGCATTATCAGATATGTTTTTGAAAGCAGACCGTGTCACTAATTCGTTATTTCCGTATCCTTATTTAATCAGATACATAAGGCCAACGAGGACTATGAGCGCAATGGAAATGGGAAATTGGCTGGAGATGTATCTCTATCAGAAGTTTCAACTTCTGATTCTCGAATCAAATTCTAGCAATATGAAATAAGCTGTGATTTCAGCTTTTTGGCTGCAACATTTATTATTCTTGTTTGCTCCATGTATTCCGTGTTGTCTATTTTACAGCTGCTTTTTTAAAAAATGAGTTCAAGTAATTAAGAAATATTTTCCTTCGATAAATAAAGTCTAAGGCTTGTTTGGGATCATAAATTAGGCTTGATCTATTTTATAATCATGGAATATCTAGTATTTGGAATATGTAAAAATTGAGCCTCCACAATAATCATGTTGGTGTTGTTTAATTCAACTTTGGCTTTGATCCAACTAACAAAGGATTTTCCATTACGGCCATGATTCTTGTTTTTTTTTTTTAATTATTTAGGGCCATTTTGAACATTTCTAGTGTTTATCCTATACAATCACTAATATTGAATGATATAATATTATCCTACTCAAACAACCTACTTTCATAAGCCTACAATCCAAACTGTAACGCCCCATTCTTTTTTTTTTTTTTTTTGTGCATTTTTAGCGTGCGTATAATTTTTTTTTAATAAATAGATAAATGAAAACTTTAGCGGAAGCGATAATGAGAATACTTAAAGTCTTAAGAAATAATTATAGAGAATTTGTCAAAAATTAAAAATCCACTCAAAACACTTTGAAATAAATTAAAAGAAAATAATACACCACAATTGTTCGAAATTTAAAACTAGTTCATAGTTCTTAAAATTGAAATAATTAAAAGTGAAATCATCGTTATTCCCCCACATCCGCAACGCATCCATCCATATGATCTCAAAATATTTGAATTTAGAGGTGAGTAATCACATATTCAAGGGATAAAGATTGTCCAAGCTAAATACGAAAAATGCACAATTACATAAATTAACACATAACCTTTCCCGTTGGCATAAGCTTTGGATAGCACATAACCTTTTCCGTAGGCACGAATGCCATATTTTCCTTTCCCATAGGCACGAATTCCATATTTTCCTTTCCTTCAGTAGGCACGAATGCCATATTTTCCTTTCCCGTGTACGAGGCCAAAAATTTTCCTTTCCCGTGGTCACGAATGCCATATTTTCCTTTCCCGTGGCACGAGGCCAAAAATTTTCCTTTCCCATGGCACGAGGCCAAAAATTTTCCTTTCCCGTGCACGAATGCCATATTTTTCTTTTAAAAGTGTACGTGGCCAAAAATTTTTCTTTCCCGTAGGCACGAATGCCATATTTTCTTTTCCGTGGCACGTGGCCAAAAATGTTCCTTTCCCATAGGCACGTGGCCAAATTTTCCTTTCCCATAGGCACGAATGTCATATTTTCTTTCCCATAGGCACGAATGCCATATTTTCTTTTCCCGTGTACGAAGCCAAAAATTTCCTTTCCCGAAGGCACGTGGCCAAATTTTCCTTTCCCATTTCATGACATACATTATATTGAAAACATGAAATTCATAAAAATTAATCATATCATATAGCACATTAAAAGCATATAATTCACATAATTATGCATATCATGTAATACATCGAAAGCATATAATTCACATAAATATGCATATCATTTAACCATTTAAAATGCGTAATTCACATAATTGAACAGTTTAAGCATTTAACAAGGACAATGAAATATACACATAAAATGTGATAAGAATCCCTACCTCAATCGGCAAATAAAGTAGATGCACAAATAGCTCGAAAGTAGAAGTCCTAATTGTACGGTTCTTTGTCGCCTACAATATAAATTTAACATGATTTAGGCTAGAGATTAAGTATTAACTTCTAATTAAAATAATTATACTTATAATAGCCTAGGACTTTTAGTATGCGAAAATTTGACTACAAAATAAGTTTAGAGGTCTAATTGAAAGAAGTTAAAAGTTTATTTTAGTTTTGGGCTAAATTGAAATGCTTGTAGGGTAAAATTGAAAAAATCCAGAAAATCTAAATAAGTTATAGGGGTTAATTTGAAAATTTTAAATAAAAATTTGGACTGAATTGGAACTTGTTTGGGACTAAAATAAAAATTTTCAGAAACATTGATTTGGAAATAGGACCTAACTGAAAACTAGTGGACTAAAATGAAAAGTTTCAAACTGCAAATCTAGTCTTATCTTCTATCCAATTTCCAAAAGGTGGTCCTTGGCCCAAACACCCTTTTCATCTCTGTACATTTTTTCAATTTTGCACACACTTGACAAACACACACACACGTCTACACAGACACACACAAACACGTCACACACACTCATACACACTAATTCACACACAACACACGCACACTGCACACACTCAGCTATACACACAACACACACAGTTACACACACACGTACAAATTAAATCACACAAACATGTAGTAAGACACACACACACATGCATGCATTAGCATACACACACCAACACACCCACACCAGCACACACAAACAGACACACACACAATGACGGTGTGGCCAGAAATTTCGGGTGAGGGGCTAATAATATTAGTATAAAAATAGTTTATCGGACTTTTTGACACTTTTCCATAATGAAAATAGTTTTAACCATGTTTTTTTAGCCATTGAATTAATTCAAATATCCAAGTTGTCTTTTTCCATTTCCGGACCACCAGGTCAGTGACTCGATCTTAGAAAAATGTCACGAGATCAATTTTTTGAAATATATTCAAGACTTCATTAGAGAATCTGAAAAAGTAAAATCGTGTCAAAATGACTAAAAAATATGACTATTTTTCATTTTTACAAAACATAAGTGGACAATTTGTCTATTACCACGTAGATAAAAAAATGAAGAACAATACTTCAAATTTAAAATAAGTAGAAATTTTGATTGAGTCAATATATTAATTCAATCACATCTTAAATATTCAAAAATAAATAACAAAACAATTATATCAATATATCAAAATGGACAAATAGAGACACAAGAGAATAAAAGCAAAACTTGAGTTAAAATTTATGGCGGAGCTTAAGTTCAAATTTTAAGAAAAGGAAAAATGACAAGACTCATATTTTTCAAGATTCACAAATGAAAAATGAAAGAAGAATGCAAGATGGATTAACAATGAAATGACCAAAATACCCCTACTTTTTTTCAAAATTTGAGGGGGCCTAGTGCCCCCTTGACCCCTACATAGCTTTGTCCCTGCACACACAACAATGTTTCTTCTTTTTCTTCTTCTTCTTCTTCTTTTTTTTATAAAATGCTTAAATTCTAGTTAAGGCCAAATCTACCAATAGCATCAACATGATTTAAATTGAAGATGGATTAACAAAATTTACCTCAAAAATCCTCTAAATTGATTGTGAGAGAAAACTTTCCAGGAGCTCTATTAATTGTACGGGAGATACAAAAATGTAGAAGTTCATCCCTTTTTCTTGTATGCAGTAGGAATTTAAGGGTATTGCTATTATTAGTAGTAGTAACTTTAAACATGAAGTAGTGTTTAAAAGTGGGGATGATGGCATAAAGTAGGGATGGACACAAAAATGGGGTGGTGGCAAAAGAAAAAATGGGGGTTGTCTGCCACCCCAAAAAAATCATGATTAATACAAAAGATAATTTAGAAAAAGAATTTATATATAAAAAAAGAACAGGTGTTACACAAATAATATATACATTTCAAAAAAAAAAAAAAAAGAAAAATAGGATAATTACAAAATGCCCACGGAGGTTTGGGCTAATTACAAAAAAACCAGCAATTCTTGGAAATTACAAAAATCCCTTTAAATTTTTCCCTTTCACATGTATAAAACATTTTAAAAGTTTCTTTACGTTCATCAAAATATTACAACTACCCTTCTAAATTTAATAAACAATCAGACCTCAAAGGTTAGTTATTTCTTTTTTTAAATTTCAAAAAACCCTTGGTTTTTTGTAATTAGCCCAAACCTCAAGGGCCTTTTTGTATCTATCCCATAAAATTTTCCATGAACAACACAATCATATTTAATCCATACAGTTTACAAATCCCATCCACAAGTCCAAACAAGATATAAGCTAATACTGGTAATAAGACACTAGAACAGGGCTTCTAACACTATTATGCTTGGAGTCACTCCACACTAGTGACCCCGACATGTACGTCTCATTTTGGGGCAGTTTCCCTTCCAATGTCACTGTAAACGACTTTTTCTCGTACGGCCGTTCAAAAGTCAACACATTGGGGTTGACTTCAATGGAAAGGTCCTTTGGGGACTCAACTTGAGCCTTGTATGCCGATTTACCGACCCCAACGTTAGTAACAGTGCGGTAATACACTGCCGAGAAGGCAGATTCTCTAATCTTGACTTGGAAATATATTGAAGGGTAGTTGATCCCATCTGCTCCTTTTGCTTGTGGGATTTTGGAGCAGTTGTATTTATTGTTGCCTGTTAGCAGAGCTATGTCTTTGCTTGTGTACCCGAGTCTGCAGAGTAAACTTATGTAGGAGATTGTGTCTATGTCGTATATCAGACCGGGATGCAATGCTTTCACCGGGTCGATTTGTCCTGAGCCGGAGGCTAACTCGCACTCCAATGGCTTTATCTTCATTGGCGTTGCTGCAGAAAGCGTGCCCATATCGATTATTTAATCGACAAAAAGGTGTAATTAGTGTATATAAGGGATAGTTACAAAGCCCTGAGATTTAGCTTAGTTACGAAAAAAACGAATAACTTTTAAAAATTACAAATAGCCCCAAAACGTATTACATATATATCGCTTTGAGGTTTGTTTTTGTTTTAAAAATTACCCCTCAATAGGGTGCAACTTGTAAAATAGATTTATAATTTGGGGTGTTGATTTTTCAATGCCTGAACTATAGGCATTTTGTCGATTCGGTACCTACATTTGCGGTTGACTAATTAAGTACCCAGATTACATGGATTTTATAAGTTAGTACCTATTTCAACTTGGAAGGACGAAAATACCCCCAATAATTTAATTGTTTAAATTATATGGGCTTTCCTTGGGAGTTTTTCGTCCTTTCAAGTGGAAATATGTACCAATTTATAAAATCCGTGAAGTTTGGGTACTAAATTGGTCGCTGGCAAATGTGGATTACCAAACTGGCAAAGTGTCTATAGTTCAAGTACTAAAAAATCAACCACGTTACAATTTTGAAGATAATTGTTTTTATTTTTTTAAATTAGGCTAACCTCAAGCTAGTAAGTATTTTGTGATTATCCCTAGTGTATAACATCATATCATAGAATGATAGAATAGGTAGACTAGTTAAGAAAAAAAAAAAACATCGACGGGACCTCTTGTTTCCTACAATTTTTCATCTGGTGTTTCAATGAAGGCCACCACGTGTAGGAGATGATTTCATTATTATACATGTGTCAGTCATTCATCCAATCTATTGAAACATCATACGAAACACCAGGAGCTCCGATCCCGTAAAAAACAAGGGTAATTGGGGTGGTGCGTGTACGAAAAAGACAGAAAGCTCACAAGTGGTCATCAGAGCAGATTTAATGGCAGCAGGAGACCATCTTGGATGGAAGGTTTTGACGAAGGCAGCAGCCCCGGCAGCATGAGGGGTAGCCATTGAAGTTCCAGATAGCACATTGTATTTTACCACTCTATCATCACCGTCCATTCTAGTCATCGTGGTGAATTTAGTGAAAGCTGCCAATATGTCAACTCCAGGCGCAGCGATATCAGGCTGTACACATTTCAAACTTAGTGCCAAAAAAAAGGGATAATCACAAAAACTACCACCGAAGTTTCGGATAATTACCAAAAGAACCCAGATAAATTTCAAGATTACTAAAAACTCCTTGAGGTTTTTAATTTCGTCTTACATTTCGCCCCTTAATATGAAAAATAATTTCAAAAGCCCCCCTTACATTTATAGATATATTACAGTTAACCCCTTAAAATTAAGCCATAATCAAACCTCAGATAGTTTTTGCAATTTTGAAACTTTGTTTTTTTTTTTTTTGTAAATACCCAAACCTCAGGAGTAGTTTTTGTAATTATCCCAAAAAAAAAAAAAAAAGGAAACGAGCAAGAGAGAATTTAATTGTGGGAGATTTTACCTTGAGTATGTTAGGACTTATTTCTTGAGGTCCTCTAGATGAAAACGGAGCTACGGAGGGTGCGGTCATATTAACACCTCTTGTTTTGTATATAATAGCTAGTGGTGATCTATAAGTCGAAAATGTTAAATGTTAGCTTAGCCTTTAACTCTGGTTCTAATTAAGGAAAAAAAAAACCAAAATTTTTGTGAATCAAATAGTACTTTGTGGTATTTATGTACTTATCGATCTTTTGACCGTCGTCGTAGCTAACAAAGGTTCCTGGTCCAATTGTAGGAAATGCATCGTCCAACGTGTCGTCGGACATGATGGTGCCAGTTCCGCCTAGGAGTGGAATGACAGAAACACCGCTTCCTCCCTGGCAATAAACGATCTTCCCTTTTACCTTGCTTTCACTCAATGTATCTGACTCACAGGCACTGCGACAAAGAATTATTAAGAGGGTGTTTGGCTGAGCTTATAAGCTCTTAAAAACAGCATATAAGATGTTTTAGAGCTTATAAACTCTTAAAATGTGTTTGGTAATTTTTTTCCAAAAGAGCTTATAAACTCTAAAAAAAAGTTGTTAGAGAGCTTATAAGCTCCTAAAAAAAAAAAAAAGTACCTCCACCCAAATTTTTTTCTAAAAGAGCTTAAAAGCTCCTTATTTTAAACATTCAAAACACAAAAAAATACTTAATAATTTTATAAGATATAAAAACAGCTTATAAGCTCAACTATCTTATTTTATCCAAACTCTCTGACAGCTTATTTTTAAAATAAGATCTAACATCTTATAATCTCCTAAAACAACTTATCAGATGTAGAAGCTTACAAGATGTTTTAAATAAGCTTAGTCAAACACCCTCTAAGTCAGTATGGCTATTGATGAGTGAAAATTAGATGAGAATTAAATTGTAGTGTTTGCAAAAAGAAGCTAAACATTGAATAAGTTAAAGGGATAATTACCAAAAAAAAAAACTAGTGTTTGGGTTAGTTACAGAAAGATCCAGGGATGTTTAAAATTATAAAATACCCCCTCAGGTTTGATTTTGTCTTAAATTTAAGGGGACAATTGTAATATTTTTACAATTGTCAGAAGGGTTTTTGAAATATTTTTCGCTTATAAAAGTGGGAAAATGTAACACGGAGTCAAACCACATAGATTTTTTGCAATTTTAAAAAAACCTGGACTTTTTTGTAATTAGATTGAACCTCAGTTTTTTTTTTTTTTGGTAATTATCCCCAAGTTAAAGAATGTTCAGTGAATAAGTTGTAAAGGAGTTTTATTTGTGAATCAAACCAGAACTACAATCAGAAATCTAAAGTACATCGCCCTGTATTATTGAATTTTGCAGAATTAGAAGCAAAAGTTGACGATTACTTTTTTTAGGTGTTTGCAAACACACCCTAAGTTTGAGGATTAAATTTGAATGCTACAGAATGCAAATTCGAAACAAATGTAAACGACCTGTGACAGAGTCTAAAACAGACAACATACTCTTATTTTCAAGTACAAAGATCAAAATGTTAAGGTACCTGAAATTTCCAACATAATCTCCACTAACATTTTCGTTTCGTGCAAGAACTCCATTTATCAAAGGGTAGAAGCTTTTATTAAGAGCAAATGTATTAACTGCAACCCCCTGCCAAACAAAACCAACCAAAGCATTAGAAATCAAATGGAGCCCAAAATTAGACCACAAGAACAAAAAACATACAGAAATATTTTCTCCATTGCCCAATTTGACACTTGTCTCAAGCTTCCTGTCAATAGTGCTAGCAGCAACTGTCAAGATCCACGGCGCAACGTTTTCAATCGTTCCTTCAGCCGGTCCTTCGTTCCCCGCCGCACAGACAGTCAGGATTCCTTTCTTAGCGGCATGAAATGATCCGATGGCTATAGAATCTTGCGTGAAGTTACGCAATGGCCCCCCTATGGATACAGATATGACATCAACTCCGTCGGCTATGGCTGCATCGAACGCTGCTAAAAGGTCCACATCCTGGCAGCCACCGCCCCAGCACACTTTGTAACTAGCTATCCGGGCTGATGGGACCCCACCTCGAGCGGTGCCTTCTGCGATGCCGTATATGCTCGCGCCTTCCACGGATACACCGGCGGCCGTGGAGGCCGTGTGGGTCCCATGGCCTTCGGTGTCCAAAGGAGTCGTCTCGTCATCGTATGCAATGCCTCCGAAATTGAAGAATCGCGCACCGATGACTTTGCTGTCAAAAAGTTTAAACGATATCGCCAATAAGTACAATTGCACCGTCAACGTCTTAGCTAGTATTTCATCTGGAATTTCAATACGTCATATTCTACGAGTTTAGATTTCATGTTTCATTCATCTGGATGAACTACAAGTGTAAATACCTATAAACAATCAACAACTCATGTTTATTTCACTACTCATGTTTATTTCACTGACAAGTGGATTAATGGAACAGGAAGTGGAACACCAATTTGGATCAGGAAATATGTTCCACATATTATACACGTGATATTCACTTGGGCTTCAATTGGATTGAAGAATTTGAAGAAAGCATTTCGAATCCAAATCTATTGAGCTTGTTTACGTAATCTCAAAATATAATGGATTCTAAATCATTGAGCTTCTGTTCTGAACTATTTTTTCAGTAATTGTAGTGTATTTCATAATCCAACTTACATTGACTTATTTAAAATTCTTATGGATAATTACAAAAACTATCCCTAAGGTTTAGCCTAATTATAAAAAACTCCAACAATCTTTCAAAATTACAAATACCCCCTTAACGTGTTACAAACACAACTCGTATTTACCTAACAAATACCCTCCTCCTCGTGAAGGTGCAATTTGTAATATAGAAACAAATGTCAATTGGTACTTATAATTAGATAACTTGGATTATTTTGTGATTAGGTCACACCTCAAAGGACAGTTTTTGTAATTATCCCAAAATCGTCTCTTCAAAACCCAAAACTCAACCTAAATCAATTGGGACATTAATGGAAATATAGTGAAAAATGTTGTATGGATTTAGAATACTTGCTTGTTGCAACCAGTGAAGTTTACGCCCTTGTCGCATTTGCCCTTCCATTTCTGAGGGGGAGGTCCAAATCCAGTATCACTGAAACTGGGGGATTCGACCCATATTCCTGCGCCATAAATAAATGTAGAAAAAAATAAGCATAAATTTCTATAGGAATTTGTATTATAAAAGTAAATTCAAGTGGTACCTGAATCAAGGACAGCGACTATGGTATCGCTCTCTGTCTGATGATTTCTCTTCGCATTCTCTGGTAATCCAAGAAAATCCCACGATCTTGTTGTGAGAAGTTTCTGGACTTTGTTTGGAAACACCGAAACAACGCCTTCTTTCTCTGAAAAAAAAAATAAAACAAAGGGATAATAATTACAAAAACACTCCTAAGGTTTGGGCTAATTAAAAAAAAATAGAGTTCTTTGAAAATTACAAAAAAATCCTTAAAGTTTGATTAAAATCTTTACATTTTTCCTAAGATTTTCGAAAATATTTCAAAAACCTCTCTGATATTTACAAAATATTACAATTACCCCCTTAAATTTAAGACAACGAAATCTAAAGGGTTTTTTTGTAATTAACCCAAATCTCGAGGGGGTGTTTTTGTAATTATTCCTAAAACAAAATAAAGAAGAATCAAAAAAATGTCCAAAGTAGTTAAATGAATTTTTTTGATGTAAAAGTTCATTTTTATGATAATAGATGTTTAAATTTTTGGATAAATCACCCCATTCATTATAGAGAAGTTAGAATTTGAGGCTTTTTGAGAAATCACTTGTTATTTGCATAAAAGCTCCCAAACACGGAAGAAGTAAATTGAAGTACATTAGAAAAAAATGAAAAGGGTAAAGGGTCATTACAAAACTACCCTTAAGATTTGATCTAATTACAAAAAACCCAAACAATCTTTCAAAATTAAAAATACCCTCTTGAAGTATGACAAGAGTGTTTGCCGTTTACAAACATTAAAAAAATGATTCTCATCTTTTAGTTGAAAAAAATACATTTTTAGTGTTTGCAAAATAACAATTTTTGCTTTTGTCTCTACTTCACGTAATCAAAATTTAAAAGTTAAAGGTGGAGAAGAGTTCTTTTGGTGACTTTGTAAATAAAAAAATATATATTTTTGACATTTTTCTCCTCAAATTTTATCATATTGCAAAATTGGTTTTTCTATATCTAAATACCCGTATCACTCATATATCATTGTATTTGTCTACTTATCCAAATTTTGATTTTGAAAGTGTTTTTTTTTCCTCAAATATTTCTCGACTCTATTCAAACACCGACAACTTCTAATTTCAAATATTTTCGTTTATACGATTTATCACTTCTTAAAAAGCAAAAGTGTGTGCGTACGCTCCCAACAAACAGCCCTTGAAATTTGTATTTTTCTTAACAAATAATTGACAGTATAACTTGTAAAATAGAAACAAATATCAAGGGCCGTTTGTAATTTTGAAAAATAACTGTACCTTTTTGTAATTAGAGTAACTGCAATGGTAATTTTTATAATTAAACTCAAATAATAACATATTTTCCACAACATACGTGCTAACAGTTCTGCTTCACGAGGCAGTAATCGTGCAGCGAATCCATTGAAACTCCTTCCATAGCTATGTATCTTGGATTTCCTAGCTATTGTTTCACTGCAAATTACACCATCAACATATAATTATAAACAAGGGATAATTACAAAACACCCCTAAGGTTTGGGCTAATTACAAAAAAAACCCATAGTTCTTTGAAATAAAAAACCCGTTGAGGTTTGATTCCGTCTTACATTTTAACCGGTGATTTTCAAAAATATTTCAAAAATTCCCTAACATTTGCAAAAATATTACATTACCCCACTTAAACTTAAGACAAACGAAACTTGAAGGGGTTTTTGTGATTTTGAAACATGTCCGGTTTTTTTGTAATTAACCCAAACCTCAGGGTGTTTTTGAAAAAGTGATTGTTTATAAGGGATAATTACAAAACACCCCTAAGGTTTGGGCTAATTATAAAAAAAAAAAAAAAACAGAAATCTTTGAAAATTACAAAGAAAACCCTTGAAATTTGATTACATCTTACATTTCTTCACGATTTTCAAAACATTTCAAAAAAACTCCCGATATGTACAAAAATATTACAGTCACTCCCCTTAAATTTAAGACAAAATGAAACATGAATGAGTTTTTGTAATTTTGAAACATGTCCTGGGGTTTTTTTGTAACTAACCCTAACCTTAGGGGTGTTTTTGTAATTATCCCTTAATAATAATAAAATAAAGTTATTTCATAAATGTTGTAATTACTCTCAATTGTTGCTGAAAGAAGGCTGTTGTGAACATCCATCACAGATATAGTGTTCTGCTTCAATTCTCCCATGTAAACAATGTATGTCTGTTTGAAAAAACGACCACAAGGAAATCTCAGTTTCACAGGTAAAATTAATTTGGGATAATTACAAAAACACCCCAATGTTTGGGCTAGTTATAAAAAAATCGGGAGATGTTTTAAAATTACAAAAAGTCTCCTCATGTTTGATTTTCTCTTAAATTTTAAGAAGGCAACTGTAATATTAGGGGAGCTTTTGAAATATGTTTTGCTTATGAAGGGGTAGATGTAAGACGAATCAAACCTTGAGGGGTTTTTTGTAATTTGTAAACCTCTTTGGGATTTTTAGTAATTAGCCCCAAACTTAGGGAGTTTTTTGTAATCATCCCAATTAATTAACCATCATGCCCAAAATTCTTTGGGGGGAGGGGGAGAAAGCATATGATTTGCAATTATTTTTTGACATTGCATAACTTCTTGATACATATACTCCATTTAATTAAGATATCAAATAGTATCGAACTCAGATAGGGGTGGCAAATCGTATGGGTCGTGATCTTGTTATCGGGCCGCCCGATAAGAACATGACCCAATAAGCACTAACCCGAACACGCGATAAAAGCTTAACAGTTAAAATGATAACACGCACACGACACGATAAAAATCCGATAGCCTTACATGGCCCGTTAAGCCCGATAAGCAAATTTATTTATATTTATTTATAAATTATTATTAATTTTTGGCTCATTTGAACAATTTAGAGCTTTTAGCTCGTTAAACCATTTACTAATATAGTATAATATTATTTTTCTTCAAATATTTATCACGTATAGAGCCCTTTAGGAGGTTAGAATGAGAAAAAATGTGTAAAAAAGATATTGTTTATGTTATTGGGTCTTATCGGGTTTAACAGGCTTATCGGGTTGGCTCGATATGGACCCGATTTCTTATCGTTCTTATCGGGCCGACCCGATAACGCCCAAACCAATAACACGTGGCCCAAACCCGATAATTTCGTGTTGTGCTATCATATCGTCGCCTCAAATTGCCACCCCGAGCTCAAAATTTTATATTCACAAATGGGCTCGCATTTGGACTATATATATTAAAAAATTAGTACCGGATTTGTGATTTAAGTAGAGTCAGAAATTTTGGCCCACTCAATGGGCTGGCCCACCAGCCCGGTATTTTACCGGATTGGGCTGTAAGCCTCGTAATATTCTAGGTTCAAAAATACCGGGCCTCAAACGCCTGGTCTGACAGTCCGAAAAAACCGGGTCGGCCGGTCGGACCAGTTTTTTAGTGTATTTTTCAAGCTCTAAAATTGGAGACTCGGTTACTATTTGGTCCAGCCCGATTTCATCCTTTGGTCCGGCTGGTCGATACCGGTATGGTCCGTTTGACACCTCGAGATTTAATATTCATAAAGGGGCTCACATTTGGACTACATATAATATAAAATAGTATCGAACTTGAGATTTTGAGACTTGAGGCAAACTTAACAATGGCCAAATAATTTGAAGCACGAGACAATTGAATTGGTAGGATTCATGTCAAGTCCTGCCCTAATTTCGAAAATTTTGTTTAAGCTTATTTCACTTTTTATTCCATACGTGTAAATCTAAAAATACGAGGTAACACTAAATTGAAACACAGAATACAAACCGAGTAAATAATAAAAAAATTAAAGACGTGGTGAGAATACCTGTCTCTCATTGTCTTTAGAACCATTGCTGGGCCTGGTAAAATCAAGGCATAATAAACTGAAGAATGTGAAAAGCAGTAGCTTTTTTGACAACTTCATTGCACTTTTAACTTATGGCTTGTGTGTGTGAATTTCTGTGTTAGTTTGGTGTGTGTATGTGTGTTTTTCTATGTTATTTTAGTGTGTGTTTTGGTAATAGTGGAGAGGAGAGTGATAAAAAAAATGGTAGCTTTTTGAAATAATAATATGAATGAGAGTTTATAGGCATGGATTATGGATCGGTTGAGCTGTAGAAGAATATTTCAATTCACCACAAGAAATCATGAGTCTAATGCGTTATAAGTTAGAACAACATTGCACTATAATATATGCGACATTTATTGTACCAAATCACCCCGCAATCGTAACAACTAACAATGACCTCCAAGCTAGGAAATACAGACACTTCCGTGAGAACAACATACATGTATCGATACGTATTTGACATGAGACTTTATATGATACTTCACTGGATAGTTCTTGGATACATATCTATTGTATCTAATTGGGAAGAAATTCGACCTAGACGTCTCAATTTGAAGGAAACAATCAGATTTAAGTATTATGAAATTATAGTTTTTAATGTTTAAAACATTATTTTTTAACTGTATTTAGTACGTCTATATTTTTAATTAAAAAAATATATAATCTTATATGTATATATATTGTACCGTATCATAAGCATTTCAAACTATAATGTATTCATGTCGTGTCATATCGTGCCCATGTCTCGTATAAGTGCTTCGTGGCCTCCATGATAGAAAAAACATAATGATTTAAAAGGTAACTGAATACAATATATAGAATTAAATTTATTGACAATTTAAGCAGTGAAAATTTTAGAAGTAAATTTATTGATAATTTAAAAGGAAACGGAGTAAAAATTTAGAAGTAAATTTATTGATAATTTAAAAGGAAACGTAATACAAAATTTAAAGTAAATTATTATGTTGATTAATCAATCCAGCTGTGAGCCTGTGACATAGGAATTAGGATACCAAAATATCACACATTCTATCATGTGAAAAACATTTTTATATATTCTAATTATATATGGACAATGTATATATGGAATATCTCAAAATAATATTTAAGGAAAATTTGGTGTAACTGATAGTACTTACTACTAATTAGGACCCTAATAATGATAATGACTTGTCAAAAAAAAACTAATAATAAGATTATAAGAGTAAGTCTCATATAAGACCGTCTCACGGATTTAAATTCATGAGACGGATCCAACTCATTTTACAAATCAAAATAAATTAGATCCAAATTCAAATGATTTGGTTAATACGGGTCATTTTAGGATCCGTTTCATGAAATTAATCATGAGACCGTCTCATATGAATTTTTGTCAATAATGAAATCTGTAGAAATTATCGACATTTTAGTTGTTTATGAGATATTGCTACTCATCTCAGTATTACCAATTTAAATAAAATTTTGTAAACTGTTAATTATATATAAATAGTATATATGTTTTAGGTAATTCAATACCAAGCCAATTATCCCTTATAGGACGAACCGACTAAGTGCTAAATGGCTGACATTACACATGAGTTTATTATTGGGTAATTGCGTGACATTACACATGAGTTTATTATTAGGTAATTAAGAAAGATAAATTGATGTATCTATATATATATATATATATATAATAGCGAAGTTTGGTTCTAATGTTTTCCGCCTAAATGACATTAATTTTGTCAATAACTATTTTTGTCAATTATTTTTCCCTTATTGGTGTGCCTTGATAATATGGTATAATTTTAGATGTTACCTTATATCTTAATAGATATTTATGTCAATTTCTTTTCCTTATTAATTACTTAATAAATGATATCATATTTTTTCCTTATTAAGTTGCTTAAAAAATCAATCCTATATATACCATCAGATTCAATTAAATTAAAATAGCCACCATCTATGAATAATACTCCTCGGTTGGTATAAAAACTAATTAGCAGAATAAAATTTCAAAAAGCAAAGTTCAATCATTTTTTTGTTGGTCATAAGAGAGAGCAACCATGATACTTCAAAAGTGAAACTGAGTCATATCAAAGGTAAATCGGTGGTCTTCATATATTCATTTATCCTGCCTTATATTACTCATACTTCATAAATGAGTTTTAATAGTCATCATTCATAGCTTAATTATTTAGATTACTAATGTGGATATATATATATACATATATATATATATATTGTGTATGACTTCATCTTCAAGTTTCATCCTGAACTCTTTCATCAGACCCCTTGCATATATTAACATGATCGAATCCGAATTTTGCATTAAATCAAAGCTTTTGAAAATTTTATTTTTGGATCATCATGAACCTATTTTATAGTTAGTATAATATTTTGATTTTTTTATATTGTTTTGCTTATTCTTGATATTTGATTATGGCATTATTTAATTGTCATATTTTTTGTATCATGATGAAACCTTTTATTTATTTTGCTACATAAGATTATGAGATGCTTTAGCTTTGAATTCGGATTCTCGCACTAAACAAGAGGTTTTTAATATTCTATATTGACACCGAAATTGTATGGATGTTTTTTGGCAGTTTAATAAAGAAATTTTGTTTTTCTTTTTGTTTATTTTTGATAGTTTTATTGTACTTATATTAAGTTATATTTTGAATTTTTGTTTTATTTATTTTTAATTATTCTCTTTCGGAAAATTAACATTTAAATTCAGATGGAGGGGATAACTGACTCTTTGATTATTTTTACAATTTTAATTTTTTCCTATTATTTATGTAAGAAATTTATTGGAATTTTTGCTTATTATATTGTTGCATAATAAATACATTACAAAGAATTATTGAATTTGATTTTACAACTCAACAGTTTGGCTTATTTGATTTTATCACAAGTCCCTATTCATTTAAAAGTCCATATTTAAAAATTACACATATTGACATGGACAAGCTTAACTTATCGTTTAGTGTATTTGAAAAGCTACTCTAAAATACCTATTAAAGTGAGAGTACCAAACATGACCTCAAGATTAACTTTGATTTGTATTTTTATTATGCAAATCCTTTATGATAATACTCTGCTTTATTAGAATTCATACAAGTATGCAACTAAAGTTATTTTCAGAAGTTTGAAATAAAAAAAATAAAAATACAAGATACAAAATAATATAGAAAAACTATCCAGAAATTCTCCTAATTAAACAATACTTTTTCGGAGTTACCCAAAATTAGCAGTGCTTTATTTTGGTAAGTCAACGTCAAGATTTGTTAATAATGAATATTATTTTTGGATAATTGGTTTTTCCTGCCCACTTCCACTTGCTAAATTCAGAAATTATTTTACTGCAAAATTCTAACAAAAAATATGTAATTTAATGCTCGAATTTATTTTTATTCATATATCTCATATTTTTATAAAATAAACATGTGATCTTTATCAATATAGTAATGCCCTATATATCTAATGTAGTAGTATATTGTTATCGTCTTATTTAAACAATTGACAATTGCTATAACAAGAAACAAACAGAGAACCCTATTTCCACCTCCTTTACAATGAAGTATATTGTCGGAGAGGGCTTTTAATCAATGTTAAGAAGTAGAGATGAGTTTTAAATTTAATATTTCACTGTATATTCTACCCTTTTAAAAACAATGACACATATTTCCTAAATTAATATATAATCTTGATTATTTTTATGATTTTCTTTAAAGAATTATTTTGATGTAGTTTATCTTAACATGTGCAATACATATGAGAATAAAATACAATAAAATATAATAATTAAACCCACATAGATGTGGTAAGATTTGAATGGTAGTCAAGCTAATGCGAAAATGCACATTAATTATCAATCAATGACTAGATCAGACAATGGCCACGCGAGTTGGTGTTTTTATTATTATTGTTAATAAATGACCAATAATATATTATTATATAATTTATTGGTATTAGTTCTATTTGTAATTTGTATTTACCATCCCACCTCTTAATGAAAAAAGGGAAAAAGAAAAAGAAATAGAGAAAAAAAGATCGTTGGACATCTAACCCTCAAATTCTTTTAAAAAGAGTCTTGATATTTTAGCCAAATTTATTATTATAGATATAAATGAATATTTAACATAAATTAATATACCAACCAAAATATTTTGCCAATTAGAAAAAGGAAAAAATACGGAATGCAATACTACATCAAAAATCATGTAGTATTTATTATATATTTAATCGAATTTAATATTGCTATGCAATTGGATAATTAGAAATAAGCTTACCTTAATATTTAAGATTTATCAATCTACAAATTTGTTACATTACAATAAAAAAACAATAATTTGGTCAACACCAGAATTTTTCCAAACCGTATGCAACTCAAAATGGACATATATGTATTACCTTTAACGAAAAGATCTTATTGAAATATTTACCAAATATAAAATTCGTATGTGCATTGCATTTTTATATAAACTTCACATATGATTCTCTAAAAAAAGCTTTATAAATAAGTTTTGTCGAATTATGAAACTTTTCATCGCTCTTCTATAACCTATTTTGATTGATTAGTGATTTACAACAATTTGTTGTTTATCAAAATGAGAAAAGTCATGGGATCTATAACTATTTGAACTAAACAACAGAGAAGGAACATAGATAGCAACAAAGGTCATGATCCCTATTCTCTTTTTGGTAGTATATATTCAAAAAAATAAGTCGATAAGTATGCATTTACTTTGCAATATTTATCTAAAATTATATCAAACATAAGATATCATTTATATTATTTAGATATTGTAATAAATTTCTCATGTAGGAACAACAATTGAAATAAATTTCTCATGCATGAACAATAATGAATTACTGATTACACAGTCAAATTGTACTTGAATTCAAAGTAATGCTATATGAAAACAACAACATTAGGTTAGTTGTTACAAAGATTTTGTGATCATATTTTAGAGGCAATGATTTTTTAGTAAACAATATTATAATGGTCAAAATGTATTAATTCCTCGAGTGGCGGTGACCTCATCCGATCCGAGGTTGCCATTTAATTTCCCATGAAGACAATTATCTTTGATCTTTTGATATGTGATGGCGATCAACAAAAGTCAAGGATAATCTCTCTATCTCTCTCATATTGGGCTTTTTTGGAAAAAAATAGTATTCATCACAATCAATCATACATTGTTATATCGAGAGTGACTAATCATAAAAACTACGAATTTTGTATACTAAAAAGTTTTTCGTGATTCATAAATTGCATTCCTTCATTACCATTATTTATGGAAACTTGATAGATTTCTTTTTTAATTAAAAGAAACTTGATAGATTTATAATGTATTTTTGTTAAGAAAAATTTAATTAAAAATGTCAAGTATTCACTTTTTCAATAATATAAGTTCAATATGAAAATATATGTGCCACAAATACATACATTAATTTTTTTTTATAGAGAGGTAGAGTGTGTGAGAGAAAGAGAGTGATAGATCTAATATTAATATGGAGATGTAAATATATTGGGATAATTCTAAACGAGCTAAATTTAACATTTAAGTCTATAATTGAAAATATAAATTTGATGTATAAAGTTTTATTTTTATTTACTTTATATAAATATTATTCTTAAAACAAAGTAATAAATATCACTCATGTTAATAGATTCTTTCATTATAAATTAATAATAATAAAATAATAATACACGTGCAACGCACGCATACGGGATTACTAGTGACCTAAATATAAGGATGATACTAAATCAGGGACTCGAGACCTAAATTTAAGATAAAAATACACTTAGCAAAAGATATAGTGTTAGAACATTTTAAATATTTTTTTTTAGCTAAATGGAATATTATTGTAATAAATTTTTAAAATGGATCTTGTTCAAGTCAAGGGTAACTTTGAAAACAGAAAATGCAGATTAAGGGTGACAATTCTCGGTCATCAAGCAAAGTTCGTGTTGGGTTTGGGATTGATTTCGGGTGATGTTTAAAATACATTAAAATTAATTAAAATATAAAATAATTACGTTTTAGATAAATTGGTATCATCCTGTCGTTATTCGTGGTCGCTTGTGTTCGTAGTCGGGTTTCTCTCAATAACTTCGGATCGTTTATCGTGTCGGTCGGGGATTGCCACCTTAATGCAGGATCGACTCGATCCAAATCCATTTACATTATCAAGTCTCGTGTAAAGATGGAGTTGGTTCGAGCCAAATCCAACACAATTATCTTCACTAAATTCAAGGTCCTCGTTAGTATTCAAAATTAACGAACAAAACTTGAACATATTTTTTCGTTCGATGAAATATAAAATTCGCAAGAGCTTGATTGGAATTGTAAAAATAAATTGTGTAAAGTATCAAAATGCTTGAACTCGATTTGTGTTCGACTTGCCATCTTGCTCGATTGATTAATAGTCGACTAACTTCAAACAAATTTTTTGAAGCTAGATAAAAAAAAGCAAGCTCGAACAAACATCTATATATATTCGACTTACTCGACTCATTTACACTTCTAGTCCGAAGATAATACGATGTCTTGGGAGATTATGAATTATATAAAGATATAACTGAAATTATGGTGAAAGGTACAGTTGCCTAATGCCTATTACTATTAGTGTTCTGTTCAAGGCAAATTCAAAATTGCACTCGACAAATTATTCATGAGTTCTTCTTAAAATAAACCTAGAAAAGGATCTGGGCCGCATGGCAAATGGATTCGTAAAGTGGAGTTTGAAAATGCCGAGCCATTTAAATGGCCCAGCTTATAATCATTTGGGCTACGACCAAAAAAGGCTTGGGCTTCAATTCCATTAGATGGTTCTCTTTCTTTCTTTTTTTCTTTTACCCCTTCTACTCTAATCTTTATTGTACTTTATCCATTCTATAATCGAATATTTGTTTTTTGAGGAATTATAATCGAATATTTACTCAATACTAATTTTATTAAATAAATTAATCTTCAACTCGAGATAAATTACATAAATATCAAATATAATTTCTATACTTTAGAAAATACACATTAAATCCCCTTGGGAATGGTGATAATGAGCTTTTTGTTGGAATTTGGTCTTGAGAAATGAGTGTTGACTGATTTTGACCAAATAATTAAGTGGTTTCCATTAATGAAAAATGGAATTAAATTATTTGTAAAAATTCTACTAAGAGAGTAGATGAGAATAGATTTGAAATTTCTCAAAATCGATTCCGGGTGAATGAGAAATTAATGCTTTGGAAGTTAGCCACTTAATACAAATAAATGGTATGGAAAAAATGGAACATGTGGGAAGGGGAGATGCTCCATCCCACATAGGAAAATGAGGATAAGTTTGCACACTTAATATATCCCAAGTTTGACATATGTGTTTGGGCCCTGGGGGCACCTAAGTTTTTAAAGAGGTGAGGACCTACATACTTGTGGTTTGGATCAAAGATATGCATGCGCGCCGCCCTGTCCTAGTCCGGCCGTGGGCTTCAATTTCTTTTTGGACCAAAAACCTTTAAAATAAATGTTTAATTAATTTTTGTAATTAATTAAATGGATTTAATTAATTTTCGTAAATTAATTAAATGATTTTCCAACTGGAACGTTCGGACCAGCGCGCAAGACGGCGAAGCATGGCCCGTGCGGTCGGGTCGTGCTACCTGCCGAACTTTTGCGCCTACACGCCCGGGCAGCGCACGCCCGCGGCGGCCGGGTCGCGCCGCCTCAACGTTGGAGCACCAAATAAGACGGGAAGCGCGCGCCGCGGTGCATCCGTCGTGCGCCCAACAGTGTGTGTCTCTGCAAAAATATGTCTTTTCGAGCCAAAAGACGCGATTTTCCGTCACGGGCACTTGCTTGTCTATATTACGAAGCCCTGCAGATGAATTATGATACGAAAATTCTCGGATAATAACTCGATCATTCTCGCATACAAAGCATATTGATTTTTACCTTTCTTTGTAGCTTGAAAGTCGAAACACTTCGTTTGTTCGCCGTGATTCCTATTTTGCTAGTGTCGCTAACCTAACGAAAAGTCGTTGTATCTTAGAGACGAGCACCGAACCGTAAGCACTCGGTATACGAGGCGTTTTTCTAGCGAGACCGAATACAATTCAAGCCTCGACTTAGCCTTACCTACAAACTCCACCATTTTCGTAAAATTATTATGTGGCCCACGTACAAATAATTAATGATTTAATTATTTAAATAATGAGTTTTAAATATTTAATTAATGGTTTAAATAAATAAGTCGATAAGTTTTAAATTGGACAGCTTAAGAGATGGTTTTGTTCCACCTCTATACACGTTGATAGAACGTGTTTGAGAACGTTTACGCGAGCACGCTTATTGGCGAGATAATCGCTCAAGAAACCGGTCCTCTCTCTCTGCCTATAATAGAACTCATTCGAATGGAAAATCTATCACCTGAAAAAATTACGTTATGTGGGATTAACGAATGCCAAGAGAGAGAAAGTGGTTTCTTCCATCTTCAAAAAGAAAAGACATGGTTGCTCAAGGTTAGTACCTTAATTATGAATTAATTGTGAAAATCATGAAGTTCAAGATCTGGGATTAAATTTATGTTTTTCGTTATGTCTGAAAATATTATGCCTACATGTGGTATCAGAGCCCGGTTTATAAACTCGTGATTTTCCAATTAAAGTTATCAAATTTATGAACCTCGAAACTGTAAAGTCTGATTTTTTTTTTCTGACGTATATACGTGATTATGAATCTATGATGCGAGGATTGTTATTACTGATAGTGGTGTTTTTGATTGTAAAATCAATTCACATTTTTAAATGCTTTAGATTTCATTAAGATAAATTGAGGAATTATTAGGATACATGAACTGTAGAAGAGCATTAAGGGTTTATTCTTTTAATAGTATTTTATTATAATTGACATAGTGAATGGATATTTCACTAGTTCTGCCTATTAATGATTGATTTACATTTAGTGCTTATTCAATTCATAAAAATGGGTGATGATGTATGGTTAAGCCATGTTTTAAATAATCTCTTTAGTATTTTCCTTCTGTATGTTAATTAATAAATTATCAGTGCTGAAATTCAAATCATGAATTACAAATTTGTATCCACTGTTGAGTTCATGACGACACTTGATAAGGATGATGATGATTTATTATTATGATTGGGCCATATATAATCCGTGAATAGTGAATATATGTATGCTTCATTACCCACTTCTGTTAATTAATTTATGAAATGCGTGTATGTATATGCAGGTGATTGTAAGTCCAAGTGGCTACAATAATCTAGAGAGGGGGTGAATAGATTATCCGGTTTTTGATTTTGCCCTCTTTTTTCGAAAGACTCAAGCAAAGATGAAATGCTAAGTGCGAAAGTAAATAAGCACGCGTCGATTTATAGTAGTTCAACCCACCTGGGCCTAATCTACTACCACCCCAAAGATATCCGGGATGGATTTCAAAAAGAAAAAGATTTTATTAATTTACCAAAAATTAATACAACACCTTGAGGATTACCACAACCCTCTTTCACCACCTTGAGGATTACCACAACCCTCTTTCACCACCTTGAGGATTACCACAACCCTCTTTACAACACCTTAACGATTACCACAACCTTCAAACACCTATCACCTAGATCACCCAAGTGTATTCTTACCACAAGAATACTCACAAGGATGTCTTGTGTTGAATGATGACCAAAAATCAAGATTACAACTCAATAATGATTGAAACAATATGAGTACAAGTGTAATCAAGAATTGAAAGCCTAGACCTCAAATTTGTGCAAGTGAAAGTGCTAAGGCTAATACAACAAGATATATGAAAGTGTTTGCGTTGTTTGCTCTTTGCTTGTATGAAGTGTTGTGTCTTGTTGTTTGAATGAAGCCTTTATTTATAGGAGAGGACTTGGCTTTCATTTCCAGACATTGGCTCCTCCTTGGGGAGTGATTTCTTTGCAAAAGAAACCATTTAAAATGATCAATATAGTTGTCCAAAACGCAACGGATAGTTTTTGTCTAAAATGCAACGGATAGTTTCTTTGTCAAAAAGAGGGTTCGACCGGTCACGCAGAGATAAGATTGAAATTGAATTCTGCGAATTTTTACACACGGGGGGACCTACCGAGGGTGCGGCCGTCGCCTTAGTCATGTGACCTGTTAGAGGTGACAAAATTACGAAACAGAGAAGATCGAACTAAAAGGGTCGCTCCTAGTAACGGCCGCCCGGGGTCGATCGGTTGCCCTCACGGTCGCCCACCTGGTCGACCGTCGCCTCTCTCCTTTTTTTCTTACGTCCCATTTTCTGTTTTCAAAACTCAACTCAGTGCGGGTTGCCCTATGGGCGACCTGGCCGAGTCGAAACAAATGTGTTGTCCAATTTTTTATCGAAAATAAACTCCAAAAATACTTGAAAGATAGTAAAAATATTTTAAGACGATCGGAAGTATTTAGACAACATTTAGGGACATTGTTTTAGTTTAAAAACTTTTTTGAACAAAATCGAAAAAATCATCAAAATCATGATAAAAATATTTATCTAACAAACTCCCCTTTTTGATGATTACAAACCAAAATAATTTTCTCGAGGACGATTTGAAAAACAAATAAATTTTCCGGTTTTACAAGTAAACTATCCGTTAAAGGCATTTCACACAAAGCTCCCCTATCTATGAGCATATCAACAAAAGATTATTATAAGTTAGAAGCACAAGCTATAACAAGCTTATATAAGATGCATATAGACATCATTATCTAAGAAACTCCCCCTGTCACAATACTTATAATCTTTTGCAATTGAGTCCATAATACAAGCCATGGACTAGGTATTTTTGGCTTTAGAAAGCCATATAATTGAGTCCATAATACAAGCCATGGACTAAGTATTCTTGGCTTTAGAAAGCCATAGCTTATATCTTTTATTGCGAGCTTTTAATAGCTTCTTTTGGCTAACGAGCCAATTTCATGTTTCTCCCCATTTGGAATCATCAAAAAGAATGTTAGGATGATAAAAACATCATACAATTATATCAAAGTGCGCAAAAGAGACGGTTTATCAACCATTGAGCAATTTATGCTTAAAAATCCAAGGAAAATGGGAGAAATGTATCATGAAGAGTTCATACGCTCGTTTTATTTGCCAAAACATGATCTCAATAAGTATAGAAGACTTTTGAAAGCAAGAGAATCATGTAGAAGTTGAAATTTTCATTACGACATTTTATCGAACACTTTGTGGGCGTAAAAATTAAAAGAAGTTGTATATAGCCCTTGCAAATGATTCAAGCCAAAAATTTTCATCACCAAATTACATCAAACATCATACAAAACAACATAATAGCAAAGCTCAACAAGATCATATGCAAAATATATCAAGAATTATACAAGAAAGCCATAAACTCAAGGGTTCAACCCAATTGAGTAAAGTAAGGAAAATTCTTACCATTTGATCGGAGAAGATGAGCTATGATGATGATAAACATGCTATATAAGGTCCAAGATGTGATTAGAATGCATGAAAATCAATTTTGAGAGAAAATTTGTGTGAATTTGGCAAAGGGGACGAAAAATGGCAAAAATAAGGTAAAATGGCGAATGTTGAAGACAGAACCGTTTTAATCCAAAATATAGCTCAGGGCGACCAATCGAGGTTGAGAGCGACCGGTCGATGTTGAGGGCGACCGGTTGCCCTCAACCTCTTTAGCCCACTTGTCTTGACTATTTTTAGAAATCCGAATTTTCAACCAAAAATCGATTTTTGCCCCTAAGTTTTAAAAACATGCAAAATGCAAGCATAAGCCTCATTCAATATGCATTATGCCTAGCCGAGCTCGTATGGATGCAAAAGTCTCGGAAGATAGCGGTTTTGTAAAAATGTCCGCTAATTGTTCTTGAGATGGTACAAATGATATCTCAATTTTACGTTTTGAAACACAATCCCTTAGAAAATGATGTCGAATCTCAATATGTTTAGTACGGTTATGATGAACCGGGTTTTGAGCAATATTTATAGCGGATATATTATCACAAAAGATAGATGCACGTTTTCAAAAGAGCATTTGTAATCCGTTAAGGTTTGTTTCATCCAAAGAAGTTGAGTACAACAAAATGCGGCTGAAATATATTCGCCGCCATTGAAAGAGAAACACAGTTTTGCTTCTTTGAAAACCAAGAGACTAGGCAATCGCCTAAAAATTGACATGATCCTAAGTACTTTTCCGATCATCAATATTTCCCGCATAATCCGAATCACTATAACCTTTAAGAGAAAAATTTTCATTCTTTGGATAAAATAAACCATATTGAATAGTGCCTTTCAAATATCGAAAAATCCTTTTAACGGCACTCATATGAGATTCTTTGGGATTGCTTTGAAAACGAGCACATAGGCATACGACATGAAGAATGTCCTAGGTCTACTAGCGGTTAAATAAAGTAAACTACCAATCATACCTCGATACTTTGATTCATCCACGGACTTGCCTTTCTCATCTTTGTCAATTTTGACATTTGTTGCCATGGGAGTAGAGAGACGGTTCTTCCTTCTTCAATGCCGAACTTTTTCAAAAGTTCTTTTGTGTACTTAGATTGTGAAATGTAAATACCTTCTTGACATTGTTTAATTTGGAGTCCAAGAAAGAAGTTGAGCTCCCCATCATGCTCATTTCAAATTCTCCTTGCATCAACTTAGAGAATTTCTTGCACAAAGAATCATTAGTAGCACCAAAGATAATATCATCAACATAAATTTGCACAAGTAAACAATCTTGCCCTTTTTCAAAAACAAAGAGAGTTGTATCAACTTTACCTCTTATAAAACTATTTTGTAAAAGAAAAGAGTTAAGTCTATCATACCATGCACGGTGCTTGTTTTAAACCATACAAGGCATTTTTAAGTTTATACACATCATTAGGCCTAGAAAATTTTCAAACCCCTGAGGTTGTTTTACATAGACTTCTTCTTGAATAATACCATTTAAGAAAGCGGATTTAACATCCATTTGGTAAAGTTTGAAATTTTTAAAACAAGAATAGGCAAGTAAAATACGAATAGCTTCTAAACGTGCTACGGTGCAAACGTTTCATCATAGTCAATACCTTCTTCTTGACAATACCCTTGAGCTACTAACCTTGCATTATTTCGAACAATGTTGCCTTGATCATCAAGTTTGTTCCGGAATACCCATTTTGTACCAATAATAGTTTGAGATGGTGGACAAGGTACTAATTCCCATACATCATTTCTTTCAAATTGATTTAACTCATCTTGCATTTCTAAGAACCAATCCTCATCCTCAATGGCCTCTTTAGCATTTTTAGGCTCTTTTTGAGAAATAAGAGCTTTCTCGGCAAATTTTCTCCGGGTCATCACTTTGTCAAGGGATCACCAATAATAAGATCTTTTGGGTGATCTCCTTAAATTTCAATGCAACGGAAGATCCGAGATATCACCTCTATCTTCTTGAGGACCATTTGAAGTGGACGGTTGATCATTTGATGTGGACGGTTGATCATCAACTTGAACAATTTGTTCAATAATATCCTCTTCATCACTTTCATCATTAGGTATTTTTTCAACACCCGAAGCTTCATTAAATTTGACATGGATGGATTCTTCAACAACTCCACTAGTCTTATTGTAAACCCGATATGCTTTGCTTTTTGTTGAATATCCCATAAATATCCTTCCATCGGCCTTAGGATCAAGTTTGTCCAATTGATCCTTGGTATTCAAAATAAAGCATTTACAACCAAATATCTTGAAATAACTAATATTTGGAGTTCTACCTTTCCAAAGCTCATATGGAGTTTTATTCATTTTAGGACGAATATAAACTCGATTAATGACATAGCAAGCGGTACTTACGGCTTCGGCCCAAAAATATTTTGGAAGTGAAAATTCATTGAGCATGGACCGACTCATCTCTTGTAATGTCCGATTTTTCCTTTCGGCTACTCCATTTTGTTGAGGTGTCCTTGGAGCCGAAAAATTATGAGCATATCCTTTGGTTTCACAAAATACTCTAAATTCACCGTCAAATTCTCCACCTCGATCGCTTCGAATAGACTTGATAGTGTCTTCCTTTTCATTCTCAATAAGTCTACACAACTTAACAAACTCATTAACGGCATCGCTTTTATTGGTAAGAAAAAGAGCCCAAGTATATCTAGAAAAATCATCGACAATAACGAAAGTGAAATGTTTTCCACTTAGACTAGCCAGACCAATATCCCCATACAAATCAAGGTGAAGCATTTGTAGGGGTTTGGTTGTGGAAATTTCATTTTGGGCTTAAAACTACTTTTAACTAATTTGTTCTTTTGACAAGTGTCACATAAGCCAAGATTTTCAAAATTCAATTTGGGTAGTCCTTTCACATGTTGGTTTTTGTAAATATTTTTCAAATTCTTGTATCCAACATGTCCAAGTCGCCTATGCCATAAACTAGTTAAATCATTATTGGCGACTAAACAAGAAACATTTTGACTAACCAAATCACTTGTACAAATTTTGTAAAGATTGCCTTTTCTATTTGCTTCACAAATAATTTCACAATTTTTGAGTATAAGGCATTTTTCTTTATTAAAGGAAACATCATAATTTGAATCACAAAGTTGGCTAACACTTATCAAATTAAACTTAAGCCCTTCAACTAAAAGAACATTACTAAGAGAGAAAGAAGAAGAGTTACCAATTTCTCCATTTCCAAGAATTTTTCCTTTGCCATTGCCGAACATGACCATACCCTCTTTTTGGAGCTTGATGTTGGTAAAAAGTTCTATCCTCCCGGTCATATGGCGTGAACATCCGCTGTCCACGAGCCATTTTGAATCTTCCATTGTAGTTATAGCTCATATTACTTACAAAAGAATTTCTTTTAGGTACCTATTATTTTGGGGTCCATGGGGGTTAGTCTTGAGACCTTTGGGTCTCCAAACATGTCTAGAGCTATTTCTCAATTTGCAATTATTAGCATAATGTCCAACTTTGCCACAATAAAAACAAGTAGGAGTATTATAACTATTAGCACGTACAAAAGTCGGACCTCGGTTATTTTTCTTAAAAACACTTTGAAATGGCTTATAGCCAAGTCCCAATTTGGAATGTTCACCTCTTTGTGCATCTAAAATTTTTGTGACTTTATCCGTGCTTATGTTGAAACGATGCACATCATTTTTCAAGAATTCAATATCTTTTGTGAGCGATTCCTTTTCGGTTTCAAGAGAATGAACTCTAGAAGAGTAAGAGCATGAGCTTTGTCTAGAGATTCATAAGAGGTAAATAATTTTTCTTTTTCAACCTTAAGCTCATTATGCTCATTTTTCAAATTTTTGTATTTAACAATTAAATTTTGAAACTCAATTTGCAATTCATCAAAATCACATTGCAAGTCGTCAACTATGGAGGAAGTAGAAGAATTAGAGTGTACCTCATTGTTTTCATCGTCTATGGCCATGAGACCGTGTTCGGTTTCTCCTTCCTCATCGGTTGTTTCGAGCGATTCATCCCATGTTTTGACCTCTCCGCGTTTAGAGCCTTCTTTTTCGTGAAAGGCTTCTTTTTCTTTTGTTCCTCTTCATCGAGCTTTGGGCAATCGGCAATGAAGTGCCCGGTTTTCCGCATTTAAAGCAAGCATTATCTCTTGGTTTTATCGCTTTATTTTTATTCACAAATTTTGCAAATTTTCGAACAAGTGCGGTCGTCTCCTCCTCATCATCATCATTATCATAGTATGTATTAGAAGAAGAAGCAAGACCTTTAGGAATAGTTTGCATACCCGATTGATTTATGGATGGTTTGGTATTTTTCCTCTCCTTGAGATAGACTTCATAGATGAGGAGGTTTCCAATGAGCTCGTCAAACTTGAGTGTCTCAAGGTTTTGTGCCTCCGTGATTGCCGTTACTTTTTTCGACCATGAGCCGGAAGAGCATTTAATACCTTAGTCATTTTGTCTTCTTCGAGACAACTTTACCAAGGGCCACAAGAGGATTGACAATATTATCAAGCCTTTCCACCATCTTGGAAATGTTTTCACCATCATGCATGTTAAAGTTTTCAAAGTCTTTAACAAGCATGGTCTTTCTTTGCTTGCTTGACCTTCTTAGTCCCTTCATAAATTGTCTCCAATTTTTCCCAAACCTCATGTGCCGACCTTATGCCTCTTATGCGATTATACTCGGTAGCCGTAAGAGAACAATGCAAAATATTTAAGGCCTTACCGTTTAGAGAGAAAGCCTTTTTGTCGTTTTCATCGAACTCCTTGAAAGCTTTAGCGATCAAGGTGCCATCCTCCGATTTCTTGGTTGGTTGATCAACTCCTTCAATGACTACATTCCAAATATCGAACCCGCACCCTTGTAGAAAGCACTCCATACGGTCTTTCCAAAATGCGTAGTTGTTGGCGTCGAATAGTGGTGGCTTGTTGGTGGAGGCGCCGGTGGTGAGATGAGCATCATGTAGCCATGGATCTTTCCTCTTTACTCACAAGGATGTCTTGTGTTGAATGATGACCAAAAATCAAGATTACAACTCAATAATGATTGAAACAATATGAGTACAAGTGTAATCAAGAATTGAAAGCCTAGACCTCAAATTTGTGCAAGTGAAAGTGCTAAGGCTAATACAACAAGATATATGAAAGTGTTTGCTTTGTTTGCTCTTTGCTTGTATGGAGTGTTGTGTCTTGTTGTTTGAATGAAGCCTCTATTTATAGGAGAGGACTTGGCTTTCATTTCCAGACATTGGCTCCTCATTGGGGAGTGATTTGCTGCAAAAGAAACCATTTAAAATGATCAATATAGTTGTTAGAAATCAATCCCAAAAAATAGGGAAAAGTCATGCAAAACGCAACGGATAGTTTCTTTGTCAAAAGAGGGTTCGACCATCGCGCAGAGATAAGATTGAAATTGAATTCTGCGAATTTTTACACAGGACCGGTCGGAGGGGAAGTGCGACGGTCGCCTTAGCTATGACCGGTTGGAGGTGACAAAATTACGAAACAGAGAAGAAACTAAGAGAGGGTGCTCCCAGTACCGATCGCCCGTGCTCGACCGTCGCCCTCTCCTTTTTTTTTCGTCCCATTTTCTGTTTTCAAACTCAACTCAGTGCACGGGTTGCCCTATAGAGCGACCGGTCGAGCAAAACAAATGTGTTGTCCAATTTTTTATCGAAAATAAACTCCAAAAATACTTGAAAGATAGTAAAAACATTTTAAGACGATCGGAAGTATTTAGACAATATTTAGGAACATTGTTTTGGTTTAAAAACTTATTTGAACAAAATCATCAAAATCATGATAAAAACATTTATCTAATAGTGATGTATATCATGGATATGTAGACTATATAGTGGTCATGATTATGCACATAAAGTGAATTTTATCTTTTTGCTTGCATTGCCCAAATCTCATGCACCTGCAGTAGTAAAGAATTTACATATATGCATTATCAAATTGTTTATATGAGTTCAACATATTTGTATATCAGTTCACGGCTCAATACACTTGATGATTTATGTTAATCTATTGTTAGAGTTTGACGCCTTCACGTTATTTTGTTATTATTTAATTTGATGTCTATATTATGAATAATTTGTTAGTCACCAAAGTGGCCAAATTATAAAGTATCTATAGATGTTAAATTAAATAAAATTTTCAATTACCCATGATTATGTGATGCTATTAAGCGAAATGACATGATGATATTAAGTAGTGGGTATATTGAAGTTCATTGATTATAGAATATTTACGAATCGCCCAAAGGTTGATCAATTATTTTTATAATCAAGAATATAATTGTGGATAATTAATATACTTGGTTAGACGTGTTTAGTATATCCAAAGATAACGAGCATGTCTAATTTGAGTAGATTCAATTACCAATAAAGTGAATTTAACTTTTAGCATCAATTATATAGTGCATTGTTGGATCACCCAAAGTAGAACTTCAATGTACATTTATTGTCTTATCTCAATCTATATTAAGTCATCTCAAAGCATTAATGATCAATCAACTCTTTCAATTGCGATTACTTATTCCCGATTCTCTTCATTCGCACGCTTCGCATTCCAGTGTATAATGGGCTTAACTTCTGCGAATGGTGCGAGCAAATCCAATTTCACCTTGGTGTCTTGGATCTTGACTTAGCACTTCAAGTTGAGAAACCCGCCGCTATTACCAAACTAGCAAAGTGATGTTGAGAGTAGAGTGTCAAAAGACGGGCCAAACCAAACAAGACTTCGGGCCACAAAATCGTGGGGAACCAAGCCCGACCTAAAAATGAAAATTACACTGAAAAAGTTGGGCTTTTCGGGCTAGCCCGCACGGGCCAGGCCGATCGGGCCGGGCTTTTGAGGCCTGACTTTTTGGGCCTCAAAAATAGAGCCCGACCACTAGAAAATCGGGTTGGCTCGGGCCGGCCCGTGACCGGCCGGTCGGAATCGAAATGACTCTAGTTGAGAGATCTGTCCATCTTGCGTGGGAAAGATCAAACAGATCGAGCCTGATGTTTATGCGGATGAGTATAGCAAACAACATCAAGTCTACCCTTCCTCACACCGAAAATGCTAAGGAATTCATGAAATTAGCGGGAGAGCGTTCCAAATGGCGATAAGTCTCTTCTTTGGGACATTAATGGCTACTTTGACCACCATGAAGTTTGATGGTTCTCGTACCATGCATGAGCACGTCATTGAAATGACAAACATTGCGGCAAGACTAAAGTCCTTAGGGATGAACGCGTGGATGATAACTTTCTCGCGGTTTATCTTAAATTCACGCCTCCGAGTATGGTCCGTTCCAAATGAACTATAACACCATGAAGGACAAATGGAATGTGAATGAACTTCATGGTATGCTAGTTCGGGAGGAAACACGGATTAAGAATCGGGGGACTCATTCTGTTCATATCGTAACCAATCAAGGAGTTGGTAAGAAAGCCTAAACAAAGAAAGGAAAGGGCAAGAAAGGACCATTTAAAGTGAATGGGTCAAATGACCAAGTCCGAAAAAGGAACACAACAACCTTAAGTGTCGTTTTACGTGGAAAGCCAGGACACTTCCGGAAAGATTGCCGAAACGTAAGACATGGTTCGAAAAGAAAGGTATGATTAATGCTTTCGTATGTTTCGAATCAAATTTAGTTGAAGTTCCTCATAACACTTGGTGGCTTGATTCGACTTCACTACTCACGTTTCAAATACGATGCGGGGATTCCTTACGACCCAAACCATAAATCCAATTGAAAAGACGTCTTTATGGGAAATCGAGTCAAAGCTCGATTGAAGCCATTGGAACTTATCGCCGATTTTAGATACTGGACACCATTTAGATTTGTTTCAAACTCTTTATGTACCTTCTTTTCTCAATTTGGTTTCTCTTTCCGCAGACTTGATTATGTTGGATATTCTTTCAATTTCATAATGGATGTTTCAAACTTGTTCAAACAAAGTCTTCTCGATTAGTTACGGTGTTCTTAATGATGGCCTATATAAATTTAGGCTTGATAATCTTTTTGCTTTGGGACTCTTTTAACCCTGCGCATCATAATGTTGGAACTAAACGTGGTTTAGTGAATGAAAATTCGGCTTACTTGTGGCATAAACATTTGGGGCATATTTCCAAGAATGAAATCCTCCCGGATTTGGATTTTACTTGATCTTGGTATTTGTGTGGATTGTATTAAAGGAAAACAAACAAAACACACAAAGAAATGAGCCACTCGAAGCACGCGAGTTCTTGAAATAATACACACCGATATTTGTGGGCCTTTTGATGTTTCCTCTTTTGGAAAAGAAATATATTTTATCACTTTTATCGATGACTTTTCACGTTATGGATATGTCTATCTATTACAAGAAAAATCTCATTCAAGAAATGCCTTTGAGGTATTTGTTAATGAGGTTGAAAGACAACTAGATAGAAAAGTGAAAATTATCGATCGATAGAGGTGGTGAATATTATGGAAAATATAATGAATTCGGGCAATGCCCAGGCCCATTTGCCAAATTCCTTGAAAAACGTGGCATATGTGCTCAATACACTATGCCGGTACACCACAACAAAATGGTGTAGCGAGAAAGGCGTGTCGTACTCTATTGGACATGGTTAGGAGTATGTTAAGTAATTCTTCATTACCCACATCATTGTGGATGCATGCACTTAAAGCGCCATGTATCATTAAACAAGGTTCCTAGTAAGTCGGTTCCTAAAACTCCTTTCGAGCTTTGGGTGGTAGAAACCTAGTTTGAGACACATGCATGTTTGGGGTTGCCCGGCAAAAATAAGAGCGTATAATCCACAAGAAAAGAAATTAGATTATAGGACAATCGGTGGTTACTTCATTGGTTATCCCGAAAAGTCCAAAGGGTATAAGTTTTATTGTCCTAATCATAGTACAAGAATTGTTGAAACTGGAAATGCTAGGTTCATTGAGAATGGTGAAGTTAGATGGAGTCAAGAACCACGAAAAGTGGACATTCAAGAAGTTAGAGTGTAAATTCCTTTGCCTATAACTTCTTCTAAAGTTGTTGTTCCTCCAATTATTGATGTTGGACAAGAACAACAAATTAATGATCAAGTCACCCACAATGAAGATAACATTGATGAACTTACAATAGTAAATGAACCACAACAGATATAGCATTAAGAAGGTCGATGAGACAAAGACGATCTGCTATCTCCGATGATTATGCGGTTTATTTACAAGAGTCGAAATTTGACATAGGAATTGATGACGCGACCCGTTTCATTTTCACATGCCATTGAAAGTATTAATTCTAATAAATGGTTTGACGCCTTGAAAGATGAGCTGAAATCTATGGAACATAATGAAGTCTGTGACCTTGTTGAATTGCACGAAAGTTGTAAAAGAGTCGAGTGTAAATGGGTCTTTAAGACCAAACGCGACTCAAAAGGCATATCGAACGATACAAGGCCAGACTTGTTGCCAAAGGTTTTACTCGGAAAAATGGTATTGACTATAAGGAGACATTTTCACCAGTCTCTAAGAAAGATTCGTTTAGAATTATTATGACTTTGGTGGCTCATTATGACTTAGAGTTACACCAAATGGATGTGAAAACGCCTTTTTCGAATGGAAATGCGGAAGAAGATGTTTATATGGATCAACCTTTGAAGGTTTTTCCATAGAAGGAAAAGAACGTATGGTGTGTAAACTTAAGAAATCAATATACGGACTTAAACAAGCTTCCCGTCAATGGTATTTTAAGTTCAATGCTACCATCACGTCTTTTGGATTTAAGGAAAACACTGTTGATCGGTGTATATATCGAAAGTCGGTGGGAGCAAGTTTATCTTTTTGATTACGTATGTTGATGATATCTTGCTTGCAATCGAATGATCTTGGTTCATTGTATGAAACCAAGAAATTTCTCTCTAAGAACTTTGAAATGAAGGATATGAGAGAGCAACTTATGTGATCGGAATAGAAATATTTCGGGATAGATCACAAGGAATGTTAGGGTTGTCTCGAAAAGCATATATTAATAAAGTTCTAGAGAGATTTAGAATGGAAAAATGTTCATCAAGTGTTGTTCCAATTGGAAGGAGATAAGTTGATCTTATGCAATGTCCAAAGAATGAATTGGAACGCAAACAAATGAATGATATTCCTTATGCATCAATTGTTGGGAGCTTGATGTATGCACAAACTTGTACGAGGCCGGACATCGGTTTCTTTGTTGGAATGTTTGGCGATATCGAGTAATCCAGGAATGGATCACCGAAAGCCGCAAAGAAAGTCTTGAGGTACTTGCAAGGAACAAAAGACCATATGCTTACTTATCGAAGGTCCGATCATCCGGAGGTGATTGGTTATACAGATTCGATTATGCGGATGTGTTGATACTAGAAAATCCACATTCGGTTATTTGTTCCTATTAGCCGGGGGAGCAATATCTTGGAAAAGTGCGAAAGCGATCTGCCATTCTTTGCATCCACTATGGAAAGGCTGAAATTAAATGGCATGCTTTGAGGCCACAATTCAAGGAAATTGGGCTGAACTTTATTTCAGGACTTGGAATAGTTGACAAGATTGCCAAGCCGGCTGAAAATTTCTTTGTGATAATTATGCGGCCAGATCTTCTTCTCTAAAAACGACAAGTATTCCGAGGTGTTAAACATATGGAACTAAAGTACCTTCCGTTAAAGAAGAAGTTCGAAACAAAGTGTCAATTGAGCATATCGGCAAAGACCGATGTCATGATTGCGGATCCGTTGACTAAAGAATTGCCTCCAAAGACATTTATTCGACATGTCGAAGGGATGGGCATTCGAATGTAATTTAAAAATTATATGCTTTAAGTATTTGACACTTTGAGCTCTCTTATGTATTGTTTCGACATTAATCGATATCCTGTTTGTCATTGATGTATACATGAATGTTGACATTACTTTAACAGGATATTGTTATGCGATTGACACTAATGTGGACCATTATTGATATTTTAATTATGGGTTATTTTAAGTAGAAAACTAATATTGTGGTACATGAAAGGAACTATGTCGGGCTAATGACGTAGAACCGCGATGACCCATATTAGAATATACTTATTATAACATTATGATCGACCAATGAATGTAAGACTTATCTTTATGTTATGCGCATTACGTCTTAATATTTAAACCATGAAGATTTATTTGTCACATGGGCCAAGTGGGAGAATGTAAAATTATTATGTGGCCCATGTACAAATAATTAAGGATTTAATTATTTAAATAATGAGTTTTAAATATTTAATTAATAGTTTAAATAAATAAGTCGAGATAAGTTTTAAATTGGGCGATTAAGAGATGGTTTCTTTTCCACCTCTACACACGTTGATAGAACGTGTTTGAGAATGTTTCTGCGGCAACGATTATTGGCGGATAACCGCTCAAGAAACCGGTCCTCTCTCGCCTATAATAGAACTCATTCGAATTGGAAAATCTATCACCAAAAAAAATTACGATTTGTGGGATTAATGAAGGCCAAGAGAGAGAAAGTGGTTTCTTCCATCTTCAAGAAAAAAAGACATGGCTACTCAAGGTTAGTACCTAATTACGAATTAATTGTAAAAATCATGAAGTTCAAGATCCGGGATTAAATTTATGTTTTCGTTATATCTGAAAAAATTATGCTTACATTTTCTTACTAAACAGAAACGTCACTAAATTTTTACCCAACACTTTTCACTTTTAGTTCACAACTCAATATAATCATTTCCATTTGTCTCGTCTATGATTTGACCTTTGCGTTATCACCATATACTATTGTACTTTTTTCTATAATTTATTTAATTAATATAACGTTGAAAAAGATGGGCAAATTCATTGATTGGGACAAGTGTTGTAAATTGTTTGTTATACAGGGGCAAATCTAATTAATCCTTCTACTTAGATGAAGATATCTTTATTCATTAATACATACTACTTTTTTACCCATACGATACACAAGATTAGTAATCGAATAGAATGGGGTCTTTTACCTCGTGCGATGCATTTGAGATTTATAATCGCACAAAATTTATAATTAAATAGAATGAGACGGAAAATTCCTGGTTAATTTGGGAATGAGAGCGAGGATGAAGATTCTCCGGTTTCCTAGAATCGGGGATGTGACATGAACAATCGGTGGCGGAACTAAGGGGGCAAGTGGGGGCCATTGCCCCCAAAATTTTCAAAATTTGATTTTTATACTTGTTATTTTTTTAAAATTATATCTATACTAATGAAAAATTACATTTGCCCCCCCAAATTTTGAAGAAAATTCATTCTATAGGTCTTCAAAATAGGTTTCGCCCCCAAGTTTCGATTCATGCGTCCGCCACTTGTGGACAATATTGATATATTCATCCCCCTTTCTATTCCAAGTAGATAAAATTGGGATTCTTCGTTTCATCGTCATTCCTCAAATATGTGATTTGTATTTATCTATTATTAATATTAACTAGATGAGATCCCGTGCATTGCATTTTCTTAATAATTTTTCTTGTGACAAACAAAACAGAAAAACTATATAGAAAAGAAAAGTACAAACGCATAAAAGGAAAAAACGGAAAACAAAAAATGTGTTCAAAATTCCTGTACTCCTATCTTCATGCAAACTCGACTATCATATGCAATTTATAAATACACGTCAAACATATATAATATAAGGGGTAATTGCAAATTTGCAATTTAAAAAAAAAAAAACCCTGAGGTTTAGGCTAATTACAAAAAAATTGAAATGTTTCAAAATTACAAAAAGTCCCCTCATGTTTGCTTGTCTTAATTTTAAGAGGTAATTGTAATATTTTTATAACAATGGTAGGGGTTTTGAAATGGTTTTGTTTATGAAGGTAGAAAATGTAAAACAACGGCCTCAAATTTTATTTTTGCAATTTTTAAAAATATCTGGTTTTTTTTTTTGTAATTAGTCACAAGCATAAGGGAGATTTTCGCAATATATACCTATAAAAAGTATTTCGTACATATATTTGAAATGTATTAATCAACTGTTCTAAAAATCTCGTTGAGGCGCTAAGCTCTCCTTGTTCGCCTCGTTTTTCTTCCGAAGGCCCCATCAAGATCCCGCCGAGTCCCGCATAGGCGCTACGCCTCGATCTGCGCGCTTCGACTAGCGCCTAACACTTTTTATAACACCAAGTACTAATAAATTACAATAAAAAAAAAATCAACAAAAACAAAAACCAAACAATCTAATTTCCAAATCACAAATCACTAAAAGGTGTAACCTTGATAACCAAACCAGGGAAAACTTCATCATCAGGCCCATCAATAAATGGATTATTCTCAACAATAAATGGATCTTCACATTTTTCCATTATACTTTTCAATGTCTCACCTTCCCCGACAATGTAAACATCATCACACGGGTAGTCCTCCTCCACCACCATCGTAAGTCCGCCGTACACGGCGGAGAAGCGACGGCAGAAGCCTAAAATAATAATCAGTGCCAAAAATAATGTGACTACTTTTTCTGCCGATAATGCCATCGTTGGTTTTTGTCTTGATATGGCTTTTCTCATATTTTGTTTTAATGTATGTTAGTAAGTATGAACAAGGGATATTGAATTGAAAAGGGGAGATGAATTATATATATAATAGTAGAATTTGAGTATGACTCTAAGATTTATGATGAGTACATAATTAGTTAAATACAATGAAATTTCGAGTTTGATTGAGTTTGGACTGGATTAAACTTCATAATTTAATTTGGGGATAATTACAAAAAAAAAAAAACTGAGATTCGGGCTAATTACGAAAAGATTCAGGAGTTTCGAAAAAAAAATTATTTAGTTTGATATGTCTTACATGTTTTTCTCCGTATGCAAAAAAATTTCAAAAGCCCATCTCAATTCTCACGTTTATCAAGATATTGCAGGTATTTCTTTAAATTTAAGACACGATCAAACACCAAGGAGTGTTTTGAAATTTTTTTAAAAAATCTTGTTTTTTTTTTTAATTAGCCAAACCTCAAGTAATTATTCATTTAATTTGCTTGTAAACAAATTAGAAATTATTGAGATATTGGTTTTGGACTGACGAATAAATTAACTGTATAAGTTTTTTTGGATAAGTTCTAATAATATCTTAAAATTTTGATATTTATCTAGAATATCTATATTGATTATAAGTTGTGAAATATAAACCAGGAGTGAAATATATATATTGATTATAAGTTGATATTTATCCCTTCGTAATTTGTATATACTTTGTAGCATAATTTGAAAATAGGGAAAAGGACATGAATACCCTATTTTCCATACCCAATCCCCGTCAATGTCCATTTTCCACGATTTTGGACAAAAATACCATTTTCCGCTGAATTTTGAAAAAAATACCAATTTTTCATTGATTTTTGACAAACATACCCATTTTCCTCTCGATTTTTTTGCGTTGGTTTCTTTGTTTTTTTTTTTTTTGTTGTTTCAAACATGTTTCTTGTTTCTTTGTTGTTTCACACTGTTTTTTGATTAGGTTTCTTATATGTTTCACTTAGCCAACTTTTCATTGATTTCCATAGTTGCATGGAGAAAATCTCGGATGTGGTATGCCAAAATGGACAACGGGAAGAAAATAGAGAGTGTACCAACTTTGAAATAACAAGAATACGGTTCCAATGGATCGCATATTCAACACCCTAAACGAAATCTTGGAACAACAAATTCAATTCAAAAATTTGAGCTTACTTGTCCATCATCGGCTACGAGAAATGACACAACTCCACTATCGCACCAAAAATACTTTGTATTGACTTCCAACATCATAGAATTATTGAATGCATCAACTCGTAGCGGAAAAAACCTACTTGATAAGGGCAAAAGATTATGCAGGCCGACTGACCAGGCCGATGGCATTAGGCCGACCAGAAAGGCCCATACTCTTGAGGCGATCTTCTAGGGCTTATGAGTATTGGACCGACCCTCCGAGCCCATAGGGGAGGTATGTCATATGGGGTCGATCTGTGAAGGCCCAAGTATGAGCGTAAGGATGTTCATTGGGCCGACCTATGTAAGGGCCATTGTACTAAACCGAACTGTCGAGCCCCGGCTAAAAGCGTCTGTTGTTGACCGTTGTGCGTTCGGCTCGGATCAAATATGAATGAGGCAATCGAGGATGCCTTGGAGAATTACAGGGCTTTATATCCATACATTGGGCGAGGTGTTTTGAAACAGTCGAGCCACGGTCTTACAGCGTAAAATTAGGGTTTTTAAGAGATCCGATTCTAATTTAATGATGACTCGACACCAAATCGTAATCGGAATCCCTGATTTTACGGAAACCCTAATCCGAGCTAAGGTATAAAAGGCCCAAGCCCAGGTTCATTCTAACATAATCTCATTTTTATTGTTACATTGTTTTTTTCTCTCTAGCCTTTGTTTCCTTCTCAAGATATCTTGACTTAAGCATCGGAGAGGGTGCGCGGAGTTCCCCCTCCCGGCCCCCTTGTGCGGTTTCGGGGCGGATTGTGTCCGAGAAGGTGATCGGCGAGAGAGGTAGTTTTTGGGAGCAACCAAGTGGCGCCATCTCGTGGGAAACATTGAGCGAGACGTGAGGTTCGACTTTTGGCTATGGAGGACGTTAGGAGAAGCTTGGAAGATGATTCGAACTGTGCGCCGGCCGGGAGATACTCCGGGCGTAGTTCGCAGAGATGTTCCACCTCCGCCCCCACCACCCCGTGAACGGCGGAGAGAGGCAGCGGGTGCGAGGACGGGAGCGGATGGATGACGCCTATGTCCGGGGAGTATAGATTTGGGTCCAATGTTCTTTGAACAATTGGGTGGCTTCATCACTAGAGTTGTGGAGCAAACGGTGGAAAGACGCTGAGGAGATGCTTCCACCACCGCTCCTCCCCGTGGTCCCCCTCCGGTGGTCCCTCCTCCTCCCGTGGTCCCCCTCTAGTGGTCCCTCCTCATGTGGTCCCACCGGAATGGGAGAGAGAGGTCGGCGGCCGGCTATGGCGGAAGAGGTACATTCATCAAGGGCGGAGCATGTGTCCACCGAGGACCAGGATTGGTCCTGAATCGGATGGATGACCTTCACCGCGTGAGGTGCGAGATATTCGTCGGAGAGTGGCTGGAGTACCGGGAGCGGTTGCGATTCGGGTGAGGAGGGAACACCCTTCTCGGAAGAGGTGATGGCGGATTTAGCTTCCGCCTCATACCGAGCTCGAGCTTGAATATGATGGTACCACGCATCCATGGACCATCTTTGCCGTTTTTGAGAACGATTTGCTACACATGCATTCACGAATGGCATGATGTGTAGAGTTTTTCCTACCACTTTGACGAAATCGGCTCAAGAATGGTTTAGCCACTTGCCCCGCCTCCATTCGAATTTTGATGACTTCACTTTCGGCTTTCCTTAATCAGTTCACGAGTTGCGTAAGTACCAAAAGCGCCCGACTGTTTAGCATCAAACGAGAGAGAAGGGGAAGGACTTGAGCTATATTCGAGGGTTTACCGCGACAAAGTTGGAGGTGTCGGCCCGATCCGAAATTTTGGCCAATGCCCTAGCTCGGGCCTAAGGGATGGGGAGTTCTTTGAATCATTAGTAATAGAGCCTGCTAAGACATTCGATGAGCTGTTAGCTCGGGCGGAAAAATATATTAACCTGGAAGAGGCGAAAAAATGAAAAGAGAGGAAGGAGAGAAGAGACAAGAGGAAGATCGGGAAGACAAAGGACCTCGGAAGAAGCCGAGGTCCGAGGCAATGGGGGAAGGCCGAGGTTTGAGAAGTATCGCCTTTGGTCATCCCCGGGCGAGTGCTTGTAGCTATTGAGAGGCATCCCGACTGAGGTGGCCAAAGCGCACGCAGAGGCACCGATAAAAAGCGAAGTGTAAGGAATTTTGTAGATTTCACAATGAGTATGGGCACACAACAGATCGGTGCACACACCCGAGGGATGAGATCGAGCGGCTCATTCAGCAGTCACCTTAGGGAATTTGTGTACATCGACAAAAAGGAGAAAAAAGGGGAGTATAAGAGGATAACCGGGGATATCATCAACCTCGGTGGGAGGCGGAGCGTAGGGGGAGGAAAGGGAGGAGCTACTCTCCACCTCCGCCCCACCTCGGCGAGAGGTCATCCGGATGATTGTTGGAGGGTCGGCGGAAGGAGATTCGAGGCGGGCTCGGAAAAATTATGTGAGAGCGGCAGACACGACGGTGCAAGAATAGTTAAAGGTGGACCAGGTCGGTCAAGGGCCGAGTATCCAATTCGGACCAGAGGATTGCAAGGGTATCGTGACACCTCACAGTGATGCTCTTGTGATCACAAATGACGATTTCTAATTATGATGTGCAGCGGGTATTTGTGGATACTTTTGGAGCTCGGCGGATATCCTATTCTATGATTGCTATAAGAAGATGGACCTCCGTCGGCTTGGAGGCGGTGGACACGGCGTTGGTCGGATTCACCGGAGGGATGATCCAACCAATAGGTATGATTACTTTACCTGTCTCTTTGGGTAAGGAGCCTGTCGTAAAACTAGAATGATTCGATTTTTGATAGTTGATGCACCGTCCTCCTATAATGTCATGTTGGGTAGACGGCACTAAATGCTTTCCAAGCGGTGGTGTCGGTATACCATCTAAAAATGAAGTTTCTGTGGGAGAGAAAGTAGGGGAGGTCGGTGGTGATCGGTATATGGCTAGAAAATTGTATGTAGAAAGTATTCGAGGAAGCGAGAAAGGGGGAGTGCTTTTGATGATGATAGAAGCAGAGATAAGCCGATTAGGTTGGACGAGCGGTGGAGCACGTCCAACCTAATGAGGAAATGATGATGGTCGAAGTGGTGCTAGGTGACCGATAAGGTCACCAAGGTCGGGAAGGAGTTGCCTGATGAATTGAGGGATGAGTGGTGGAGTTTCTAAGGAGTAATGTGGATGTATTTGCTTGGACATCGGAAGACCAAAGTGGGGATCGATCCAAGCATTCTTGGAACATAAAGCTTAATGTTAATCCATCATATAAGCCGGTGAAACAAAAGAAAAGGAACTTCGGCCCTAAGAAGGATGCTATAATTCGGGCGGAGGTGCAAAAGTTGTTGAAAGCAGGCACATCAAAGAAATCAAGTTTCCCGAATGGCTATCTAATGCGATTGGTTCAAAACAGAGGATGATTGGCGCATGTGTGGGACTTTAGGGGTTTGAATCGTGTTTGCCCTAAGGATTACTACCCATTACCCGTAACTGATCACCGTGGATTCGACGTCGGGGTGTGAATCGCTTAGTATGATGGATGCGTCGCAGGATACCATCGGTCAGTAAGCGAAGAAGACCAAAAAGGGGTGTGCTTCACCACCTCTTTTGGTACCTTCCTGTATGTAGTAATGTCGTCGGATTGAAGAATGCGGGAGCCACATACCGAGGTTGGTGGATAAGATGTTTGGAGAGTAGCTCGGCAGAACATGGAGGTGTATGTGGATGATATGTTGGTCAAAAGCATAAAGGCCGTGGATCATGTGTGCGTGACCTAGGCCAAACGCGTTTGGCACCTCGAGGAAGTATATGATGAAGTGAACCCCAAGAAGTGTGCCTTTGGGGTCGGTCGGGAAAGTTTCTGGGGTTCATGGTAACGGAGAAAGGAATAGAGGCCAACCGGAGAAGGTCGGGGCCATCGAGAGATGGCACCGCCTCGGTTGCCAAAGATGTGCGATGTTTAACAGTCGGCTAAGCGGCTGAATCGCTTTATTTCGCGCCTCGCAGAGAGAGAAGTTTGCCCTTTTTTAAGGTCTTGAGGAAAGCCAAAAAGTTTGTTTGGGATGAGGATTGCCAAAGGGCTTTCGAGGACTTGAATAATTACTTGGATGATCTATCATTGCTAACTAAGCCGTTGCACAGGGAGCCCTTATACCTCTACCTTTCGGTAGGGGGAACAGGGGGTTAGCTGCAGGTCCCGATCGGGGAGGAGAGATCGGTTCGAGAGGCCGGTGTACTATGTCGATAAAGTTTTGAGAAATGCCGAGGCTGCGATATGCGGAGATCGAGAAAGCGAGTTTGGCCTTGGTGGTGATCGGGAGAGAGACTTCGACCGCATTTCCTTCGCATAAGGTAATCGTCCGAACTAATCTTCCATTGAGAAATGTGATGAGTAAGCCGAGGTAGCGGGGAGGTTAGTGAAGTGGGCTATTGAGTGAGCGAGTATGATATTGAATTCGAGAACAGATCGGCCATTAAAGCTCGAGCTTTGGCGGACTTTGTTCAAGAATCAATCGGGATGATAAAGAGAAAAACTTGGGTGATTTATGTGGATGGTTCAAGAGGGAGCTCGGGATGTGGTGTCTTGGTATTGCCTTGATCGGCCCGCAAGGGGATCGAAAATGACTTTGTTGTGAGGTTGGAGTTCAAGCTATCTAATAATGAGGCGGAGTATGAAGCATTCATCGGAGGAATGCAAATGGCCATTGAGATGGGGGTCATTAGGATGGTAGTTTACATGGACTCTCGGCTCGTCCATAAACAAAGTTATGGGAGAGTTCGAGGTTAGGGAAGAGAGGATGAAGAGGTATGTTGAAGCATATCGAGCTTTAGAAGGGAAAGTGAAAGAAATCAAGATATGTCGGAGTCCCGAGGGAGGAAAATGGTCGGGCGGATTTTCTAGCAAAATTGCGATTCGGCCTTGGAGAATCAAGCTAAAGATCACACTTTTGGTGGCAAAAGAAACGGCACTTTGGGGTTGGAGGTCGGAGAGATTGAGGAGAAAGAGGATTGGAGGTCGGCTATCATAGCTTATTTAAAGGAAGGGTCTTACCAACAGGTAGGCGTGAAGCGGCTCGACTAAAAATTCGGGCGACACGTTTTTGCATTATCTCGGGGACAAGTTATATAAGAGAGGCTTCTCTATGCCTTTGCTTTGAGGTGTTTGAGTGGAGAAGAGGGTGCGTATGTGCTTAGAGAGATACATGAAGGTTGTTGTGGGAATCACATGGGAGCAAGGATTTTGATGAAAAAGTCCTTAGGGGCGTGGTATTTTTGGCCTTACGAAGGGGAAGCGAGAAAAGTTGGTGAGAGCATGTGAAAAATGTCGATCCATGCACCTTTGGTACATCGACCGACGGAGGAGCTCATGGCGATGAGCTCGGCATGTCCATTTGCAAAATGGGGAATTGATATCGTGGGTCCCTTTCTCCCGCCAGTCGGAGGAAATTCTTGATTGTGGCAATCGACTATTTTAGCAAGTGGGTGGAGGCGGAACCTCTTGCTAAGATAAATGAGGATGCGATGATGAAATTTATTTGGCAAAACATAGTGTGTCGGTATGGAGTGCCTCGGATCTTGATATCGAGATAATGGAACGCAGTTCGCGGGGCGTAAACCGAGCTTGGTGTGAGGAATTGAAGATCAAGCAAAACTTCACTTCGGTGGCCCACCCATAGGCCAATGGGCAAGTGAAGGTGATTAATAGAATTCTTGTCCAAGGATTGAAAGCTCGACCGAGAAGGCATGAGGAGCGTGGGTTCGAGAGCTCACTCGGTGTTGTGGGCTTATCGAACTAATCCGGAAGAAGCGACCGGTGAAGCTCCGTTCAGCTTGGTGTATGGTATGGATCTTTGTGATACCTACCGCAGAGATCGGGATGGAAATGCATCGGGTTCAAATTTCGATGAAAATATTAATGAGCCATTGATTCGAGAGGCATTGGATACGATAAATGAGAAAAGGGAGATGGCATTTTTGCGGATGGAAAAGACACGAAAAAGGATCAAAGCGACTTATGACAAGAAAGTAAAGAGAAGGGCCTTCCCGTGTCGGTGATTTGGTTGTGAGAAGGTCGATGCTAGCAAAAACAAAGGAAACTGGATGCGACCAAAGGACCACTTCGGGTGGTGAAGGTACTAGCGGGGGTGCGTCTGCCGGAAGAGATCGGAGGTCGAAAACTCCCGAGGGCTTGGAACAGATTGCAATTTGAAGAAATATCATTCCTAGAATAGAGGAATATCCGATGTAATCAATCTACTCGTTTTGAATGAAATGATCTGCTTTGCCATACATTATGAGTTCCGAAAGTGGAAAGGATAAACAGTGACAAGTATTTGGAGCTCAACTCGAGCTAGTCTCCAAATACTTGGGGCCACGAGGCCACGCGAGAGCTTGGCTCGAGCCAACTTTCTCTCGATGAAATCGACAAGTATTTGGAGCTCAGCTCGAGCTAGTCTCCAAATACTTGGGGCCACGAGGCCACGCGAGGAGCTCGGCTCGAGCCAGCCACTCGATGAAACCGACAAGTATTTGGAGCTCAACTCGAGCTAGTTTCCAAATACTTGGGGCCACGAGGCCATGCGAGGAGCTCGGCTCGAGCCACCTTCCTTTGATGAAACTGACAAGTATTTGGAGCTCAGCTCGAGCTAGTCTCCAAATACTTGGGGCCACGAGGCCACGCGAGGAGCTCGGCTCGAGCCAACTTCCTCTGATGAAATCCGACAAGTATTTGGAGCTCACTCGAGCTAGTCTCCAAATACTTGGGGCCGAGGCCATGCAAGGAGCTCGGCTCGAGCCAACTTCCTCTGATGAAACTCGACAAGTATTTGGAGCTCACTCGAGCTAGTCTCCAAATACTTGGGGCAGCGAGGCCATGCAAGAGCTCGGCTCGAGCCGACCTTCCTTGACGAAACCGACAAGTATTTGGAGCTCGGCTCGAGCTAGTCTCCAAATACTTGGGGCCACGAGAGCACAATATGCCAATCTTTTTTGGTAAATATATATATATATAATAAATAATAATAATAACTAAGTACAACCCGAGCATATAAGCCCGAACTATGATGGAAGAACAATAGACAAGAGATCGAGAAAACGAAAATGCGAAGAAACTTCATTGATCATTCAAAATAATTACAAGTACATAATGAAAAATTACAAAGGTAGAACTTGTTTGATAAATGGTTTTATCATGATTTTGATGATTTTGTTTTTATACCAAAACAATGTTTTTAAAGGTTGTCCAAATACTCCTAAATGATTTAAAATAGTTTTAATATTTTCCTGAGTATTTCTTCAAGTTTATTTTCGATATAAATTGGACAACACTTTTGATGATTTTGTGTTAATGTATTTTTACACCAAAACAATGTTTCTAAAATGTTGTCCTAATACTCCCGATCGATCAAAATGTTTTTACTATTTTTCGGAGTATTTCTTGAAGTTTATTTTCGATATAAAATTGACAACACTTTTGTTTTGAGGTCAACCGTCGCCGTATAGGGCAACCCGTACCTAAAAGTTGAGGAAAACAAAAAACTTCATGTTTGCGAGAAAAAATGGTCAGTGGCAACCGGCCGCCCTATAGGGCAACCGGTGCCGTCAACCTGGCGACCTTATAGGGCGACCATTACCGGGAGCAAAAATCGAAATAGAACTTCTGTCTTTCATTTTTTGATGAGTGCGACCGGTTGTGGTTAGGGTCGACCGGCCGAGGTGCACGCGACCGGTCACCCTGTGTAAATGTTGATACGATTTTTTTCAAACTCTATTTCGTATGCGACCAGTCCGCTTCTTAAGTTTGACGGCAAAAATGTAACCGTTGTGCATCGACATCTTTTCCTTAATTTGTGGGATTGATTTCTAACAGCTCTTTTCTTCAATTGTCTTGTAATTTTTTACGAAATTCATGTCCCCAAGAGGAGCCTATCATGTACAAGACATCTTCTATAAATAGAGGAAGAATTGAAGCAACACTACATGAGAGAAAACTACAACACAACAAGATACACTCAAGAATACACTTGTTCTTACATTGTCTTATTTCTTGTTGTAATTTGCCTAGCTATTCACTTTCACATCCTTGAGGTCTAGGCTTTTCTTGATTACACTTGCACTCTATTGTATTATCAATTATCGAGTTGTAATCTTGAATTTAGGTAATCATTCAACACAAGATATCCTTGTGAGTGTTCTTGTGGTAAGAATACACTTGGGTGATTTAGGTGTTAGGTGTAAGAAGATTGTGGTAATCTTCTTGTTGAGGTGTTGAAGAATTTGGTATTCTTCAAGGTTGAAGATTGTGGTAATCTTCACAAGGTGCCGTTGGAGATTGTGGTAATCTTCAAGTGAGATTGTGGTAATCTCAAAGGTGGTGTTGAAGAAGAGTGTGGTGCTCTTCAAGGTGTTGTTGTAAGTTGGTGTTGTATTAATTTGTGGTAAATTAATAAAATCTTTTTTTTTGAAATCCATCCCTGGATATCTTTGGGGTGGTAGAGGATTAGGCCCTAGGTGGGTTGAACCTCTATAAATCGACGTGTGTTGTTTACATTCCGCACCTTTATTATTGTCTTGAGCATTCGGTTCGAAAAAGAGGGCGAAATCAAAAAGATGGAGATAATCTATTCACCCCCTCTAGATTATCGTAGCCGCTTGGACTTACAAGTGGTATCGAACTAAACTCCTAAGTAGGAGGAGGAACATTTTCGGTGTTCGGTCGTCCCAGGAGATGGTCACATCATCTACGAGAGCGAGATCGGATCATCATCCCAGGGATTTCCCGAACTTGGGAAGGACCGGCCGTAAAGGCGAGGGGTTGGTTGATCTCCGGGAGCTTGAGAAGGACTCGCCGAGCCGGAGCGGGGTGGAGGATAAAAGAAGCGGAGATAGGGATTCTATGAACTCCTCCACATGAGCAAGGTTGAGACGCTCCGCCTCGTCGAAAACTCGAAGCCTTTGGGGTTGGGCAAAATCCTCCCGGGACTTGGCGATCGAAGGGCTCGGTAGCGATATCGCGCTCCCTGTCAAGCTCACCTGTCAAAAGCAAAGTCGTAGTACTCCATGGCGATCTGAGAGAGAACTTTGATAAATTCCCTGGAGCTCGTAAAAGCTTGCTTCACACTCTCCCGAATGGCCTGAACTATTGAGGAGCCTTCGGGAGAGGTGAGAAAACTTTGGCAACCAGCCTTCGACGCCCTCAACTCGGGCTTGATCGACATCGACAAAGATAACGGATCCGGAGATCGCTCACTCGGTCTTGAAATCGGCATTATCGGTCTCGAGCCTTTATTTTGGCCTCTAGAGAAGCCACGGTACCCTTATTGACCTCATCCTTGTCCTTGTACCGGCGGTTCTCCTCTAGGAGTTTAGTCTCCCGAGCTTTCACCGAATGACCTCCTTCTTAGAATTGTTGAGCTCGGCAATATGTGAGGATCACCAAACCGACCCGAGCTCGCAAAATCGGTCGGCTAGTTGTGCCTCGCCTTTGGAGTGGTTCAGCGGAAGAGCTCACCACCAAAGATCACCGAGCTTCTCATGGCGATTCGATCGGGGTTCGGCAATTGCCCGACATACTTGGATGGCAAAAGTTCCATCGTTGTTTTTAGGATGGAATTGTCTGTGAAAAATGTTTGATTGGGTGTATGAATGGGAGTGCGGGAGAGAAAAGAGCGGCGAGGAGGAGGTGTGGTGGTCTTCGCCTTCTTGGCGCCTCTGTGGCCCAGTGCCGACACCCGACCTCTTGGGAGGAGGAGGTCGGATAGAGGTTGAGCCCCCGGGCCTGTGAGATCGGCCATCACTGCGGCAAGCGTGTCAGGCCGCCGAAGTAGAGGAGGGCTGACCTCTAAGGCTCGGGGGGCGATCTTTGGATGAAGGAGGAAGTGAGCCAGGAGCAATTGGTTGCTCCTCCTCATCCAAATCCAAAGAACCATCTGCTGTGCCATGAACATATCCGCACAAAGAGTGCCGTTGGAGATTGTGGTAATCTTCAAGTGAGATTGTGGTAATCTCAAAGGTGGTGTTGAAGAAGAGTGTGGTGCTCTTCAAGGTGTTGTTGTAAGTTGGTGTTGTATTAATTTGTGGTAAATTAATAAAATCTTTTTTTTTTTGAAATCCATCCCGATATCTTGGGGTGGTAGAGGATTAGGCCCTAGGTGGGTTGAACCTCTATAAATCGGCGTGTGTTGTTTATATTCCGCACCTTTATTATTGTCTTGAGCATTCGGTTCGAAAAAGAGGGCGAAATCAAAAAGATGGAGATAATCTATTCACCCCCTCTAGATTATCGTAGCCGCTTGACTTACAAGTGGTATCGAACTAAACTCCTAAGTAGGAGGAGGAACATTTTCGGTGTTCGGTCATCCAGGGAGATGGTCACATCATCTACGAGAGCGAGATCGGATCATCATCCGGGATTTCTGAACTTGGAAGGACCTACAGAAAGTCGAGGGGTTGGTTGATCTCCGGAGCTTGAGAAGGACTTGCCGAGCCGGGAGGCGGGGTGGAGGATAAAAGAAGCGAGATAGGGATTCTATGAACTCCTCCACATGAGCAAGGTGAGACGCTCCGCCTCGTCGAAAAACTCGAAGCCTTTGGGGTTGGGCAAAATCCTCCTGGGACTTCGGCGATCGAAGGGCTCGGTAGCGATATCGCGCTCCCGAGTGGCTCACCGTCAAAAGCAAAGCTGTAGTACTCCATGGCGGCGAATCTGAGAGAACTTTGATAAATTCCCGGAGCTCGAAAAAGCTTGCTTCACACTCTCCCGAATGGCCTGAACTATTGAGGAGCCTTCGGGAGAGGTGAGAAAACTTTGGCAACCAGCCTTCGACGCCCTCAACTCGGGCTTGATCGACATTGACAAGACAACGGATCCGAGATCGCTCACTCGGTCTTGAGATCGGCATTATCGTCTCCGAGCCTTTATTTTGGCCTCTAGAGAAGCCACGGTACCCTTATTGACCTCATCCCCGTCCTTGTACCGCGGTTCTCCTCTAGGAGTTTAGTCTCCCGAGCTTTCACCAATGACCTCCTTCTTAGAATTGTTGAGCTCGGCAATATGTGAGGGATCACCAAAACCGACCCGAGCTCGCAAAATCAAGTGCGACTAGTTGTGCCTCGGCTTTGGAGTGGTTCAGCAGAAGAGCTCACCACCAAAGATCACATCGAGCTTCTCCATGGCGATTCGATCGGGTTCGGGCGGTTGCCCTGGACATACCGATGGCAAAAGTTCCATCGTTGTTTTTAGGATGGAATTGCCTGAAGAAGGTTTGATTGGGTGTATGAATGGGAGTGCGGAGAGAAAGAAAGCGGCGGAGGAGGTGTGGTGGTCTTCGCCTTCTTGGCGCCTCTGCGCGGTCTGCGACACCCGACCTCTCTTGGGAGGAGGAGGAGGTCGGATAGAGGTTGAGCCCCCGGGCCTGTGAGATCGGCCATCAACTGCGGCAGAATCGTGTCGTCGCCCAAGAGGAGAGGCGACCTCCAAGGCTCGGCGCGATCTTGGATGAAGGAGGAAGTGAGCCAGGAGCAATTGGTTGCTCCTCCTCATCCAAAAAGAACCATCCATGTGCCATGAACATATCTCGCACAAAGAGTGCCGTGGAGATTGTGGTAATCTTCAAGTGAGATTGTGGTAATCTCAAAGGTGGTGTTGAAGAAGAGTGTGGTACTCTTCAAGGTGTTGTTGTAAGTTGGTGTTGTATTAATTTGTGGTAAATTAATAAAATCTTTTTTTTTGAAATCCATCCCGATATACTTTGGGGTGGTAGAGATTAGGCCCTAGGTGGGTTGAACCTCTATAAATCGACGTGTGTTGTTTACATTCCGCACCTTTATTATTGTCTTCGAGCATTCGGTTCGAAAAAGAGGGCGAAATCAAAAGATGGAGATAATCTATTCACCCCCTCTAGATTATCGTAGCCGCTGGACTTACAAGTGGTATCGAACTAAACTCCTAAGTAGGAGGAGGAACATTTTCGGTGTTCGTGTCGTCCGAGGAGATGGTCACATCATCTACGAGAGCGAGATCGGGATCATCATCCGAGATTTCTGAACTTGGGAAGGACCGTGAAAAGCCGAGGGGGTTGGTTGATCTCCGGAGCTTGAGAAGGACTCCGCCGAGTCAAGGCGGGGTGGAGGATAAAAGAAGCAGATAGGGATTCTATGAACTCCTCCACATGAGCAAGGTTGAGACGCTCCGCCTCGTCGAAAAACTCGAAGCCTTTGGGGTTGGGCAAAATCCTCCCAGGACTTCGGCGATCGAAGGGCTCGGTAGCGATATCGCGCTCCCGAGTGGCTCACCGTCAAAAGCAAAGTTGTAGTACTCCATGGCGGATACAGAGAAACTTTGATAAATTCCCGGAGCTCGGAAAAGCTTGCTTCACACTCTCCCGAATGGCCCGAACTATTGAGGAGCCTTCGGGAGAGGTGAGAAAACTTTGGCAACCACTTCGACGCCCTCAACTCGGGCTTGATCGACATTGACAAAGACAACGGATCCGGAGATCGCTCGGCTCGGTCTTGAGATCGGCATTATCGATCTCGAGCCTTTATTTTGGCCTCTAGAGAAGCCACGGTACCCCCCATTGACCTCATCCCTGTCCTTGTACCGCGGTTCTCCTCTAGGAGTTTAGTCTCCGAGCTTTCAGTGAATGACCTCCTTCTTAGAATTGTTGAGCTCGGCAATATGTGAAGGATCACCAAAACCGACCCGAGCTCGCAAAATCGGTGCAGCTAGTTGTGCCTCGCTTTGGAGTGGTTCAGCGAAGAGCTCACCACCAAAGATCACCGAGCTTCTCCATGGCAGGTCGATCGGGGTTCGGCAATTGCCCTGGACATACTTGGATGGCAAAAGTTCCATCGTTGTTTTTAGGATGGAATTGCTGTGAAGAAGGTTTGATTGGGTGTATGAATGGGAGTGCGGGAGAGAGAAAGAGCGGCAGGAGGAGGTGTGGTGGTCTTCGCCTTCTTGGCGAGCTCTGTGGCGCTGGTGTGCCGACACCCGACCTCTTGGGAGGAGGAGGTCGGATAGAGGTTGAGCCCCCGGGCTGTGAGATCGGCCATCACTGCGGCAAATCGTGTCGTCGCCGTAGAGAGGCGACCTCAAGGCTCGGGGCGGCGATCTTTGGATGAAGGAGGAAGTGAGCCAGGAGCAATTGGTTGCTCCTCCTCATCCAAATCCCAAAGAACCATCCTCAGCCATGAACATATCTGCACAAAGAGTGCCGTTGGAGATTGTGGTAATCTTCAAGTGAGATTGTGGTAATCTCAAAGGTGGTGTTGAAGAAGAGTGTGGTGCTCTTCAAGGTGTTGTTGTAAGTTGGTGTTGTATTAATTTGTGGTAAATTAATAAAATCTTTTTTTTTTTGAAATCTATCCCTGGATATCTTTGGGGTGGTAGAGGATTAGGCCCTAGGTGGGTTGAACCTCTATAAATCGACGTGTGTTGTTTACATTCCGCACCTTTATTATTGTCTTGAGCATTCGGTTCGAAAAAGAGGGCGAAATCAAAAGATGGAGATAATCTATTCACCCCCTCTAGATTATCGTAGCAGCTGACTTACAAGTGGTATCGAACTAAACTCCTAAGTAGGAGGAGGAACATTTTCGGTGTTCGTGTCGTCCGGGGAGATGGTCACATCATCTACGAGAGCGAGATCGGGATCATCATCCCGGGATTTCTGAACTTGGGAAGGACCGTGGCGAGGGTTGGTTGATCTCCGGAGCTTGAGAAGGACTCCGCCGAGGGGAGGCGGGGTGGAGGATAAAAGAAGCGATAGGGATTCTATGAACTCCTCCACATGAGCAAGGTTGAGACGCTCCGCCTCGTCGAAAAACTCGAAGCCTTTGGGGTTGGGCAAAATCCTCTTGGGACTTCGGCGATCGAAGGGCTCGGTAGCGATATCGCTCCCTCCCGAGTGGCTCACGGCTGTCAAAAGCAAAGTTGTAGTACTCCATGACAGATCTGAGAGAGAACTTTGATAAATTCCCTGAGCTCGAAAAGCTTGCTTCACACTCTCCCGAATGGCCTGAACTATTGAGGAGCCTTCGGGAGAGGTGAGAAAACTTTTGGCAACCAGCTTCGACGCCTCAACTCGGGCTTGATCGACATTGACAAGATGCAACGGATCCGGAGATCGCTCGGCTCGGTCTTGAGATCGGCATTATCGATCTCGAGCCTTTATTTTGGCCTCTAGAAAGCCACGGTACCCTTATTGACCTCATCCCCGTCCTTGTACCGGCGGTTCTCCTCTAGGAGTTTAGTCTCCCGAGCTTTCACCGAATGACCTCCTTCTTAGAATTGTTGAGCTCGGCAATATGTGAGGGATCACCAAAACCGACCCGAGCTCGCAAAATCGGTGCGGCTAGTTGTGCCTCGACTTTGGAGTGGTTCAGCAGAAGAGCTCACCCGGCTCAGCAAAGATCACTCGAGCGATTCGATCGGGGTTGACGGGTTGCCAAATGGACATACCGGATGGCAAAAGTTCCATCGTTTTTTTAGGATGGAATTGCTGTGAAGAAGGTTTGATTGGGTGTATGAATGGGAGTGCGGGAGAGAAAGAGCGGCGGGGAGGAGGTGTGGTGGTCTTCGCCTTCTTGCGCTCTCCCGCCCGGTCCGACACCCGACCTCTTGGGAGGAGGAGGTCGGATAGAGGTTGAGCCCCGGGCTGTGAGATCGGCCATCACCTGCGGCAAACGTGTCGGTCGCCGAAGTAGGAGGCGACCTCCAAGGCTCGGGGGCGGCGATCTTTGGATGAAGGAGGAAGTGAGCCAGGAGCAATTGGTTGCTCCTCCTCATTCAAACTTTCGGAACCATCTGCCATGAACATATCTCCGCACAAAGAGAAAAGATTAGCTAATGATTAAAAATAAAACAAATCAATTGCAAAAATGACAATTACCAATGTCACAAGGTAAGGGAGCCACGATGGGGCTCGGTTCAAAATAGTGCGAAGGGAGGGAGTGATAAGGCGAGAGAGGTCGTATTGACCAAGGTGAGTTTATTTATTCAGAGCTTGGAGATCGGAGACCGATCTCCGGGATTGTGTTTACGTTGGAGTGGAAGGGTCCAGTCCAAGCAATAGAAACCCCAAACTCGGGGAAGAAATAAAAAAATATTTGTCCTTCCACAATTTGTTAGAGGAAGGGTACTTGCTTAAATCGAGCATCACCTCGGGAGGTGATGTAGAAAAAACCCTTAGTGGTCGAGCTCTTTATTTGGAAAAGGGCGAAGAATAGTTCAGTGGGTTCTATGTCAGGTACTTGGTTACAATTATGAAGCCGCTAAGATGCGGAATGAGTTCGGAGCTAGTTGATTCAAAGCACACGGAGAACTCGGACACCCCAAATGCCATGAATGGATGGATGGGAAATCGGAGGCCTCACTCTATCGACCCGCAAAGAAGGCCAGGGCATTGGGGAAGGTCGGTTAGGTCGAGTCGGAATCAATTGGGTAAATAGAGTTTAAAAGAGGAAGGAATTTGGGTTGTTCTTTTAATGGTTTGAAGATTGGAGGTGATAGGGTGGTCTCCCTAAAATCGTGAGGATATACGAGGCAAGGACCCGAGCACGGAACTCGGATCTCTATTGTACGGAATCCCGACTGAATCGTAGTTGGATTGATCGCATCGTGGTCCGATGGACGGACTCGGTGAGGGAAAGTGGTGGAGGGGCGAGCACATCGTTATTGCCCACCGCTCTAAGTCGGCGACGACCCAAGTCCGACGTGTCGAGTGAGAAAGAAGAGGAGGCCATATTAAAAGAAAAGAAAAATTGAAAAAGAAAGGGTTACTTCTGGATAGAAATAGGAGGTCGAAGGAGGAAAGTAGTCCAGGGCGTGAAACTTTCGCCAAATCGGAGAATCTCGCCCGAAGAAGAAGAGTGTTTCTTTGGGAGGAAAGCTCTAAAATTTGAGATGTGGGGAAAGTGAAAAATGGAGGAGGAAAGTGGCTTTTATAAGGGGAGAGAGAAGACAAAGGGTGCCTCGATTTTTGAGGAGGCATTTGACGGTCTACGAGGCGTCAGGAAGCCGAAAAGACGTCTCATCAATCACATCCGCGTGTCAGGTACTCGAAAGGCCAAAGGGCGGCGAGAAATTTCAAACGCCAAAAGTCGGCGGGAATGTGAAAAGCACAAACCCTAAATGCTAGGTCACTTTCGGCTATCAACAACTATGGTTGAGGTGCGGATCAATCCATAGTTGGGGAGGAATTGATAAGGGCAAAAAGATTATCCGGGGCCGACTGACTAGGCGATGGCATTGGGCCGACCAGAAAGGCCCATACTCTTTGGCCGATCTTCTAGGGCTTATGAATATTGGGCCCTCACCGAGCCCATAGTAGGGAGGTATGTCATATGGGGCCGATCTGTGAAGGACCAAGACGAGCGTAAGGATGTTCATTGGGCCGACTGTGCAGGTGTAAGGGCCATTGTACTAAACCGACTGTCGAGCCCCCGCACGGCGGCTAAAGCGTCTGTTGTTGACACATGCATTCGGCTCGGATCAAATATGAATGAGGCAGGATGCCTGATAATTACAGGGCTTTATATCCATACATCGGGCCGAGGTGTTTTGAAGCAGTCGAGCCACGCGGTCTTACTGGCATAAAATTAGGGTTTTAAGAGATCCGATCCTAATTTAATGATGACTATGACACCAAATCGTAACGGAATCCCGATTTTACGGAAACTCTAATCCGAGCTAAGGTATAAAAGGCCCAAGCCCAGTTCATTCTAACCTAATCTCATTTTTTGTTACATTGCTTTTTTCTCTCTCTAGCCTTTGTTTCCTTCTCAAGATACTTGACTTAAGCATCGGAGAGGTACGCAAGCCCCTCCGGCCCCCTTGTGCGGGTTTCGCGGCGGATTGTGTCCGAGAAGGTGATCGGCGAGGAGAGGTAGTTTTGGGAGCAACCACTACTAGAACAACTTTGCTAGAGTACGTGAGATCTTTAGTTCAAGATTAGACATGCGACATCGAAATGAAGCAAATATAAACATTTACAAGTATGACAAAAAATACTTTGAAGAGTATATGGGGAAAAACTACACTATTTCTCTAAATTTAAAAATAATTTACTACAAACTTTTATCACATGATCCCCTGTTTCACAATTGTTTCTTACATGTTTCATTTATGTTTCTTACATGTTTCAACCGATTATACCATCATTAAGATTTACATAACAACAATTCTCTAAAATCATTAGGAAGTGGAGATAGAAACTCAATATCGTTGTCATCGTCATCACCATTTTGCGCTTTCAACTTAGCATGATTGTGAAGCGATGATGGAGCCTTGCTTGTTCATTCTCTATCTCGAACGCTTCGACGTCTACAACCTTCCCAACAATCAAGTGTTTGGCATAACAAGCAACAAAAATCCCACATTCACTACAAAAGAAATAAAAAAAGATACACAAATCGGATAGATAATACAACAAATCAAAAATAATAAAAAGAACAAATAAATGGAAAATACATAAAAGAACAAAAGAAACATAAAAGAAACAACATCGAAACAAACGAAAAACTTCAAATCACAAAATAATAAAAGAAAAAAAAAATCAAACATCAAAGAACACAAAATCAACAAATCATTCAAATTTGCATTCAACACAAAAAAAGAAGAAAATTAGGAATCCGGACCATCAAGGAAAACATATTCATCCTGCTCCGCCTCCCGGCCCTCCACTAGTCCACCGCCATTGTTTCTCGCTTAATCCGAGTTCCTCGAAGGAGAACTCACGTTTTTCAAAGAAAGACCTCTTCGCTAGACTCCGGATCGGTGGACTGAGTTCAAGCGGAAGGCCTTGGATTCATTGATTCAGCTCTATCGGAGGGCGATAAGTCCGCCACCGTTGTCGCTAAAGAGGGGAATGTGAGCTACTTGATTTCACCGCTCGATATGAATGCACATGATTCCATCGAGAATTGGTGGTTCGCGGCGTTTTCGTTGCTCGTCTCCGCCGGCGATTTGCCTCGAAATCCATTTTTGAGGAGGGGCTTTAGGTCCCTTGTTGAGAATCGAATACGACTTGGTGCCGATGAAGGAAAAGGCCGCCATGGATGTGGAGTTTATTATTTCTTTGAAGGAAAAAATTATTTTGTGTAAAAATTAGGGTATATTTGTCATGGGAGGGAGCATATGGGATATTTTGTGATGGGTGGTATTTTTATCTTTTTCTAAAAATCATGGTATTTCGTGTAATTTTCTCTTGAAAATAAATGACTCAAATCTGAAATTGGGCTCACAATATAGCTGGGTTATTTTGTTTCTCATTTCTTGGACTTCTTTCCTTTTTAACTTTATTCAGAATTGGGCTAAACCCAACTAGATAACAAAACCCGGAGGCTAGTCCAATTGAAGTTGCTTAAATAATCCGTACACGCTACAGACAAATTTTACAATTATTTAATATAAGTCGGATATATCATGTGTGTATATATAATAACAAGGAAATTCCACTTTTGGTCTCATAAAAAAAAGGATTAGACAATTTTAGTCTGAGAAATTTGTTTAGCATATTTAGTCCCATATAATTCCAATGATTGCAATTTTAGTCCCAAAACAAAGAATACAATTATTTGGAAAATCTGAAAATTGTCTAATAATTTTGAATTTGTTGATATTTTTACATTATACTTATGCATGAAAAAATTATTTATTTGCAATCTGAGAATCTGATAAAAACATTATTTACATTATTTGGAAAAATCTGAGAAATCTGTTAAACAATATCAACAAATTAATTTACATTGATTGTCTAGCAATTGAAAAATTATTTATTTGCAATTGTATCAACAAATTTAAAATTATTTGCAATTTATTTGGAAAAGTGCATTTATACTAATATTTGCATGTCATTTCTCCAAAAAAACAAAAACAAAAAAAAGAATGACTTGCATGCCATACTTGATAATGCGAATTTGTTGATATTTTTACATTATAGTTATGAAAAAATTCCAAAGAGAGAAAATATCATAACAAAATAATCATAATTTTAAATTTGTCCGAGCAATTAGTTTGTTCAAACCTAATCAAGTCATTTCATGAATAAAACATGACCAATCCGAAATTATTATTCTCATAACTGAGATGTAAGAATTTGACGTCATTGTGTAAAGAGAATCGTAGATTCATAAAATATGAGAGGGGCCATAATTAGTTAGAATTTAGAAAAAACGAGTTTGTCTCATTGGTGAGATACTTGTTTTAGACGATCAGATAAGTCATTATCGGATGATACTGATAGAAGTAAGACCAATTTCCTTGGTACGTATTTTGTCAAGCGTTTATATTGGAATGTTCGATTCTACGAGTTAGTTATATCTATTAAGTTAAAAAATTTGTTTTACATCTCTATAGGTTTATGATCATGTAGGGTTTGCAACTATTTTGTCATTTATATGTAAACAATTGTAAGTTTTTTCTTATAAATGAAAAAAATGTTTGATTCTTTAAAAAACGAGTGAATCACAAAAATAATTAAATTATCTTTCAAAGTTACAAATATATTATTATTCTTTCTCTTTTACAAATTGCATTTATTGAATGGGATATTTGTAAAATAAATATAAAATCCAAATAAACATCTACAATACCAAATGTATTTAATTTTGAAAGGCAGTTAGACATTCTTATAATTAAATTAAATTTTAGGCATAATTACAAAAGACCCCTGAGGATTGGGATAGTTACAAAAAACTCCAAAGATTTTCAAAATTACAAAAAGCCCTCAGGTTTGATTATGTATTAAATTTAAGAGGTAACTATAATATTTCTAGAAATATTAGGGCAACTTTTAAAATATTTTTGCTTATGAAGGAGAAAAATGTAAGAAGACATAAAACCTCAAAAAAATTATAATTTTCAAGAATTTCTGGATTTCTTCGTAATTAGTGGGAACCACAAGGGTCTTTTTGTAATTATCCCTAAATTTTATGAATAATTTTTGTAACTTAATCCTTAAGAAATTTATAACTTATACTTTCCAGAGATTAAGGTTGGTGGGAGGAATTACACGATTGGCCAATGTACCCCACAAATATATTATTTATGCTAGTGCAAAAATAATTAAGGCATTGATAATGTTGCAAGAAAGGCAGACATTACAAACAAAAAGTTGATCATACTTTGAAATCTTATCAAGGATTTTATAAACCAGAGATTTTTTAGGAATGACCACTTCTGTTATACTTTAAATTTTTAAAAATTGGAGATCTCATTTTTGTATTAACATATACTTATTGGACTCAATGTATTAATACTTTAATTGTCGAGATATTTGTTAGCAGCCCAATTGACTCCACGTTTCATAAAACCCTCTTCCCAAAAGTTGCTCATTTTGGAATCCAATTTCTGACATAATTTTATTTCTAATAAATGTCAATATCACTCGAAAATCCTTGAAATATAAACGCTCTTCACTTAAATTGTGCTTTTAAGTTATTTTTGTGGGTTTTTTTCCAGAACTTTTTAATTTTGCATTACTTTTCCTTTGCTTTGCGATCGGCTTGTGATCATGACTTTTCCTTTTTTTTTTATATATTTTTCATTTATTTATTTCTAATAAATGGAAGTTGTTTTTTTTTTCATTCAAAATTTTAGTCCTTTTTGTTCCTTCGTCTTCTTTCTCTTTTTTATTATTTTTTATCTTCCTATGATGGGAAGAATAAGATGATGTAAAGTAATTTTCATTGCTTTTAATCTCAATAAATTTGTTCTCAGTAAGTGGTTTTTATTTATCCCCAATATGTGTCATTTGTTTATCTTTACTAGGTGGCTTTTTCAGCTATTGTAATAAGTTTGTCTCATGTGTGGGATTTTATTCGGAAGTCCGAATGAGTCATTACTCGACGATACGTAATAGAAGCGAGATTAATATATTTAGTACGTGTTTTATCCATCACCTTCATTGTGATGTTATGATTTTACGGATCGATTTGATCTACTTATTTTTAAAAAATTTGTTTTAGATTTGTATATATTTATGATCATGTAGGACGTAGAATTGTTCTACAATCGATGTTGATCAATTGTAAATTTCTTATAAAGAATGAATAAAATACATTTTGATTCTCAAATAAACTAAAAAAAGTGATCTTTTATATAAATCAAACTCTATAGTTGTTGTCTTTTGCGTTGATAGTGTTTAATAGAGGTGTCAATAAAAATGGCCCATCTTGGCTTTCCCTAACCTTAAAAGGCTCTAGCCCTTTGGAGTTATAAAACTCTGAAATCATATATGGGCTTGAAAAATCTATGGTCAAGGTTGGCCTTATAATTTTTTTTCTTTTTTTTCTATTTTTGATAAATTCATACCTTTGTAAATTTAATATTTCTAATCATATCAAATACTAAAGATATGTTTGTTTAACTTCACCCATGAGCAGTTTTTTCCCTCAATCACCAACCAAATATACATTACTTGTCGATGCATTTATATACTAATACACACATTTACCAATATATCATATCAAACCCCTCTTCCTCTCATTAAGTTTCTCAAATCACCCTTAATCACTAAATAAATATACATTAATATAACATAATCTAATAAAAAATTATGTAACACTCAATGATATTTTTTCTAAACAATTTTATAAATTAATAAAATAACATCAACAATCTAATATTCTTGACCAAAAAATCTATTATTTTATTTGTTTCTTTTTATTTTTGTGATAGATTGACTGGCCTTCTCATTTTTAATTTATAGATTTATGTGCATTTATTTTTGGTTTCATTCTTCTCAAGTTTTTTTTAGCATCTCTAAGTTCTAGTAGTATAGGTTCACAAACACACGCGCACACACACCCCTATGATATTCCATGATGTATTCTCATTATTTTGATGAGTAAAATACAGTAGAAATTTGAAGTTGATACTAGTGTTCATTATTCTACCATTGGTTTTTTTGTTTTCAGTTTTAGTTAAGCGATCGAATCGAAAATCGCACTATAATTATATATATAATATAATTTTTTATACTTCTTTTTTCACCGTCTTTTTTTAATAACCGAACTAAAAAAATGATAAAACATACATTTATAATTCTATAATTAATTTTTTTAATCTATTTTTTGTTTCTTTTAATTATTTGAATAAAAGGTCCATTTATTTAAAAAGTTGAATTAAAAAAACATAATTATAACCGAATCCAACTGATGAATTTAGATTGTAAGGTCACGTGTAGGGTTCATTGAACCCACATCACCACCAAAATTTAATCCCATCATTAACCCTTGCAGGGATTGATGTAATAATGTGCAATAATTAGAAATTGCATCAGAAAGCATAGGAATTTAAGTGAGCTTTTGCATGAAGTGGTTAAAAGGGAAAAAAAAAAGTAAATATAGATATTAAAGGCTCCACATGTAATTGTCCCAAAATATAAGAAGTCCTCACATGTAACAATAATGCCCAATGAAAAAATTTCCAGGGTTGAATTATGGGTAGTCATAATAATCTCCCAAACCCCCTATATATGTGTTGCAACTTGTAATTTTTTATTTTATTTTACTTTTAGCAACAAAATATTCTGTCGGTAAATAAAAATGAGTTTGTTGGAAAATATTTAAAATGACGCATATTTTACCTACAAAATTATATGTCGGTAAATATATGTCGTTAATCTGTCGGTAATCTGTCGGTATAGATTGGGAAAAAACAATATATAAATTTTGTCGGTAATTTGTAGGTACTTGTAAACTTTTAGTAACAAACTTATTTCTGTCGGTAAATTCTGTAGGTAAATTGAAATTTTCTTGTATTGTAATAGGACATATAATTAAGAGGGTATGATCCTTTTCTTTTGCATCAATTTGTAATTTATAACCTAAATCTATCCTCAAATCAAATGCATTTGAAACAAAATTTATAGTCATTTTTTCTTTTTAGTGAGGATTGACCAAATTTGACCTATAAGCCGACCTGGCTAGAAGACCGTCATTGATGATAAATGAGGGGAATCTTCCATAGACAACCCCCATGTCCATACCGGCCTACCCATATAATCCGACATGTTGACTCCATATTTTGGAGCTTATAGAATGACGACATGTAAGATCGACGTAACTCCTTCATATGAGGTCTCTCGCCAGAATTATATTGCAAGAATTGTCTTCAGGAGAGGAGCCCAAGGCCCAATGACCATTAGATCTTAGATGTGACTTACCCAATCAAATCAGTCATCCCGCCGCTTGACATGCTAACTCATGGATTCGAGGGTGTCACCTGACTTAGTCTGCACAGTCAATGACCATCCTAATTAAGTCTACTTGTATTATCTACACATAGGTTAAAGAAAAATTCTTCTACTATAAATAACCCTATTTAATACTTAAAAAAGGGTTCACCCAACTTTGTAATATAAGCATTTGAGAGCATTTATTGTCCGCCAGATTTACAAAAAGAAAATATAGCCCTATCTAGCTATCAGGTTGGCCGATTAAGAACTTTTTATCCGTTCTTGTTTTCTTTATTCCTATCACTTTCATACGTAGATTGTTAACCCACAAGACTCATTTCTTTGTTTGACACGTGGATGACCAATATCCGACGTAAACCACTTATTCATTTTGTGAGCACACAATGTAAAAGAAGGTATGTTGGGTGGGTTAATAATGAAGTAGTTTATAGGCAGTGCAGATTATGATGAGCACTCAATAGAGATGAATGAATGCTTGATGAAAATCTTTTGATAATAAATGAGATAGAAAGTATTAGAAACAACCCCCAAACACATAGAATCATGAAAGAAACCATCTTTTGGTTAAAGGGTGACTCAAAATGGCTGCGAAAAAGCAAAAACCAATTTAAGAGGGTTGGAAAATTACTAAGGGACGAGGCCATTATTAGTAGCCTTTGCCATCATTTGGATTTCTTTCTTCTTTTTTTCTTTTCAATAACAAAAGAAAAATCTCATCAACTTACCTAATTATGTCGTGGAAAGTAAATTGGCAATATTTCAAGATAATTTGTTCAAAAATTTCCAAAAAATATGAAAGTTCTGAAAATAATACAAAATTATATAAAACAACAAATTAATGCAATAATTTTCATAATGACTCCCCCAAAAAAAAACAAATTTTGTGTTTACGCCTCCATATGTAATAGTAGAGCAGACAATTAGGTGGATTTGGGCCAAAGAGCAAAATCGGGCTATGTCGGGCTGGCTCAAAATCCCATCGAGCCAATATTTTATGGCTCAATCTAGCCTGTGTATAGTGCATTTTGCTTCAGGTCGATCTGGCGATTAGGTCTGCTTAATAGATTTGGTCCTTTTGGAGACTCCATATTTGAGGCATAGTCTGATTTTATTATCGGATCGACCGAGCCCAAATTACCAGCTCTATGTAATATTTCAAGATCGCCAACTCCAAATGTAAGTTTTCAGTCATGTTCAATGGCAATTAAACAGTGGAGGGAATCAATAAACATAAATGAGCAAGATAATCACGGCTTTAATTAACTCTCATATTCCTCGTGTATTCTACTACTTTTCCCATGAATGACGTGTTTCTTGAATTAATAATTATGTTGATTTTTTTAATGTGATTTATTTCAAACACATGTATCAAATGTTACGAAGTAAAACAATCAACACTATAAGGTCATCTCCAACCTATTGCACTAAATTTGGTGTAAAAAGTACACTAAATTTGGAATTTTGGTATAATTTTGTTAAAATTATCTACAACCCATTAAACCAAATCTTATAAATATTTTATTATTTCTTTTTCATTTCATCGTAAAAAAAATTATTTACTTATATAATTATTTCATTTATGTATATTTTATTACTATTAATGTAATTAACTAAAAATCTACATCTAAATAAAATTATATTAATTAATTATTATAATTAATATTAGTATCTCTTTTGGTTTTAATTATACAATTGGAATTTAAATTTGAAGTAGAAGAGAATTGGAGGGTAAATAGGGGATATTGTATTACACCCAATTTGTTGTAAGATTTAGAGTTGGATTGGGGATGTTTTGTTTTGTTTTTTATTTTTGCATAATTGATTTAATAGTGAGGGTTATAGAGTTGGATTGGAGATGCCCTAAGAAAAAATCAGTTTACCTACGAGAAAAATATATAGTAAATATCAAGAAAAATCAGTTTAACTACAAAAAAATCATTGTAGGCAAATATTTACCTACAAAATCTAAAATTGTCGGTAAATACCTACAGAATTTATGTCGGTCAGTCAGTAATTTAAAAATTGTCAGTGATTTGTTGGTAATTTATTGGTAATAAGTAACCATAAAATTTAGTGATAACATTATTTCTTCAGTAAATTTTGTCGGTAAATTGGAATTTTCTTATAGTGCAATGAGATCGACATTCGACAGGATACCTACCCCTGACGTAAAATCCACAAATTAATGAAAACTTGAAAATTTTAAATTCAGAAAAGTGTAAGTTGGAGTGGTGAAAAATCGGGTAATGATCGAATAACTAGTTGACAATTTTTACTGCCAAAATTACATGATGCACCCATCCAAAAAAAAGGAACTACCTGTCAAGCTATGATGTTCCACGTTAATGCACTCATAAACCCATGAGGTTGGCCCAACTCACCCTATCCATCACAATTATTTTCAAATTTACCATTAATAATATGGAAAAAGATGAAAATGGGGTTTCCTTTGATACTAGGCAAAATTATTACCATTACTATTATTATTATTATAACGTAAAAACAAAATTTCATCATGGGGCACCCTGATGGGCTGAATCGTCATTTTACTCTTTTCCATCATGGTACCCTTGTCTTTTGGATTTTGGTCTTGATTATGTGGATAAGTATCTTTAATCTCAATTTTTTCCTATATTCCAAAACTTCGTTTGGCCGTTAGAAAATGGGCTGAAAAATATATTTGAATAATCAAAACTTATTCAAACTTAATATATTAATATAACAAACTAATTTTGAATGTAACTTCATTTCATAATATTTGAAATTTGATTTGGTATTGATTTGATTAGAAAAACATAATAAACATATAAATATATAAGCTCGAGTTCGATACTGATTTGGGTGAATAAATTAGATGTACTTCGGTTCGTAATAAGCTTAGTCTCGAGTCTAGTTCGTCGGTTCGGGTCCCGTAAAAGAATAAACGTTAGACTAGCCGCGTGGATAAACTGAAGAAGAGTGAGGTGACTAACAATAAATGAGTCTTGTAGAAGAATTGTGTGGTATTTATAGGTTTTGACTTCCATAGGTCATACGAGGTCGTTTATCTAGCTCCACGTGTCAAGATCATCAAGGTCCGCCTGTCGAACACAAAGATAATTAATAAAGTGTCGGTTCACGGCCCGAATACGAAACTCGTGGTTCTTAGCCCATTTTGGTGATTTGTCTTATTAGCGAGGCATAAAGGCAATTTTAGCCTGATGTATATCACATACGTGTTCGACTCAATTAAAAATCGTTATGAATCAAACTATTATATTGAGAGGCCAAAGAACACAAAAGATTTGGGTGACAATGTGGATTTCTTTCACATTTACATACATTGAAACACCAAAAAACAAACAAAATAGAATCGATTAGCGGGGAGGTGTGGGGGTGGTGATGATGGGCTGTGTGGTTCGAACCAATCCAAACCATCATTGCGAATCTTCGGACGGCCCAAGCCCCATACTGTCATTGTTTTGGGGTGCCCTAGCTAATCTCCAAAATACCCCTCTCACAATTTCCACATGAATTGGGTGCCAATTTTCGTTTCCAACTGTCCATTTCAATTTTTATAGTATTTAATAAAATAGAATCACGTTTATTTATGAAATTTTATATTGGAAACTACTATTTTTACTTCATATTTTTCACATAAAACACATAATCGCGATTAAAACCCTACGCACTAGAAATGACAATTTTTAACCGACCCACATGTCACTGATTAGCACAATGATAGAACGAGTTGGGTTACATTTATATAAGCCCAAATTAGACCAGACATACTTTGGCCTAGCCCAAGAGGTCCGAGCCCGAGTGATCCGACTAACCCGACACAATTTATGCATAAAAATGTGGTTTGGGTGGGTTAGGCCAAGAAAATAGTGGTTCAAGTGATTTTCTACGGTTGACCCGATCCATCTCGTTATTGTGTCTTTGGGCGATGGCTCGAGCCAGGCTCTCTCGACCGAATATTTGTCAACTCTACCATGCACAACCCTATATACATCACTTATCAATCACTACATCTTCACGCAATTATACATGTAGACCCATAACTATCAACTATATCTACTTAATATACTAATATTTTCAAGTTATATCTATCTAATATGGCCCACGACTTATAATTTCACAAATACTATATCATATATCCAAATTAAACTATTGAATGTGGACTCCACAACAAATTATTATAAACATAAAAAAACCACTTCAAAACTAGTCAACTAAATATATTACCATTCTCATTCATTCACTCAAACAAAATTCACTTTTCAATACTAGAAATGAAAATAAACTCTGTAAACATAATTATACAAGGCCATAAATGCTCAATTGCTCATGGCAGCCCCCAATTAGTCATCATTCACATGTAGCCATTCCCATCATGGTAATCATAGTAAATTGGAAGTAGAAGATTAAATGCTTGCCCTATAGAAGCCCCCATTCATGCTTACACATGCATGATTATGATTTATGGCCCTTCTCTCTCTCTCTCTCCCTCTCTCTCTCTCTCTCTCTCTCTCTCTCTCCATCTCTTTGCACTATATATATTCACCTTCTCCAAGCACTTTGTTACTCACTTCTCCAAACAAAAATACACCTCTTTACTTCCAATTCAAGAACAAGAAGTAAACAAAAAAATCTTGTAACTCTTCTTATTCTTCTGTAAAAAGGTAATCTTTTCTTTAGATTAATGCTGAAAGAATAGAGCCCCCCCCACAACCCCACCCCTTTATGTCTTCTATTTTCTTTCACCAAGAAAGTTGGTTAGTTAGAAAATATCCTTACACATGGCTGCATTTTTTTAAGTAAAACTTTTGTTTTGCTATTCATTTTTTTTTCTCCTAAAAGGCCAAAATCTCAACAGTTCTATAATGCCATGTTTGCCAGTTCATAAAATAACTCTTTTCCTTATTTTATTTATGTTTTGAGCTCAAAACTATTTTTGTTCTTTTCTCTCTTTTTTTTTCTTTTGTACACTAATTAATGTGAAACAAATGGAGTGCACATTAAGACCACCTTATATTCTAAAACCCTCTATTTGATTTATGCTTTAATTAGTCATATTTTTCTTCACATTTAAAAGGTTACACATTAAAAACTCTGTCCTTGGTTTGCTCATGCTCAAAAAGTTGATGCCTCAAATTAATATTTTGATAATTACAAAAATTACCCTCAAATTTAGCCCAACTACATCCGGAGCATTTTTATAAGCTAAAAACAAATGTGAGGGTCATAATTGTAATTTTTAAAAATAGCTGGGTTTTTTTGTAATTAAACTTTTTTTGGGATAATTACATAAAACCCCCTGAGGTTTGGGCTAACTATAAAAAAACCTAGAGTTTTTTGAAAATTACAAAAAAACCCTTAAGGTTTGGTTCTGTTTGCATCTTCCTCATTGATAAGCAAAAAATATTTCAAAAAACCACCATGATACTTGTAGAAAAATTACAGTTAAACCCTTAAATAGTTAAGACAAAATCAAACTTGAGGGGGCTTTTTGTAATTTTGAAAAATCTCTGGATTTTTTTGTAATTAGCCCAAACCTTGGGGGTGTTTTTGTAATTATTCCTTTTTTTTTTTTCAAGATAGACATTGGTCACTCAACAATCCTCTATTATATAATTTTGTGACATTCTTGAAATGGTTTGACAGAATTAATGGAAGAGATGAACTCAAAGCTGTACATGGAGAACTGCTACATCTTAGAGGAAAATGAACGGCTGAGAAAGAAAGCAGAGCTTCTAAATCAAGAGAATCAGAGCCTCCTCCATGAGCTGAAACAGAGGCTCACCGTGGACTCGGCCGCACCCGGAAATTCCTCCTCCAAATCAAAAAACAGAGCCCCCAAGTCCAGCAAGAAGTGAGATATGATTGGACATTTTCAGTGGTTGTTGTTTATAGTTTGTGTTACATAGGATAATGGATTGAGATTTTTTTTCCCTGTTCTTTTTTGTTCTACATATATTCCTATTTTTCTATTTTAATTTTTTAGATGAGTTTTTTTTTTTTTTGTTTAGTTTCGAGTAGTATTTTTAGTACGTATTCTAACAATTATATTAGATTTGGTACTATTTTGTCTACTTGTATTTCAAGTTATCTTTTATTCAACATATATTATAATGTTAACGTAATCATTGCAGGCAAGACCGATCCTATCAATTTTTTGGCATGAATTGAACTTTAAAATTAGGTTCCTTTTTTAAATATAAAATTAAAGACAACGTAAAACAATAAAAAATTAATGTGTAATATATAAAAGAATACTATTATAGTTAAAATAATATGATATCTCCCTAAAAAAATGACATCCATGTTATAAAATTTAAATAATTACTTAAATATAGCACGTCTTACAGTTTTAGCAACAAAGATATTAATAAAGTAAGTATAATTAAGTTATGGAATATATAATTTTTTGATTATTTTGTCTTTTTAATTTGATAGATTGTAATTTAGGCCTTAAGAAAAATTAAATGTGATAGTTTTATTAGCAATTTGAAAGTTACAAGACCCAAAGAATATAAGCCCTCATTCTTATTTCTTAGTGAGAGAGCTTTTATTTTTTATTTTTAAATCACAAACTAGAAAAAATAGAAAAAGAAAATATATTGACTCCAGTAGGATTTGAACATAGGTTGATCAACATTGAGCACTTTTAAGGTGTAAGGGGAAATCACTAAACTAGACTTCATTTTCTAACCAACTTCTTATTCACTTTCTATATAACGCTAAATATAAGGTATACAAAAATATGGGCCCATAAATTTTGTATTTTAGTCCGAGTCGGCCGACTCTTCCGCCTTACATGAAAAGTCGCCCGATTGCACGTTAATGCATTGAAATAAAAGCTAATACGAAATCACTTGGTAGCTTAGTGATAAGAAGTTTCTAAAACTCGAGACATGTGTCTATGTTCGATTATCAATTTGTTCGCTCCCACATGATTTGTATTCAAATAATAATACTAATAATAATAATAACAATACACCCTAGAGTATTCTAAAGTGACTCTTGAAAAGTGGATTGTGATTGGTTTTAAAAACAATCTTCATTTTTTTATATCTATGCATAATAAACACGTGATTGTTTGTAATTTATTCTAAAATTAAAAAATTATAATATATTTTTATTTTTAAAAAACTATTGTACGTTCAAATGTTTTTATAAAAATATATATTATGTTAACATGAGTGGTATTGTGCCGTTCTCTTGGTTTTAATAAATGACACTTTAAAAAACGAAAAGAAAAAATATTATATTAATTATAACTATTTATATTATTTAAAAACATTATCACATATAATGGAATTGGTTTTAATATCATTTTCTATTAGATTAACTGAAATATAAAATTAATAACAGATGTTTAAAATTAAGAAAAACATATAACAAATTAAACGAAAAAATGGAGAATAGGCTGAATAGCGCCAAATGCCGTTGCGCACTGTAGCATTTGTAAAATAGCGGAGGAATTGGTCTTTTGCTGGAATTGACACTTAACGCTATTATGAAGCATTGCTTGAGTTAGAGTGTGTTTGGCTAAACTTATTAAAAATATATTATAAGCTCATACATCCGATAAGTTGTTTTAGGAGCTTATAAGATGTTAGATCTTATTTTAAAAATATACTTTATCAGTATTTGGATAAAATAAGATAGTTGAACTTATAAAATGTTGTTTTTATATCTTATAAAATTATTAAGTATTTTTTTGTCTTTTGAATGCTTAAAATAAGGAGCTTAAAAGCTCTTTTAAAAAAAAGTTGGGGTGGAGGTACTTTTTTAGTAGCTTATAAGCTCTCTAACAATTTTTTTAGAGCTTATAAGCTTTTTTGGAAAAAATTACCAAACACAATTTAAGAATTTATAAGTTGTTTGTTTTAAGAGGTTATAAGCTCAACCAAACACCCTCTTACTCAAGCCATTGGTTGAGTGCTTTGCGAATCCATGCTCCATGTTTTCTATTTCGCACAAATGGCCTTGAAGGCTTTGCGAAAAGTCGGCCGCATCGTGATCGCTCTTACAGCCACACAACATCAAAATCAAACCCAATCGGCACCATAGTTGCTTGAGTAGAGTTCCAAGTTCTTCAATCGGGACTTGGACGGTGTCTCTAGGACTTTCCACAACCGACTCTGCTACCAAGGGTACATGCGCCTCGAAAGGAAAGTGGTCTCGCAAAAAGATCCTCGGGAAAAATAGGAATTTCCACATCCTCGACATGTGGATCCTTTCCTTTTTCCAAAAAGACATCGTTTTTCTCATTTTCCTGTTGTCAAAAGTGTTTTGACATCGGTTATTTACTAAACCGATGTCTATCAGTGGACAAATTCATAAAGAGGTAATTCAATGTAAAAATTATATATAGCCTTTACATGATTGAAAGTTAACTTTTCGAAGATTGAAAGGTCTTCATATTTTTCAATCTCAATAATTTATTTGCATTTCCTCATTAAATAATCTTATCTTTCCCCTTTCCAAATCAAACAAATGGATAATTACAAAAAAAAAAAAAAAAAAAAACCTTGAGTTTTGGGTCAATTGTGTAAAAAGAAAAAAAAAGGTTCAAGGTGGGTATTTTAGAAAAAAATTCCTGAAAATTTTATTTAATCATACATTTTTCTGGGAAAATTACAAAATTGGTAATGTAACTTAAGGTGGGTATCAAAATTGGTCTCATCCATTTTTTAGCATTTCATTTAGTCCAAGATTTATTAAAAAAATTGTTCAATTTTAGTCATCCTATCATGGAAATGTTGCAAAATCACCGGAAATTGACACGTGACTCGTGATAGGCGTGAATTTTGCATGTATTTTGAGGGCGTATTTCGAGCTATAATGATAAGTAAACATGCATATACTAGCGTTAAATGTTACATATTCACTCTTTGTGGAAAAGATATTACACTTTGCTTATTTTGTAGGAATTTCATGATATTTGAAGCTAATTGAATAAGAATACGAGGAAAGCAAAGTAGAAACACGGAGAATTGAGTGGATATACGAAAAGTGAAGCCTAAAAGAGCGAAAGTTGAGCGTTCACGGAAAAGACAAGGGCACACGGGTTGGGCGTGCCTCGGACACCACCCGTGCGCCCTACAGAGTCGATTATTTCATCGGAGTGGCGCACGGGTAGGCCGTGCTCCGACGCACCACCCGTGCACCCTACAGAGAGTTGGGGTATTCCAAACGAGGTGGCGCACGGGTAACCCGTGCGTGGGCGCACCACCCGTGCGTCTGCTACTGAATCCCATAACTGCAACATTAAGCCCTAAACATGATGGGGAGTATAAAAAGGCTTTTTGGGGGCACACAAAGAAGATTCTGCATTTTTGGGATCTACAACACAAGGCAAGAGTCAACTCTTGGAAGGAGACATTAAGGAGACAATCGAGTTGCATCGGAGCTTGAAGAACGAAGATGTATCGAGAGATTGTCGGCGTTCCTAAGTTTTCTTGCTTCTTTTTTAGTTTCAATCTTTTAGTTTCATTTGTAATGACTTTGAACACTTTGTGTGTAAGTTGTTTAATCATGTGTAGCTAAACTCTTGTGATTTCCGGGTTTTGGAAGTAGATTAATGAACTCTTGTTGGATGTTTTAATCTTGGTTGAAGTTATTATCTTGAAGCCTATTTGAGTACTTTGAACTTATTCTTGTTTTATCACTTGGCCAATGATTTAACATGTTTGATATATTGATTCATAATTCGAGAGATGAGTTTCAATATTAGATCTTGAGTACTTGACACGAATATTTGCATGAATCGAGAGGTTTGTGAATGTTTGTGAGGACATTTGATCTTTTGTGCATTTGGGAGTTGTATATCTTATGTTGAGTAGAGATGCTTAGCATAGATATTTCAATCTACATTTTATATGCATCTCGAGAGGGAGGATAAAATAGCTTTGTGATTGTCTTATAGGAATATTGATAATGACGTGGCTTGATTAAACCGGACAACAAGAGGATTATTAATCGAAACATTAACTCGAAATCCATTACATCATCTTGATACTTCTTTCATTTGTGTTATTTTATTCTTGTGTTTTAGTGATTTAAATTGTCTTAATCTCAAAACAACAACCATCAAATATTGATCGCCTAAATAAAAGTAAAACTATCTTGGCTCAATACTTAGCCTATTGATTTATAAGTCTTCGTGGATACGACCTTCCTACCCTATTCAATAATGTACACCGTACACTTGCGGTGAAGATAAAAATATAGGCGAACAAGTTTTTGGCGCCGTTGAACCTAATACAATTTATGGTGCTAATATTGCGATAGATAGAATTATTCTTAATTTAGACATTTTTTTATTTATTTTGTTTTAGTGTGACTTGAACTCCACATTATTTGACTTGTTTCTTCTAGTTTGTCCGGGTAGTGCATGAACACGCGCTCTAGGCGGGGGACTTAATACCGCTCATACCGAAAGTTGAAGCTTTCGAGGAGAATCGATGCTACCACTAGACGAGCCGAAAGACAACACAATCTGATAATGGGGATTTGAATGAGTTACCAATACCGCCAAACAATGGTGGAAACGAGTTACCGATACCTGGTTCAACAAAGAAGCCATTCGTGATTACTTTCGACCACAAACGAATCGTAATTACGGTGGTATTGCCCATATTCCTATCATCCAACAACTTTGAACTCAAACCGACACTAATCAATATGGTGCAACAGAATCGGTTTGGGGGTTCGCAAATCAAGATCCTAACTCTCACCTTGCGCATTTTATCCAAATATGCAATACGATCAAAATGAACGAGTCTCGGATGACGCCATAAGACTACGCCTATTCCCATTCTCTTTAAGGGATAAGGCGAGAAATTGGTTGGGTACTTTGACGCAAGGCGTGTAAGCACATGGGACGAGCTAAGCCAAAAATTCTTGTTTAAATTCTTTCCACCGAGCAAAACTTTGCGGCTCAAAAAGCGGGATTACTCAATTCGACGCACTTTGACTCGAGCCTTTGTACGAGGCTTGGGAAAGATTTAGGGATTTGTTAAGAAGATGTCCACAACACGGCTTTCCTGAGGATCAACAACTATGTTTCTTTTACAATGGTTTAATGGGGCAAACGAGGGCCTTTGTTGATGTCGCGGAGGAGCATTGTTGGCAAGGTTTCCACAAGATGCCTTAAATCTTCTTGAGGAAATGGCCATGAACGATTACCAATGGCCATCCGAAAGATCCAATGTACAACGAGTAGCCGAAATCTCGATTCGGACCCTATCAAAATATTGTCGGCACAAGTAGCGGCTTTGACAACTCAATTGAGTGTATTCACGAAGGGGCCGTAAGTAGGGACGACGGGTAGTGAAGCTCTTCTATATCCGATGGAAGAGGTAAATTATGTGAATAACCGGAATTTCAGTAATTTCCGGAATAATTCAAACCCAACACACTACCATCCAGGGTTGAGAAATCATGAAAATTTTTCCTATGCAAATACAAAGAATGTGTTACAACCTCCACCGGGATTTAATGCTTCAAGTGGAGGCAGTAATGGAGGAGGCAAATCGTCATTGGAAGATACACTCGCCTCCTTCATAAATCAATCTAATGCTTTCATGAATGACACGAGGAGCGCCTCGATAAGCAAGACCTTAGGATGGATAAGTTAGAACACCAAGTGACAAGCTCAATAAAGAATCTAGAAACTCAAATGGGTCAATTGGCTGAAATTGTGGGAGTCAACATCAAAAGGGTCAATTTCAAGCAACACGGAGGTCAACCCGAGGGAACATTGCAATGATATCCATGTGTGGGGTGGAAAAGAGAATGAAGAGTCCGAAAATGCCGATATTGGTGTGATGTCGAGAATCACGCACGCCTCGTGTATCAATGCACGACCAGGTAGTGTGTGTTGCCGAGCCTACCATTCAAGTTAAGGGAAATGACAGAAACGACGCCAAGGTAGTATGAAAGTTAAAGGAGGAACCGAGCAACAAATAGATAAACAAAAAAGAGCCAAGAAACGTGAATCGTATCCTAACTCTAATTTGTTGAAATATAATATTCCCTTTCCTTTCCCGATTGTTTCACAAGACTAATCAATAATCAATTTGCAAAATTTGTGAGCATGTTTAAAAAATTGCACATTAATGTTCCTTTTGCGGAAAGCAATGAAACATATGCCAAATTATGCAAAGTTTTTAGGGGAAGCGATGTCCAACAAGAACAAATGGGCGAGAGAATGGGATTGTCAACCTGACGGAAGAATGTAGCGCACTCATACAAAGGAAAATACCACAAAAGCCGAAAGATCCGGGAGTTTCACTATTCCTTGTACAATAGGCGATATTTTCTTTGACAATGTACTTTGTGATCTAGGATCTAGTATCAATTTGATGCCGCTGTCCGTTCTCGTAAAACTTGGACTCGTAGAAGTGAGACCATCCACTTTCCACCCTACAACTCGCGGATAGATCACTCGTACATCCAACGGGGATACTAGAAGATGTGCTCATAAAAGTCGATAAATTCATATTTCTGTGGATTTTCTAGTCTTTGGATATGAATGAGGATTGTGACACCCTCTTATACTTGGGCGTCCATTTTTGGCAACCACGGAAGCACTAATAGATGTGAAGAAAGGGGAGCTTACATTACAAGTTGATGATGAGCGTATTTCATTTTCCATTTTTCGAATGTGAAAAGACATGATGATTTTAATGGTTGTAAAACAACAACAATTGCTAATTCTCGTACTCAAGCTAATAGCTTGAATAATAGTGTGCATTCTAAAGATAATATGCGGGGATTATCAATGAAGAAGAAGGAAAGGCACAAAAAGCCCGATGTTGAACCAAGAGCGTGCACGTACCATTCGCACGATGAAGAGGAGAACACATGGATAGTTGACAAACATGGAAAACCTCCTTTAGTAATGATCAAGGGAGGTGTAAATCCAAGTGAGCGGGATTGGCATGGAAAAACTCGCACGATGAGGTGACAAGCCTCATTTCGCAAAGATCATAATCGGAATTAAAAGGCGTCAAGCTAAAGACGTTAAATATAGCGCTTGTTGGGAGGCAACCCAACGATTTTTCGTGTGAATTCCAATTTTTGTGTGTGTTTAGTTTCAATTTTGTGTGATTGGAGTGATTTGACATGCGTGTTTTTATTAATAAGTGTGATTTGTGTGTTTTCGTTTCAAATTTTTTGTGTGTTTTTATTTGAAAAAAATAAAAATAAAAAAATTCCTAAATTGATGTCTGGTGCGCACGGGTAGCCCGTGCTTGACGCACCACCCGTGCGCCATGCGAGAAGAGGCTTAAATATGATAGTTTTAAACCTGTCTTCTTCTCCAAAACTTCCACAAATCGCGCGCCCACAACCCCATTTCATAGCCTTCAAATTTCTTGTAAATTTCTTGGAAAAGACAAGGGCACACGGGTTGGGCGTGCCTCAAGACACCACCCGTGCACCCCTGTATAAGGATAATTGAAGGCTGACATGGCGCACGGGTAGCCCATGCATGGGTGCACCACCCGTGCGCCCTGAGAGTCGATTATTTCACCGAGTGGCGCACGGGTAGGGGTGTCAATTTGGGTTGGGTCCGGGTTCATGGGTCCGGGTTCGCGAGGTTCGCGTGTCGAGAAAGCGATCGACCGGACCCGACTGCTTAATTATTCGTGTCGAGAATCTTGAACCCTACCCGACCTACTTATTTCACGAGTAACCGGACCCGACCCACTTAACCCGTCTAATAAAATTATTTTAATATATATTTAATATTTTTAATCAATAAATTTATTTTTTTCGAATCATACACTATTCGATCAATAAAAATATTACAATTCACAATATACAAAAAGAAATGACATAATTGCATAAATAACATAACATACTAATCATATTTTGAGGACAATATTCAAAAAGATAAGCATAATAATAACAAATACATAATTAATGAGGTTTTATCATTTGAGTTTTAAAGATATTTTTGTTTGTTGTTTTTTCTTACAATTAATTATTTACTTATTTTTTTAAAAATTCACAAACGGGTTAGACGGGTTAAACGGGTCATAGTAGGTTGACCGGACCCGACTTAATTGGCGGGTTAGTCGGGTCCGACCCAATTTCGACCGGACCCATGAAGCCTGGACCCATACCCATTAATTTCGTGTTAGGTTCGTGGTCGGGTTTTGCGTGTCGGGTCCTAAATTGACACCCTGCACGCACGGGTAGGCCGTGCTCGACGCACCACCCGTGCGCCCTACGAGAGTTGGGGTATTCCAAAGAGGTGGCGCACGGGAAACCCGTGCGTGGGCGCACCACCCGTGCGTCAAGGTTGGAATCCCATAACTGCAAAGATTAAGCCCTAAACATGATGGGGAGTATAAAAAGCTTTTTGGGGCGCACACAAAAGAAGATTCTGGCATTTTTGGGATCTACAACACAAGCAAGAGTCAACTCTTGGAAGGAGACATCAAGGGTTGCATCGGAGTTTGAAGAACGGAGATATATCGAGAGATTGTCGACGTTCCTAAGTTTTCTTGCTTCTCTTTTAGTTTCAATCTTTTAGTTTCATTTGTAATGACTTTGAACACTTTGTGTGTAAGTTGTTTAATCATGTGTAGCTAAACTCTTGTGATTTCCGGGTTTTGGAAGTAGATTAATGAACTCTTGTTGGATGTTTTAATCTTGGTTGAAGTTATTATCTTGAAGCTATTTGAGTACTTTGAACTTATTCTTGTTTTATCACTTGGCCAATGATTTAACATGTTTGATATATTGATTCATAATTCGAGAGATGAGTTTCAATATTAGATCTTGAGTACTTGACACGAATATTTGCATGAATCGAGAGGTTTGTGAATGTTTGTGAATGTTTGTGAGGACATTTGATCTTTTGTGCATTTGGGAGTTGTATATCTTATGTTGAGTAGAGATGCTAGCATAGATATTTCAATCTACATTTTATATGCATCTCGAGAGGAGGATAAAATAGCTTTGTGATCGTCTTATAGGAATATTGATAATAACGTGGCTTGATTAAACCGGACAACAAGAGGATTATTAATCGAAACCTTAACTCGGAAATCCATTACATCATCTTGATACTTCTTTCATTTGTGTTATTTTATTCTTGTGTTTTAGTGATTTAAATTGTCTTAATCTCAAAACAACAACCATCAAATATTGATCGCCTAAATAAAAGTAAAACTATCTTGCTCAATACTTAGCCTATTGATTTATTAGTCTCCGTGGATACGACCTTCCTACCCTATTCGATAACGTACACCGTACACTTGCGGTGAAGATAAAAATATAAAGGCGAACAACTCGCACGCCCCTTACCGTTCAAATGTTTTTATTTTTATTTTAAATTTTGGGCTATTTTGGGTTATTTTGACACGTTATAACTTTGGATTAATATCTACCATGTCACCTAAAAGTAGTCGAAAATCAAGAAATTCTCAAATTTAGGGAATCATATGCGAGTCATGTGTTAATTTATGATGATTTAGCAATATTCCGATAATAACCGGAATAAAATTAAGCAATTTTTGAAACTTGTATGACCAAATTAAAAAATTTTAAAACGAATATGATCAATTTTGACACCCACCTTAAATTACAAGATCAATTTTTGCAATCATGCCCATATTTTCCCTCTTCATAATCGAGAAGACATTTTAAAACTCACGACATTTAAAGAAATACTACACTTACCTTCTTAAATTAAATACAAAATCAAAGAGAGTTTTTTTCTTCTTAATTAACCCTTAATCAAATACTCGATACGCCTAGAAAAGAAAAAAAAAAAGGCAAACTTATGGTCATACTTGAGCGGTTGAATATGGTTTCATTTTGAAAAAAATGTTTTGCTAGAGAATAATGGTAAAAGGAATTTGAGAGAAAAATATGATTTTTGATATTATAATTGAATTTGAGATGAAAAAGTAATGATGAAAGTTGATTTGATATATAAATAGTAAAATAATGATTGCTAGTTAGAAATATATGAGTGGGTAAATAGTGGAATTTGTGGGATAATATGTAATAATGATTAATTATTTGCGAAAAAATGTATAGATATAATTGGTAAAAAAAACGAATGAATAGTATATTTTAAAAAAATTTTCTTAAACTATCACATATTGGGAATGAAATTATTTTTATATTCAATCGCAGCATTAGCTCTTTGCCTCTTTCCTACGTTCAAACATTTTAGCTTAAAAATATTCACAGGTCACATCACTTTACCCCCAATTTTTGATGACTATGAATTCAAACAAACAAAAAAATCTTTCTTTTCCTCTTATTCAAACACGCATAATAATCAGTTTGAATAAAATCTTTGAATTTTGGGTCATCTGTTTACTGGATTTAACATACAAGGCAGCGGCGATTGACTTCTGAGGAACATCAAAGTAATAAAACAATGGCAGCTGGACAAAGCAGGAAAATATCAGCAGCCGCTGCTAGGCTCATACTCGGAAACCGAAGTCAATGTCTCCTTCGAAATTTTCAGGTAGGGATTTGATTATTTTCCCCCTTTTTTTTGATTTTAGAATGGCATATCGCTGTGAACGCAGATTTCTCGATTGAATGCAGAATCTGTTGTTATTGTTGTGTGTGTTTGGATTATATGGGATGATGTGAATTTATGGAAGCTGGTTGAAATGGTACATTTTGAATTTCTGATTTCGAGGTTTTGCTGATGTTTGATATGTAGAAAACAATTGTATTGCTGTTTCTTTCAATTTGTTTCTCCTTTCTTTCATTTTTTCCCCTTAACTAATGCTGATGAATGAACTTCAGCATCATCGGGAGATTTAAGTGATTATGTAATTAGATGCAGAATATGCTTTTTGTCAAGGGAAGATGTGAGATTTTGGCATTTGAAGTAGGGATGATTACAAATACTATCCTGTAAATTTAGGCAAAGTAGGGGGAAAAAAATTATGTTCTCTTTCAGTATTATAAATACCCACTTGACATACGTTTCTATTTTAAATACAACACTTATTGAGGGGGTTTAGGGGTAGTTTGTATAATAAATACAAACCTCAAGGGGGTATTTTTAATTTCAAAGGATAACTGGATTCTTTAGACCAAACCTCAGGGGTAGTTTTGAAATTAACACTTTGAATATTGGGAAAACTTCTGTTTTTCATTTGACCATAACATTAAGGGATAAGTACAAAAACTACCACTGAGGTTTGGGTTAAGGGTTAATTACAAATAAACCCAGAGATGTTTGAAAATTACAAAAAGAAACCTTGAGATTCGATTTTGTGTCAAATGTAAAGAGGTAATGGTAATATTTTAAAAAATAGAAGAGGGTGTTTGACATATTTTTGCATGGAGTAAAATGTAATATAGATTCAAACCTCAAGTTTTTTTTTTTGTAATTTTAAAAACCTCAGGATAATTTTGTAATGAACTCAAACCTCAGGGTATTTCTTGTAATTATCCCTAACATTAATTGCATAGACAGGACTGAGAAACTGACATATATGGGCTTCATATGTAAGGAGGTGCCTCTGGCTATTAGTTTACCTCCTCAATTTGAGTCCAGTTTTATTGATTGTGTCAAACTTAAATTGAAATGTTTCAGGGATCTTCAAGAAAATTCTGTTTGTATGCTTTGTGGGGCTTTTGGCTTGGGCTTATCAGGCAACACAACCTCCTCAACCGAAGACGTGTGGCTCCACAGACGGCCCTCCAGTTACAGCATCAAGAATACAACTTAAGGACGGGAGATACTTGGCTTACCAAGAATATGGTGTCCCAAAAGATAAGGCTAAGCACAAAATCGTGTTTATCCATGGGTTTGATTGTTGTAGGCACGATGTTTCTGCTATAACTGCATATCTCTCTCCGGTAATTGTACTTTCCTTGTGTTGCTTAATGTGCCTCTTTGGATCAACTCATTATGTGGGCTGACATTTTTGGATTGTTTAACTCATTTGCAGGATATTGTTGAAAGTCAAGGAGTCTACATTGTTTCATTTGACAGGCCTGGTTATGGAGAGAGTGATCCTCATCCAACCCAAACAGTCAAAAGTTTGGCTTTTGACATTGAGGAGCTTGCTGATCAATTGGGTTTAGGGTCGAAATTTTATGTTGTTGGTTTCTCGATCGGTGGACAGATTGTCTGGAGATGCCTCAAGTACATTCCCCACAGGTATATTTCTTGTGGATTATTTGAGGGTTAATCACAAAAATTTCCTTGAGATTTAGTCTAATTACAAAAACCCAGCTATCTTTGAAAAATACAAGGACAAAATTGCAAATTGATCCAGTAACAATAGAGCAATAGGAAAAGATCCTGAAAAATCACGTTTTGCAAAAACATCATACAACTATAGAAAACTCTCGATTTTGGTCCTACAAAATGCACGGTTTACAAAATAATTCTATAACTATATGAAAATCTCAATTTTGGTACTAATTTCATCGGATATTAATCACGTGAGTGGCACATGTAGTTCTCAATTTCCAGTGAAATTAGGACCAAAATTTAGATATTCATATAGTTGCAGGACTATTTTGCAAACCGGATATTTTGCCGGACCAAAATTGAGATGTTTATATAGTTATAGGACATTTTTGCGGTATGTGATTTTTGCGGAACTTTTTTGCTACCGTCAGGACAAATTTTGCCAAAATTACATATGCCTCGTTAATATTTGTTTCACTTTTATAAAGCATGCCTATTGAGGGAGGTATTTTATTAAGCAAACACAAACCTCAAGGGAATGTCTGTAATACCTTAAGAGGGTATTTGTAATTTTGGAAGATAATTGGATTTATTTGTAATTATGCTAAACCTCAGGGATACTTTTGTAATATAACCAGTTTTAGGCAGGTTTGAGAAATTCATTTTACCATTGAGTATCAGTAGCTAAGCCATTTTATCTTCCAGTATTCTGGTACCATCATTGCTTTTAACGATGTCTTTTTCTTTTTACGCGTAAAATACAGTTATTATCCAAAGTAATGTTCTGTATAATCACGAACAGGTTGGCAGGAGCAGCTTTGATAGCACCAGTGGTGAACTATTGGTGGCCTGGTATTCCTTCAAACATGTCTGAAGAAGCATATAAGCAGCACCTTGTGCAGGACCAGTGGGCTATTCGTGTCGTTCACTATTTGCCGTGGCTTAATTATTGGTGGAACACCCAAAAATTATTTCCTGGTTTGAGTCTTATTGCGCACAGTCCCAAAGTTCTTTCTCGCCAAGACATGGAACTTATAACGAGGATTTTTTCTATACGGGAGGCGTATCAGGTAACGGTGTTCTACATTCTTGATGCACACATTATCTTATAAGCAAAAGCGACATACAAAATTTTAGTTTGCTGCAAAATATGAAATATGTCAAGCTAATCCTACTGTCTTTCATGGGTCCAGTATAGGATGTTATGCGACGTTATACTTATACACATATCTGTGGTATATTAATTTTTGATACCTAAACAGGGAAATAGTTTTTGGTCCTGTAACTTGGACTACTTGGAGATTTAGTCCTATAAGTAGTTACCTTTAAATTTTGGTTCAATGTTTTTCAAAAATTTGGACATGTAGTCCGATTATGTTATGAATTGTGTAATTTTATCGTAATTGATAACTAGGACCGATGGGTGCTAATGTATCCAAGAAATTTAAGGATTTTGGTGATTTAGCACAAAAATTGACACATCAAATCACCAAAAATTGCCACACAAAATTTGGAAAGTTTAATGTTTTGGTGGCAAGTTTTGCACCAAATCACCAAAATCTCCAATTTTTTTGACATGTTTGCACCTAACCGGTTATAGTCAGCAATTTCTGGTAAAATTACACAATTTCGGACAAAATGGGACTAAATGTCCAAATTTGTCAAAGATATTAGACTAAAATTTAAAGGTGACTACTTAGAGGACTAAATCTCAAAATAATCCAAGTTATAGGACCAAATAAGTTATTTTCCCTTACTAAACATGCACTCTGAGATATTTATCATTTATGAAATTACTCCAAGACCATTTTACGATACTTACATTTATGTTGCTTGGTAATTATTGAACATTCTTTGAGAAATTAAATTTTAGGTTGTCGGCATGAAGGTTTAACTACATGCTTGCAAATTGTTGTGTGGTTTTCAAAATAATGTTCCTTTTAAATGCGAAGTGAAATAGAAAAGATTTTACTACACCAAGTACCATTCCTAAGGGACTGCAGTCAATTAGCATTAACTTCTGATATCATGTTGGTAGCAGTTTCTTTCTGCACTATGTGTTGTGCTTATGTTCTCTAATATATACACAAAAATCGAATAAAATTAAGGGATTATTACAAAAAAGAACCTTGATGTTTTGACTAGTTACCAAAAAAAAAAAACAGAGGTTTTTGAAAATTACAAAAACCTATTTGAGATTTGATTCCGTCTTACATTTTCCGCCTTCATAAGCAAAAAAACATTTCAAAACCCCGTGACATTTATAGAAATATTACGATTACTCCCTTAAATTTAAGACATAATCAAACCTCAACGGGGTTTTGTAATTTCAAATATCTGGGGTTTTTATGTAATTAGCCCAAACCTTGGGGGACTTCTTTTTGTAATTATCCCTAAAATTAATACAAAACCCCTAAGATTTGGACTAATTACAAAAAAACCAGGAGGTTTATAAAGATTACAAAAACCTCAAAAGGTTTTTGTGTCTTAAATTTAAGGATGGTAACTGTAATATATTTTGATAAACATAAGGGGGATCTTTCGAAATTTTTTTGCATACGAAGAGAGAAAATGTAAGACGGATCAATCCTTTATGGATTTTTGCAATTTCCAAAAATCTGAGTTTTTTTTTGTAATTAGCTCAAACCTCAGGATTTTTTTTGTAATTATCCCTAAAATTAATGTTCTTCCATTACTAATCTGGTGACTTATGTTCAGTAATGACTCTTGTGTGTTATCTGATATTAACATCTCACTGGAAATTTACAACTCTGGCCTGACCAGGCACAGGTAAGACAACAAGGTGAGTTTGAGTCTCTCCACCGTGATCTAGCAATCAGCTTCGGGACATGGGAATTTGATCCCACGGATTTAAAGAATCCGTTTTCGGAAAATGAAGGATCCGTTCACTTATGGCAGGGAGACGAGGATCTACTCGTCCCTGTTAAAATCCAGCGTCACATTGCCCGTCAGCTGCCATGGATTCACTATCACGAGGTACCGGTGCTGGTCATATGTTTCCGTTTGCAGATGGGATTGCTGACTCAATCATACTTGCACTTTTAGCGGGAAAGAAAGGCGTTTCATAGGCGGCTTCAGATTTCTGTTCCATTATTATATTTCATTTTGTATACCACTTATTTGGATGAGTGAATGCGTGTCTGTATTATAAATATATGCTCGCTCATTACTTGGGTTCAAAGTTTCTTCTCATGTATCGCTGCAACCACGGAGTTTTGACATAATGGTTGTCTTATATTGACAACATTGTAATTTTACATTGGTGTAAATTACAAAAACTACCCTAAAGTTTAGCTTAATTACAAAAAAAAATAAAAAAAAAACCAGTTATCTTTCAAAATTACAAAAATCCTCATTGAGGTTTGTGATTGCTTAACAAATATCTCACTCTCGAGGATGCGATTTGTTGAATAGAAATAAATATTAACTTGATTTTTTTTGTAATTAGATTGAACCCTAAGGCTTCATTTGGATGAAAGGATTTGAGTTATGGATTTAAAATTCATATTAAAAAATCCATTGAGGTTGTTTGGATGGAGTCATTCTATAATGGATTTCAAATCCTTGGAAGCTATTTTTGGAGTCATTTTGGAGAATTTCAAATACTTACTATTTGGAGTCATTTGAAATCATTCCCTAAATCCTCCCCCAAATCCAAATCCTCCCATCCAAATGCAACCTAAAGGTATTTTGTGTAAGTATTCCTTTGTCATTTGATTTCAAAGGTGGTTTGTTAATTTTTTGTTTTGAGGATGAGTATATAGTATTTAGTATAGACATTGGGTGATGTTTATTGAGGGTCACAAATCTACGAGTGACCAATTGATGGTCTTGGTGATTTGAGAATTGTATGTTGAAATATGCTTTGTTTACAAAGTGATTACAACGAGCCTTCAACAATGGCTTTACAAATAGAAAATGGAAAATTACAAGGAAATAGAAATCGACTATTACAATCGGAAAAAGCCGTCGAGTAGAACTCTATCCGCAAGACAAATACGTCCCGCTAGTGCTCACGGTTTGGCGTAATGTCCCCAAAGATAAAACGACTTTTACGTCCTGCGTATGCAGTAGCACCCCGGACACAAAGGCGCACTCGAACTCGAAGGAAGCGAAGCGGAACCGGCCGGACTCGAATCAGAGTGAAATGTTGTTGAAAATGTGATACAAAATGTTACGACACTTTCGGCGACACCTTTGAAAAATCTTTGAATGTATGCGATTTTACGTATGCCGAAATCGCAATGGAACCAGATTATTTATAGGCAAAGAAAAACTCCACCGCATGGAATTAATCATGGTAAGGTAATGAGCATTAACCTCCTTTGTAACTTCCGGTGTTACAAACACATTGATGACCACAATCTGGGGTTACAACCCCACTATCTAAGGAGTTACATACTCCGTTAGTCAACTATGAATCGGACACCGCAATGTCCAGGTTCATCCGGCCTAACACCAACAAATGATCGAATTTGGGCCAAGCCCATTTTCGAGTGACAAAAGTGTTGTGGACTGGACCGGGCCCAATAGGGCGGGCCGCCCGACCCAAGCCCGAGGCCCGGGCGGCGGGCGGGCGCGTGTGGTCCACTTGTGATCATCCACTTATGTTATAGTATATCCAACTAATAATATCTTCTAGTTTATAAACTAGGATAAACTTAGCTTTCTAAGCTATGTGGGATGAAGAAAAATCCTTTCAACTCCCTTTTCAAAATACCCATTTTGTGGCCAACTTCTGTATTAATTTCTCACTCACCAAATTCGGTTTTGAGAAATAAAAATACTATGAACATCTACTCGGAAAGTAGATCAATAATATACAATTTAATTCCTCCAAAATTAAATTCTTAGCCACCGGAAATTTGGTCGAAGTCGGGACGACGCCCACTTTCTCAAACCCAAATTTCCAACAATCCCCCACATGAGTTGAAATTAATGCATGCATGAATGCGGACACGCAACCATCCTCAAGAGACAATCTTGCATCGTGGATAGGTAGCTTGTGGCTTTGAACCTTCCATAGTCAATACTATCGGGTACACTTTGGTGGCCTAGTGGACGTAATGCCTTGAACATTCCTCCATGGTGTATACCGAGACAATATCATTAACACGATGGTCTCAACCCTCCTCGCTCGCGTGTCCGTTTAAACCATGGACACCACTTTGGATTCATAAGTGTTACCTTGAAGCGGCCCTCACTTCTCACTTATATAGGTGATCTCCTATCCGAGTATCCCATACTCTACCTCAACGAGGTGTAGGAATCATTAAAAGTCAAATGACTTAGCCTCACCACAACTTGCGGTGTTCAACACTTGGCATTGCTATCTAGGGATGGGTTGAAACATTGTTTCCAAGTGTTACAACATAACCTTCATAGCTTAGTTTTCCCATTGAACCAAGTTCTTGGGATCTCCAATCATCATGGTTGGGTTACCACTATGATGGTTATTTTTACTTTGTGGACTTTAAGCCCATTCCCCAGCAATTTACACAAACCGATCTCGATTTAGTCATTTCGTCAAAAGAATCGCGCCAAATTGTCTTTTGACTTTACGTGGTCAATTGACATCACACCATTTGAGATCAATTGTCTAATAGTATTATGTCTCCGGCGAATATGTCTAGACTTACCGTTATACATATTGCTCTGCGCCGCCCTATAGCCGCTTGGCTATCACAATGAATCATCACCGAAGGCACATGCTTCCTCCAACATGGAATATCTTCCAAAAGTTTGAAGCCACTCGCTTCTTCACCACTTTATCCAAAGCTATAAACTCGATTCCATGGTGGACCGAGCTATACACGTTTGTTTCATGGACTTCCACGATACCGCACCACCTCCAATGGTGAATATGTATCCACTAGTGAAATAAGAATCTTTCGAATCCGAAATCCAACTAGCATCGCTATACCCTTCAAGTACAACCGGATATCTCGAGTAGTATAGCCCATACTCCAAGGTATACTTCAAGTATTTTAACACCTTGGTTAATGCTTTCCAATGCTCATGGCTTGGATTGCTCGTGAACCTACTCAACATATTTACTGAGGGTAGGCCAAGTCGGGGCGTGTACAATTTTAAATGTACATCGATTTGCCTATAATACGTGAGTATTCCATCCGAGCCACTCGTTAACTTCATTAGCAACCAGATTTACACTTAAATCAATGGGCGTCTTTGACAATGAACTGTCAAAAGCATTGAATTTCTTGAGCACTTTCTCCACATAGTGGGATTGTGACAAGATAATTCCATCATGAGTTCTGCTGATTTTTATCCCCAGGATCACATCAGCCAGTTCCCATATCCTTCATGTCAAAGTTTCTCTTTAACATTCTTTTCGTGTCCATGATAACATCATGACTACTGCCCATGATTAACAAATCCGTCTACGTATAGACAAACTATGACAAATGTTTTCGATGTCCTTTTGACATATACGCATTTATCACACTCGTTGATTTTAAACCCATTTGACAACATCGTGTTGTCAAATATTAAGATGCCATTGTTTTGGAGTTTGTTTCAGTCCGTACAAGGATCTTATTAACTTGTACACCTTCTTTTCTTGACCGGTGCAACAAACCCTTCAGGTTGTTCCATATAGATTTCAAAGATCTATCTCTCCATTCGAAACACCGTTTTGACATCCATCGATGAATCTCTAGATTGTGCAAAGCAAAGAATCGCGAGAAGCACCGAATAGACGCAATCCTCGTTCTGGGAGAATAAGTGTCAAAGAAGTCATACCATTCTTTTTTGTTTAAAGCCTTTGGCTACAAGCCGTGCTTTATACTTATCAATAGTTCCATCTCGCTTTATACTTCTTCTTTAGGATCCACTTACATCCTAAAGGGAGCTTATGACCAACGGGAGATCAACCAACTCCCACGTATGGTTTTGCGAGAATGGACTCGATTCCACTATTGATTGCTTCTTGCCGAGAAGAGCATCCGGACTACTTGAGCCTCCTTAATCGAGCTCGGCTCACCTTCTAACATCAATTTTAGAAAGTCGGTCCAAAGGACTTAACCACCTTTGGCCTCTTACTCCGTCTTAGTTCTTCAACACTCGGTGTTGAACTCACTGCTCACAAATGTGACAACATATGTTGTACGGATGTCGTTCGGATGTTATAACATCCGGCGGACCTTCAAGAACATCCGCAGTAACATCTGCAATGCTTCCGATGTGATAACACCAGGAAGTCACATCTCCAAAGAACATCCGAATACAATCTTTTCTTTAGACTTCCATTTATCCTTTCTTTACAAGGATAAATATGCTCAAAGAATATAACATTCCTTGACTCATTATAGTACCAACCGTCATTTCCGGATTTTCGACTTATGTACCATAAAACGATATACACTCTTTGTTAAGTGCATAACCAATAGAAACACAATCGACCATTTTAGGACCGATTTTTGCTTGCTTTGGTTCGTGTTGCAACCTCGGCCAACGCCCCCACTTTAAGGTATTTATAAGAGAACTTACGATTTTTCCCACAATTCGTAAGGAGTCTTATCTTTCCCTTTAAGTGGGATTTTATTCAATATGTGGATTGCCGTTAAAAACGACTTCCCCACATATTCTGTGTTTCTTTGTTCAACTCAGTTATGCGAAACTTACACACGACTCTAGTCTTTTCTTAGCATTAGAATGCTTTTCGTTGTTCTATTACTATTAAAACCTCGTTCCAACAATATTGTTAGAACCTCGTTCAAACAAATTTCAGAACCTTGTTCCGACAATTCTTTCGAACCATTTTACACATGAGTGTGACCTTAGATGTTGGCACACCTTCAAGAACACTTGGACCTCACACTTGGTTACGAACCGCCTTAGGTGTTACAACACTTTTGGCAACATTTCCCGCAAATGTCTTTCATCTTGTCTGTTTCTAGTGTTCCAACACCTCGCATAACACCTTCGCAATCGTGGTACATTGTCGCTTCCACGGTATTACAACACTTGAGACAACACTTTCTCGCAACACTTAAATTTGCAAATCAAGCTCGAAAGCTAAAAGTGAGACAGAAAGTGTGGTCATACGCCACAGTCGCTCGATCCGTTAGAATTCTTAAAAAGTATTCCAACACAATTTACTCGAGTCTCTACCAAGACTTCCATGGATTTAGCTTGGCCCTCGATTGCTTTCTTCGATTTCCAATCGAACAATCGGTTTCCACTAATCCAAATTTCTTCCGATTATGCATTTAGGAATTTATGAATATTTCCAACCTGGTAACAACATCTAAACGATGCAAACCAATTGGAATTTTTCATTTAAACCACATCCCTTCAGCACGGATATCATGCGGGATCAGTTGAAACTTTTACACTAGTTCCAACACATTTTTGGATTCATGGAATCATCCATTTTTCAATCCAAAAAACTAGAAATAATGAACCTCTTGGAATCACATCCTCATTTCATATTTCTTTTCAAAACCATGAACTTGTTGGAAAAACATCCTCAGTTTAAACCACACAATACATACAGTAAAGTGTACCACTAAGTCTTTTAAAGACAAAGTTACGGCATATGATATCACCATCCTAGCCCCATGCTTCAAACGCAACGCATTTTTAGCAACAACAACAATTCCAGCAACCACTGGAAGGTCTTCTGTCAGATTCATCTCCAAGCTAAGGCTCTGTTTCTCCTCGCCATCGTGAAGGTACGATATTTGTCTTGCGTTTGTTGAAATATGCTTTGTTTACAAAGTGATTACAACGGGCCTTCAACAATGGCTTTACAAACAGAAAATGGAAAATTACAAGGAATAGAAATCGACTATTATAATCTGGAAAAAGCCGAGTCGAGTAGAACTCTATCCGCAAGACAAATCGTCCCACTAGTGCTCACGGTTTGACGTAATGTCCCCAAAGATAAAACGGCTTTACGTCCCATGTGTATGAGAAGCACCCCGATACAAAGGCACATGTCGAACTCGAAGGAGCGGAATCCAGTGTTGGACTCATCGGACCCGGATAATAGGCGGCCGCCCGCCCCGGAGACTCAAGCCCAAGCTCGGCCCGGACCCAAGCCCGAGCCCGTCGGGCAAGCGGTAGCGCGCGTGTGGTCCACTTGTGATCATCCACTTATGTTATAGTATATCCAACTAATAACATCTTCTAGTTTATAAACTAGGATAAACTTAGCTTTCTAAGCTATGTGGGATGAAGAAAAATCCTTTCAACTCCCTTTTCATAATACCCATTTTTGTGGCCAACTTCGTGTATTAATTTCTCACTCACCGAAATTCGGTTTGAGAAATAAAAATACTACGAACATCTACTCGGAAAGTAGATCAATAATATACAATTTAATTTCTCCAAAATTAAATTCTTAACCACCGAAAATTTGGTTGAAGTCGGGACGACGCCCACTTTCTCAAACCCAAATTTCCAACATTGTATGATTCAAGCTCTGATGTTTGTTTGTTAGCTTGGATACCTCAATTTCAAGATTTTAGAGTATGCAAACAAACATAATCAAGAAAATAAATCTTTGAGAAATGAATTGAAAAAAGCCAATTTGGTTTCTATTTCTAAGAACTGAAGGTGCTCCAAAATTTTGTTGAACACCATCGTGTCAGTCGTGCTCGGGTTTGAGTTCAAGCTATGTTCAATATACATAAATATATATATATATATATAAGATATTATGTTTTAAAACAAATTGGTAACATGGCGTAAGTCGTGTTCGGATTTAAGTTTTTCTCAGTAACTTAAAATAAAATATCAGCTAGAGAAATTAAAGTAAATATGTAGTACAACTTTTTGAGGGATTTCATTTAGGCATATTCACACGTGTAATGGAACTTAAAATATTAGGTTATTGAAACTCCAATCTTTAGTTACCAGCGAAATTGTCATTCGTTGTAAGAAATTATAAGCATAAGAAGAAATATATTTATTAATAAATCTTTATTTCTAATAACATAAAATATTTTAAAATTTAATGCGACATTTAAACAAAATTTACCATGAACAGAAACATATGTTATTATTTCTCAATGATTTCGATCAGAGATTACTTTCGGATCGAGAACTTGGGATTGGATCTTTTTTAGTAATCGAGTTTGAGAAAGTGCACTTGAAAAATAGGACACGTCAAACTAATTGCAATGGTTCCAAGCCAAAATACTCTGATGCTTAAGTCAGTCATATCGAACTCTTGAGTATAATATAGAAAGTACTAAAAGTAAATGGTGAAAAGTGACTCTTAATTACCTTCTAGTTATTGTAGTGTAGTATGTATAGATTTACTTGGTACACTTGAGCATTTTGGTGGTGTCAACAGGGTGTATCCTTGCATTCAAATAGGGGGGCTTTAGCCCCCCAAAATTTTTGAAAATTTTGTTATTTATATGTATATTTTATTTTAAAATATTTATTTTTAGTACTAAATATTTATTTTTTATTGATTTAGCCCCCCCAAAATTATTTAGCCCCTCCAAAGATACGGGTCTAGCTCCGCCCCTGGGTGTCAAGTAGGGATGGGAAATCGTATAATCGTGTCGTGTTTTGTGTCGACAAGATAACGACACGACATAAAGATCAAGCACGAACAACAATTTCCGTGTCGACATGACATAAGACGATTTGACACAATAAGTCAAAAATAAAAAGAAAGCTCGACTCACACGTTAATACTCGATAGCAAACTACGATATTACACAACAATACATGATATAAACATACAAAATAACATGTTATCGTCTCACAAGTGTCACTAACGGTAAATGTCATGTCACTAACTGGTAAACGTGTAATTATCATGTCACTAACGAGTACGTGTCATTATCGTGTCCTCATCGTGCCCTATCGTGTCACTATCATGTCCGTGTCCTTATCGCGTTTACATGAGCATAACACGAACATGACACGAAATTTTCGCACGACGATAAGGTTAAACAATATCCGTTATTTTCGTATTGTTTTCATGTTTTGCTATCGTACGTGTCAAAAATTGTCACCCCGATTGTCAAGTGTCAAGTGTCTTCATCCAAAGAATATAATGTATTGTCGATTAGATCAATGGTTCTCCAAGTGGGTCACATCCGACCCATGTAATTGGGCGGATCCTGTCCCGATCCATTGGAGGGTAAAATAGTCAAATTGCTATTTTTCTCATCACCCATAATTTATTCGCTTAAACGGTTTTATCCCCATATATTGCATCGATCCACCTCAAATCCTACTTTCCCAAAAATAGAGCAAATGGGGCAAATTACCCACTTGGGATAGGTGATTGAGTTTTTTGACATGTAGGATAAAAACATAGTTTTCTACCCACTTTTGGTGTTCTTTTACCACAATACCTTTGAGGCTTTAAATGCAAGCCTTTAATATGTATTTCTCTCTTGGAATTAAATACTCCCAATACATAACATACGTGAACTGTTGTGAACACTCCTTCTTTTTGCTCTTCATTTTTTCTCTCTCTTCTTCTTCACAAAATATCAAGAAGTTATTTTTGTGGGCTTTCATCAACAAAATCGCACCAAAAATCAAATAACAAGGTAATGTTCTTCTCCTCCTAATTAGTTAACCTTGTTTAAATCGTTCAAGACCAATATATTTGCAAAATATGTGAAGTGTTTTGTGAAAGGAAAAATTTTACGCATTTATGAAACACAATGCACGATATCGTGTCATAGATTAGGCACGATATCGTGCGTATATTAGACACGATATATCATGCCGCTTTATTTGACACGATATATATCGTCTGCTGTATATTAGGTGCGATATCGTGCCCCGTATATTGAACACGATATCGCATACCTAATATGGGCACGATATATCGTCGCGCACGATATATCGTGTCTAATAAAGGGCACGATATCGTACCTCACGAAAAAGGGCACGATATAGTACAAAACAGGCGCCTTTTATGTGTTCTTGCATTTATCAATATTTTTTCTTTGTATATAGATGAACTCTCGCTATCTTGTTGTTCGATTTGGTGGTCATTGGGAAGGTTTAGAATATAAAAGTGGTGAAGAAGAAGTTGTACGTATTAAACCGGGCAAAATGAATTATAGTGAAATATTGGAGGTTTATGGTGTTGTTGATGTTGATAGGGCGTATACGATTGTATAATGCATTCTATTGTAGATATTTAAACAAACTTGGGAAGTTAAAGTTGAAAAACGATGATGACATTGAAACCGAGTTTGGGAACACCGAGTTACCGATTGTTTTTGTAACACTAAAAAAAAAAAAAAAATGGGTGAGACTAGTTCGCATAATGTATTGGGAGGTCCGTCTGAGCATAATCGAGTTGAGAACGTTGAAGGTCAACAAGGTGTTGGTGGAAGTTTTATGCAACTAATGGCTAGTCGAAATGATTTGTCGGCCATCATTGGGCCTAATTACAACTACATGCAACTTCTTGGTTTTCAACAATACGGTTTACGCAAATCAATCCATATAGTCATGCAATAAGGCCTAGTGGAGCACCTTTTATGCATATGAACAATGTTCCAATTATTGATCATCGCGTCCACTAGCACCTCTGATTAATGTTCCAAATATCAATTGTCCGGGACTGGTATAAGGCCAAGCAATGAAGATGGCTATTATCCCGATATGTGTTGTGATAATCGATGTTAATTGTGATAATCTTGATCTTTGATGTTGGTTGTGATAATAATGACATTAATTATGGTGCAAACTACGGTCCAAAATGATTTTGGTGAGAACTACACCGATGGTGATGTTGGTACTACGTTGAAGCTAATAATCAATTTGAAAATGACCAAAGAATGTCTCAATTTGAGGAATTTTGTGAGTGTAGACGTGAGACGGAGAAAAGTATTTCGAAAACCAAAACCAAGATGCAGCGTGAGAAGACGAGGTGTTAACTTACATCCGGATATCCATAGAGACAATATGGGCGAAACAATAGTGCCCACAGACGAAGTTGGGTGATTCCCGTACACTCTCGCACCTTTCGATTCCTCCCGGGAACCCTTTGGTTGGAAGCATCTGGTGGGACATTGCGCCAAGGAGCAACATACATGAGCAAAACGAATTGGATATCGCACTAGGCATGTATCACCTTGGAAATCAAGTCGAGTATCGAGTTAAACGCTCGGATAAGACTCGTTTTCATGCAATATGCAAGTATGAACGATGCCCTTTTTCGAATGCGTGCATATGGAAAAGATGGTATTTGGAGAGTAGGGAAGTTTGACAAGCACCATGGATGTGGGTTAAATTTGAATGACAATGCATCTAGCGGGTGCATTCTAAAGTAGTAGGTGCGTATTTTGCATCTAGATTACTAGTGGAACATTCTCGCGCTCGTGCCAAGAGATATGATAGCGGAGTTGGAATCGCGACATGGGCTTAAAATGAGTTATAATGTTGCGTTGAGTGCAAAGCATCATGCCTTTGGGTTGATATATGGAGATAGCAACAAGTCATTCAATCTAATTCCGGCATACTTACACATGTTGAATTTAACGAATCCAGATCGGTAACTAGATGGAAGTCGGATAATTTTAATAGATTCAAGTACGTGTTTTTTGCTTTGCATGCATCAATCACTGGATTCCAGAACAATGCCCGACCAGTTATTGTGATTGATGGAACACACCTTAAAGGCAAATACCGAGGAATATTGTTTGTGGCAGTAACAAAAGATGGTAATGAATGCAGATTTTCCCACTTGTTTGGAATTGGGGATGTTGAAAAAGACGATTCTTGGACATGGTTTTTGAGGCAGGTTGAGAGATGCTTATAATTGCCCTCGTGATCTCGATTGTTTAATCGGCACAAGAGTATCGATTATGCCATAAAAGCGATATACCCGAAAGCATCACATGGGCTTTGCACTTATCATTTGCGAGTAATTTGGCTCAATACGGTCAACATATAGTAGCAATGTTTAGGAATGCAACATATTCATACCGTAGTGAAGATTATGATAAGTATTTTGAAAACATAAAAGTTGCTAGTGAGACGGGTGCGTTTAAGAAGTTAGAACGTGCGGGGGAAGACAGATGGTCTCGAGTTAAGTGTCTGTCCGTCCGCGTTATGGGTTCATGACATCAAACTCACCGAGAGCTTCAATAGTCGATTATTATGGGCGAGAAAGTTACTGTTTGTTCTGGCTTGAGTGTGCTCGGACTATTATTGAAAAGTGGTTTTATGAGCGAATCGCCTTACTAAGCTAATGATAAAGATCAAGAGCTAACACTTGAAGCAACCAAAAGATTAAATGATGCGATTGAGATAGGTCGTAGAATGGATGTACAATGTCTTAGTAATGTGAAGTACAAGGTGAAAGATGGAACAAAAACTTATTTGGTTGACTTATCCCAAAGAACGTGCAACCTGTCGAGAATTTGAATATGAATTGATGTCTTGCGCCCATGCATCTGCAAAGAATTAGGTATAAAGAAATTTAAAATTTGTATCAATATTTTCACATAATTCGTTCAATATTTTCAAATAATTGTTTGTTTATTTGTGCGGGAAAGGCGAACCTCAATATCTATTCATTTTTACGCCCATTATTATAAAAATGAAAATCTTCAAAAAATGTGGGCGGGTGAAGTTTTACCGATTCTGATCCAAGTGAATGGGTTCTACCACAAGAGGTGCGAGACTTAGTATGCAACCCTCCAAATAACCCGAGACAAGCGGTCGTCTGACAAAAGTAGAGTTCATTCATTTGTTGAATCATCAAGTAATCATTCACGTAAGAGTCAAATTTGTTCAAGGTGTGGGGTCTTTGGCCACAATTGCGTCAAATGCACTATGTCATTGCCGCTCGATGAGCACGAAAGTGCCTCGGTGACACGGCCGACAGATCGGTCCTTCGAGACAAGTGCGTAATAAGAAGAAATGTGGAATATGCCGGCGGATGATCATACCCGTAGAAAATGTCCGAGACGTCCGGATGATGAAAATTAGGCAAAAGTTTATTTCAAATGTAACACTATTTTCTAGAAAAACACACTAAGAGTTTGAAACTCGATGAGTCTAAATGTGTTAATCATGTCGGTAGTGCCCTTTTACCGCGATATATGGCACGATATTTCATGCCAACTATCTCGGACACGATATCGTGACTTATATAGTTGGCACGATATCGTGCCTATTATAGTTGGTTGATGCGTAATATCATGTCTTATGTTTGGCACGATATATCGTGCCAACTATATAAGTCAGCGACATATCGTGACAAATATAGAGGACACGATATATCGTGCCTATATAAAAATCACGATATATCGTGCGGCTAACTATATAGGGCACGATATCGTCGTACAACTATATAAGTCACAACATATCGTGGCAAATATAGGGGCACGATATATCGTGCCTATATAAGTCACGATATATCGTGCCAACTATATAAGGCACGATATTGTGCCAACTATGATATAAGTGGCACAATATTATGCCTAATTGTAGTTTCTTTGTTTACTTTTTGTTGATTTCTTATCTGCTAATTGTAACTCTTTTAATTTAAAGAATTCTTGTTTTTTTAAACAAAATGAATATTTAATTTAAATAACTCAAAATATTTTGAAGATATTTAATTTAAATATTTACAACAATATGTCTTACAACTCTCAAGTACTACTATCGATCTTGTCTTGGTAAACTTGTCGTGCCATATTCTTCCTTATCTCTGAATCGACCGCTCCACATACTTCCTATTAATCTTACGTGTGATACAACTAATGATGGAATGTATGGCAAATACACCACAACCTGGTGGGGTCGTTACGCAAAAACAATCTTTCGGCTTGCCTATGGAAAAGTTCCCACTCGCGGCGGACAAAGCTCTTACCTAAGGCGGCGTAGAAGCCGGCACGAATGAGTACACATGGGAGCATGCGGCGGAGGGGACGTGTGTCGGCACGCCGATTGGCAAAACTATCATATGTGTATCGGGCGCGTCTTGTCGTACATATGTATTGTGGCTCTACGTAGATCCGATCTGCACATGACAAAATGGCCCGACAAATTCACGATCATGTACACACGGTGAAAACAAATTCATAAATAATCAAAAAAATTTGAATGAAAAAAATGAATAAACTAGCCAAAAAATAATTAAATTCAAGTATACTGCGATCTTGCACTCCATGGACCAGGATTACCCCATCCTGGAGATCCGTCTTTGGACAACCCCGACCAACTCATCCGGCTCTGTCCGGGAGGAATCTCCTCCATGGTCGCTGGGTCATATATTGTGTCAGCAGGATCCGTACCATGCATACGACTCCATATGTGCCGTATGGAATCCTACACATTGAAAAATGTTTATAGGTTAACAAGTATGATTTATTAATTTTACAAGAAAATGCGAGACACATTATAAATAAACTAACCGAAAATGTCGTAGATACAATCCTATAAGTTCCAACTTGATTCTCATGAGGCACAACCCCAAGAAACGGGGATCGGATCAGTAGTATGGACAGGTATGCATTTATATCTTTGTCTGAAAATGAAAGAAATCGATATTAATCGATAAAATATTCATCAACTAAATAATGCAAAAGAAACTTACATCATTTTCCAACTCTATCTTTGGATCCGCCATTTCTTAAAAAATGATGGCCCAACAAGGTACATAAGCCCCACGTTCCTCCTCCGCAATTGGACCCTCAAATATTAAGACAGTGGAATATAAGATGTTAATACTAAGACGATAAGACAAATGCAAAAATATTTACTTACTCTTCATTAGACTTTAAGAAGCGGGTAAACTCCTTCTCGGACGAGGTGGCTTGCGAGACCTGGATCCCCGAATGGGCTGCGAATATGCCGCGACGGCTGCCTATCCCGAACCTGGATCAAGGAAGTAGGCGGTGAGGGCAAATCTGGACCGGATACCACGAGTGTGGAGAGGAGCTCGAATAGGAGACGACAATGGCCTCGGAATCGGGACCGACACTCGTGGTCGCGGAGAATGTGATAACACGGGCATAATAGAGTCGACAATGGCGGAAGAAAGTCGACAATGCCGGGAGGAGGAGGAAGAGTCGTCACTACTGGGGAGGGGGAGGAGTCGACATGGCGGAGAAAGGAGGAGGAAGAGTCGTCACTACGGGAGGAGGGGATGAGTCGACATGGCGGGAGGAGGAGGATGAGGAAGAATCATCACTTTGTTGACGGAAGAGTCGATCTTTATGGGAGGAGGAGTCGATCTGCCACGGAAGGAGGAGTCGATCTTTGGGAGGAGGTGTCTCGTTGCGATGACGCTCGGATATCTCTCGACTACCATGCACGAAGTCATCGTCTTGATCAAGGTATGGGAATACACGCCTAATCTCCTCCCGAACAAGGTCCTAACCCAACCTATCTCCCGATCTAGGCGTCTCATCGGCGAAAACCCTCTCGAGATGACAGTCTCTAAGAAAACGACATCATCAACTCGTGTCTCCAATCGAGCGAACCGCTCCTCTGTAAGTCTCTCGAATCAAGCACTGTCTGGCGCATAACACCCGAATCGGTGTCGGATATCTCATTTCACAACTCACGAGATGGATCAACTCGAGTATCCTGACGGGTGGATCATCGCGCGCATAGTCGCCGTGACGGATGGATCAACACGAGTATCCTGGCGGACGATCGATCGTCATCTGTCCGGCCATCTAAAGGATCATCGGCCACGGGATGATGGACCATCTGTCATAGGCCGCTTCTCCGGCCTCGAATCGTAGGAGTAGCGATGTCGGCCTCAAACGGGTCATCTCTCCCCTCATGCCCCTGCGCTCTCTCGCCCCGAAACAAGACTTACCTCTGTCCCCTACCCCTACCAATAGGGGTTGGGGTCAATCGAATCGACACTCCTCTCCGCTGCATAGGATAGGGGTCGGGAACATCGAATCAGTACTCGTACCTCTGCATGTGTTCTTGCTTAAAAACCTAGTTCTCCTGGGATGGATGAGCGAGGAGGACTAACAAAATAAGCTGGATCATCGACTCCTCTATATATATATCTGCTTTGGAGCTCCTCCTGCCGGTGGGATCGATATCTCATGACACACTAAAGCCTCAAATAATATAAATAAATTAATTATTAAATAAATAAATAAGTAAACATTGTTAATACATACCGTGTCAAAGAAAAAAATCATCATGTCAATAGCGGTCTTGAAAACCTCCAACGAAGGCACTGCAGGCAATCGGGTGTCGATACTCGAGTCGCCCAAGCATTACCCGGGCGAGGTATCGCCTCGAATGCCCAAATCTGTGAGAACATTGATAAGTATGAAAAATAATTTTTTTAAATATTTAAAAAACTAATTACAAATATAAATAAAATAAAAACATATACGTATCGCCAAGGCATAAGTGGCCCCATAAAAATGATAAGAAGGTGGCCGATATCTAGGTGGAACGCCCTTAGTATATCGGCCAGTGGCGGAACACATCATGCAAAAGCCGAATATAATGCATCAATATCGAAAGGAGTATTTCCCCCGGAACGTCTCCCACTATGCATCGCCCTTGATCAAAAACCACGCCAACGGTCGGCTGCGGTCTGTCGGCCATCGAAACACGATGTCATGTAAAAGGCAAATAACACCTTCGCCACCTTCAGGGCATCGTGCCTGGTGAGTCACGGAAGGTGCCAACAAAGAAATAAATCGCGTAAATGCGCGGCGGTAACCCGATCACCCCTAGGCCAATACCGTCTATATATACCGCCCTCGGGTACCTCAAAATCACCGTTAGGGTCAAATGTGGACCACCGAAAATCGCAATCCCGATATCATAGCAAAATCACGCCGAGAGAATCGATGATACGCTCTCCGACATGGAACCAACACTCCGATTCCGGAGCGTCCGCACATGCACCTCCATCGCAACTAATGCATGCAATGCCGCATTACAATTGGCTCCATACCCAAAATCCATAAAATATCCGAAAGCCGATATCTAAACCGACTATATAAATCATCATCGATCTCCAACTCATCTCGATGGTCTCAATAATATTCGATCGAACGTATCCCGCGATGTGGGCCTCTCGATGATATGAGGGTCTCTTCCATTGTGAACCGACCTACAACAATTAATAAATTTCAATTTATTAAGATGAATTGTTGAAAATTTGCGGAAGAATCGTAGTGAAAAAAAAAAGATGTGGGACAATATGGATATGGATATCTGGCGCGATATATATGCGAAAGAATACATGGAAAGAATATAAAAAAACCTGGGGCACGATATCGTACCAAGATTTATAACTAGTTCAATTTATAACTAGGGCACGATATCGCACCCCAATTATAACAAGACACGATATCGTGCTAAGTTATACCTAGATGCGATATGTGGCGCGATATCGCACCCAATTATAACAGGGCACGATATCGTGCCCGTATACCTAGTGCGATATGCGGCGATATCGCACCCCGATTATAACAAGGGCGCGATATCGTGCGCTTCATCTTCTACATCAAATCGCGCCGTGTCGCTCGCTTCACCAAGTCACCAACATCCAACAATAACCCAACACACAAATTTATCAAACTTATTCACAAATTTATCCAACAATAACCCATTGATAAACCCTAAACACCAAAATCGAACACTAAAAATCCTAAATCAATTAACCTAACATAAATAGAGTTTAAAACTTAAAATCGAACACTAAAAATCCTAAATCAATGAATCTTAAATGACGATTGATATGCTTACCTGTTCGGAAGGGCGACGGAAGATGGTGTGGAGCGGCGATGGAAGCGCGGCGGCGAGAGGTGGAGGCGGCGGCGGCAGCGAGGAGGTGGAGGCGGTCGGCGTCGGCGGCACGATTGAGTCCATGTTCTTCTCTTATTGGGCACGAAATGGGGGTTGTCTACTTCTTCTTCTTCTTGTAGTCGCACGAAATGGGGCCTTTTTTCTTTTCTTTTGTTTTGACTGTTGGGGCACGGAATGGGGATGGGTTTGGACGTTTGGTTTCTTATTTTGTTTTATACGGTTTCTTATACGGTTTTTGAATTTCAAAATTCAAAAATATCAACTTAAAGGAGGGATAATTTGGTCAATTTGGGTAGAAAAGAAGTTTTTTATCGTAGAAACAAGTACACACTATCCATAAATGGGTCTTTAAAAATTCTCCCCAAAAATAACTTATCTCACTACACCCAAATTACCCGATATAGTAAGAGCTATCAATCCGGTCAGCCCGACCCATATTCGGCCGAAAAACCGCACGTGTGAGTTTTATATGCTGGGGAGGCAACTAGACACGTGTAACCTAATGGATAGCAGATTACTGTCTGAGACACTGTAATGGGGACACGTGTCTGATACGTGTCCATCAGCCATGCAAAATTGTGTGTGTTCAGACAGACAAAACTGAAACTCCTTTTTTACTTTGAAATTTTGGGCCATTCCCCTTTTATGCACGTCCTATTGACCCACCCTTTCGTCACCTAATTATTTTTTTTCTTCCTATTTATAAGTTTTAAGGGGTAATTTTAATTTGTACCCAAACTAGGCATATTTTTGTACTTTGTCCACTTAACTTTGAATTATATCATTTTATTTTATGAACATTGCAAATTATTGCGCATAGCCTATAGTTTCCAAATTTATGCATCATCATTCTTTGGATTGTTTGTAACTATCACTACAAAAAAACAAAGGAATTCAAACGAAAAAAATCCGTTGATATTTGACCAATTTTCATTTGAATTATCGATTACTAAAAAATTCCAATGGAAAATCACCATTGGTATAATGGCCGTTGGAATGACAAAATTCCAATGAAAATCCCTATGGAAAAAAATATTCCAACAAAGATGCCAAATGGTTTTGCTTATCGTTGGACTTTTTGTTGGAATTTTCCAATGGTATGTTGTAGCATTGGAATTTCCATTGGAATTTTGACAATTCCAACAGTTTTTTATTCCGTTTGAATTATTTCGTTGGAATTTGATTGTTTTCTTATAGTGTATTACATCTCAAACAATTATTTCGATCCATTTTCTCTCAAAATCTCATCGTCTTTAGTCAATATACAACTAATAATAAATTATAGTAAATTTCATCAATAAATTTAGGTTATGATACTATTTCCACAAATCAAAAAATAAAATAACTATAATGGTTACGGGTAAGTTTGGAAATTGTAGGCTATGTACAACAACTTGCCAAGTTCATGGGGTAGATTAGAACAATTCAAAGTTAAATGGGAAAAATAGAAAAATACGCATAGTTTGTGGGGAAAATTAAAATTATCTCAATTTTAAGTGATATGTTATCTCATATATATATATATATACACACACATATATTCGTAAATATATAAAAGGATGTTATTAAATTACACGTAATATTTATTAATAGTATTAAAAAATAAAAATATGGAGCATCCGAATTAGCCCAAACAAAAATGTCGCCCTTTCGTTATCCCTACAGGCTACATAGAAAATCACACTTTGCAAGCTCAGTACATACATGCACCTACAACATGTATCTATTAGATTTCTATGCCTTAGTTGGCTATATAAATAGCAGTTGGTGCCGATATTTATTGTTTTTCTTTTAGCTTCCTTTCAAGAGTCAAAGAGTACTTTGGTAACAAGCTTGAAAGAAAAGGTGATATTTTTACAGTTTATGAATTACTCATTCATGCATTTCTAGCAGCTTTTAAAAATGCAATAGGGTTTTCTTCCTTGTAATATATATATATATATATATATACATATATATATGTATATTGATTAGGTATAGGTATATATACAATATATAATGATTGTGAACGTGGATCTAATATAAGTATACATGTATTATGTTTCTTGTGAAGATTTCAGCCTTTGTGTTTGTAATCTTTATGCCTTAGAATAAATCAGATCGATGGGGTTCTAACTTGCTGAATTAAGTGAGTACTATATATGCTTTTGTTTGGTTGTTGAGGGATTTGTAATTAGGTGATAATAAATAAAGCTTCAAATTTCATGAGGGGCTGATTGAATATGGGGAAAGATTGTGTTAGGATTAATCGATTGTTGCACATGTGCTTGCGGATCTTGATCTACGGGTGATTGTCATGTATATGAAAATTACTATATTTATTTTCAAGTATAAATTGTGGTTCAAGTATAAATTATGGGTTTTATACGATTGGTGATGAGGAGAACTGTTAGAGAAAATTCGCATCAATCCGTGCGGTGGAATAGGTTTGAAATACCATTTTGGAATCGAGGATCCGAGCTGATGATGCTAATAATGCTTTGACTGCTGGTTGAAGAACAGGAAAATGAAATATATATATATATGTGCATTTTTTATTTAAATTTTATTTTTGGAAAATTGAAGCATATATTATATCATTTGAAGCAGAAAGAAAAAAGAATTGTGTTTTGCTCGTTGAAATTTAAGGTTTGGTCTCACCTAAATGGTACAAGCAGAGGTGACTGAAAATCTTTTATGCAGGATCTTCTATTGCTTATTGTCATATTGTGTATTATTTTAATACATCATATGAATGTCACGTGTCTTATAATGATATCATCTTATACACGCCAGACTATAACTGTTGAATTGAAACACTATAAAAAAATACAATAGAGAATAGGATCATGCTTTTACCAACCATTAATTAATTTTGTTCAGCTTGAGCTCAACATTGTTTCTTGTTTGCAGATTGTCACCACAAAACCCCAAAATGGTAGCTACAGATTCTGAAATCATATCTCATGGAGAGGTCGAGTCTCCATTGCAATCGAGCGATCAAAACCATAAAAACCAGTTACTCCAATCTTTAGGCAGACAATCATCGATATACTCGCTCACCCTCGATGAATTCCAACATACTCTTTGTGAGAGTGGCAAAAACTTTGGCTCGATGAACATGGACGAATTCCTCAACAGCATATGGATCGCCGAAGAAAATCAAGCTCAAGCGCACGCCCAAGGTACAACCGTCACATCAACAAGCAACACCACCAATCCCGTGCAATTTCCCCTGCGAGAAAATAACCCGTCAATCGATCATAAAGGAATAGCGAAGCAGCTTAGCTTATCGAGACAAGGTTCTCTTAGTATCCCGAGCCTCTGTGTAGGAAAACCGTAGACGAAGTATGGTCCGAGATTCATCAACAAAATAACGAGAGTCGAAGCCATATTCAAAATCCTAACACAACTACTACTCAAAAACAAGCTACATTTGGAGAAATGACACTCGAGGATTTCTTGGTGCGGGCCGGGGTTGTACGTGAACAGAATTACGCCCAAACCCAAGCCCAAGCCCAAGCGCCACCTCAGCAGCCGCCGTTTGGGATGTACCAAAACAGCAACCACCTTCCAATGGGGACTAATTTTGCTGCGAGACCGTTAATGGCTATAGGTGGTGGTGTTAATAATGTTGCAACTTATCAGGGGCTTCAGAGTGGTATGAAAAGGAGCGGTGGGTACTCACAGCCACCATCAGCCGTTAATTATGGAGGGAGATTGGGGAATGGGAACGGAGGGGGATTTGGGCCGGTACAGGGGTTGGGACCGTTAAGCCCAACTTCGTCGGATGGACTTGGCCCGAATCAAGTTGACAGTGGGAATCAGTATGGATTGGAAATGGGTGGGATGAGAGGAGGGCGAAAGCGGATTATTGACGGTCCGGTGGAGAAGGTGGTGGAGAGGCGGCAACGGAGAATGATCAAGAACAGAGAGTCTGCTGCACGTTCTAGGGCGAGGAAGCAGGTAATTATTTATAAAAATCCCCATGATATTTATAAAAATATTACAATTGCCCTCTTAAATTTTAGACAGAATCAAGCTTGATGGGTATTTTTGTAATTATAAAAATCTCTGGGTTTTTTGGTTTTTTTTTTACTAGCCCAAATCTCAGGTTTTTTTCTGTTATCCCTTATTTGTAGGGATGTCAATTTCTGGCATGACACTAAATTACACCATGAAACTTGTGTCTCAACCCAACCCGCGACCAAAATGCCACCCCTAATTATGTGCATATGAATTAACTTTCATCTGAATACTTGTAGATTTGTAGTTGTAGACACCTATTATGTCTTTTTAGTTTTGATATTTTGTTATGAAGCCGGTGTTATTTTGGCAGGCTTACACAGTTGAACTTGAAGCAGAACTGAACCAACTAAAAGAAGAGAACGCACATCTAAGACAAGCTCTGGTAAATATACAAAGAGTATACACTGCCAATGGTTTCCATCTTTATGTAAATTGAACCCTGCACCTTATTTTTCGGTCGCTATTTTAACAACAATATTGCAATTTTTGGATGCTTGTTAATTAGGATTACTAACAGATTGTACCTTCTTGACTCTATAACAGGCTGAGTTAGAGAGGAAAAGAAAACAGCAGGTAAATCGGCCGGTTTTTACTAGGCGCCTTTGTGATTTTCTTGTTGTGGATGTACCCTAGATGGAATTGTCTCAAATGTGGTGTTATATTATCCATATTCATGGGAGAGGTTCATCATGCTAAGTCATCCGTGCTAATTCATATTTGCATTTAAATAATGCAAGCAAATATCCAATAACCACGGTCTGTGCTTTCACTAAATTTGCTTGCAGTACTATGAGGAAGAGGAAGCGAGAGCTAAAGCACACATGCAACCCAAGTCCCACAAAGCCAATGACAAATTACAAGCAATGAGGAGGAGTTTTAGTTGTATTTACTGAAGCAACTGAGTCCAGTGGACGCATGCTGATACGATCACAAAAGTGGCGAAATGGCTTTCGAACTGCCATTTCAGGGAAGACAGGAAAGGAAAGCGAAAATATCGGTTGTAGCAGATGGATTAATACTCTGAATTTCTTTCTCTCTGATAGAGGGGGAGGAGAAAACCTAGGCATGGTAATTGTTTTTTTGAGTTATAGTTGTAATACTGTTTGCCATTGCACAATCTTTAATGTTTTTTCATGTATAAACTTATTTTTGAAAAATAAACAGTCGAGCATGGTGCATTGCAAGCCAGACTGCAATAAAGAGTATATAACTTAGACCAATTGTTTGCAAGTGGTCAAATTATTATTGTTTTTTTCTTTTTTGGGAATATATCTCAACACTAAAGGGCAAAGAATCATCGGTAGCCGCAATATGGCCTCTGGTTTTCTACAAAAGCCAAAGGCCATCTCCAACACCGACGCATCACGTGGAGGCATGGTGATGTTTGCTTCCAAGAACAATGGCCATTTGAGGCTCAGTGTGTGGTGGCAGAGTAGGCTGAGGGCCCATGCGCAAGGTAGAGCTGTACCTGCACCTGCACTTGCACCGGCCTCTAAGCCGCCTCAAATTGGACCCCAAGAGGGTCCATGGCCAGGTTCATCGTGCAACCTTGTGTAACAAGGTTTGTTAAAAACTCAGATTCTTGATAACCTGAGTTTGCAGGTAGATGGAAGAATTTGGATTTGAGAGGATGATTTGAGGAAGTGATTTCAAATTATTTACTCCAATTTGAAATCCATATGACTCAAAAAATAGTTCAGAGGGATCAAAGATTTGAAATCAATTGTATTAAGATATTATCCAAATAAGTTTTATTGATTCGTTATTATGAATTTGAATTTGTAGTTTCAAATCCAAATGAAGTCTTGAGATTAGGATTTCAAGAATTAAGCAGAAACAAGGGGCATGTTAATGATTAATTATCGATGAAATCAGGGACCGGAGTTTACTTTCAACAACTAAATATATAGATGGCATGATCTAGGAATAAGCATCTTTCTCTCCCTCCTGAAACTAAAAATCAAGACTAAAGCGCAGGTTGTTTATCCAACAAGCCAGAATCCATTGTGAAGAATTTTGGTGGTTCAAGTGTAAGCCTTCCTAGAATCCTATCATATGGTATCTTTGAAGATTTCACTAATTAAGGACCATAATATGCATACGCAATCTGTTAGATAAATAAGACTACAACAAAACACAATCAAATAATATGGGGAGGCAGGTAAAGAACAACTTCGTCGAAGACAATTTGGAGAGATCCTGAAAAAGGTTCGGTCTAGCTTCAGAGCAAGAGAAAATAATTCCAACCTATGTTATTTGGTAGCTGAGACTCATTAAACTTGAGAAACAAATTCCTTCTATTTATACAACATAAAAGGGAAGAAAAAGAAAAGACATCATTTTCGAGATCAAGGCTGATAGAGTCAAGGGTAAAGTAATAATCCTAACTAAACTAGGAAATAACAATTGACCTTAATTAAACCTAACTAAACTAGGAAATAATAATTAACCTTAATTAAATCATCAATAATTAAACTAAATAACCCTAATTAAATAATCAAAATTGATCCGTATCACAAGCCTTCTAAATGGATGATAAAATGTTGAAGTTGGTAGCAAATTACGCTGTGTTGATACACTACTTGGCTGTATTCATCTTGTTCAAATAGAAGCCCTCATCAGTTACCTCCCACCGTAGCGACGGGATAGTGTTTCACTATCACTCACTAAATTATGATATGGAAAAAGCCATTACACAAGTATGTATTCCCTTTCTTCACTTTTAGGTGATTAAAAAGACCCACTAGAGAAAGAGTTTTGCCAGTAGATAAAATGAGACTGATAGGCATAGATAATTATCCCATTATAAGGATCAGATTATACATTGGAGAGGTGACAAGTCAAGTACCACATTCTGTTTTTTTTTTTTTTTTGTGTGTGTATGTTCAAACTTCTTTTTCAAGGAAAATAGATGGGATGGCACATTTTTATATGGAGAGAAAGAAAGGTAATAATCAGTGAGTTTCATTACTTATTTGAATACCCATGAGAAAGGAAAAAGGAATTGGGGATTCAAACCCATCAACTCTCACTCTTTGCTTTGGTTTTTTTCTTCCTTAAACAGAACAGAAAAGGCGAATCCAGGGTGCTGGGATGCCTTATTAAAAGGGATAAAGTACTAGTTCGCTTAGTCAATCTTTTGCCTACATCTCTAGATGCACAAGGCCAGTATGTGAATACTTATAGCTTAAATTCAAATAAGAGAACACCAGCCTTAGTTGCTAGACGAATGAGATTAAAAAGGTATTATTTATCGATTCGTGAAAGTGTGTGCAAGTAGGACTAGGACGAGTTTTCTTCTTTCAGAAGACAAATGAAAAGAAAGGGATTTCAATCTCTTCGCTTATCGATCCCCTTCATTTCCCACATTACCAATTTTCCAATTTCCTTATCTTCACCCTACACATAGCAATGTTAAATAATAAATTGAAATCCAGTCAATTTTTGGGGATGCAAGACAGACCCAAAAGAAAGATAGGATGAAAAAAATCAGAAAAGCAACAAAACGTTATACAGTAAAGAAACCATCCTCCATGAGGGAAACAAAACAATGCAATTCACAGTTCAAGAACTATCAAGTGTGTGTGTGTGTGTGTGTGTCTCACAGCATGCATGTAACTCGTGCAGAAATGAGATGATTAATCTACATGGCTAAGCAACATGTGAGGGAAAAATGAAGAATGTTCATTGAGGTTCATGTACCTGTAATTGCTGTAGTTACACACCTGACAAAAAAATTCCAGCAGACAGTCTCTATTCATATTCAAACTCAACTTCTACGTCCAGGTACTTCCTCGTGAGTCTTACAACAGACGATGTGAAGTTGGCCAGCATGCGGCATTCTTCACGGGTTTTGGTCTCTGAGACAACTCCATGGAGGACCAACTTCCTGAGATGAGGACACCTTTCAAGAAGTCCCGAGACCCAAACTGAAAAAAGGTCACTAATTGTCGTCCACCCAAGTTCCAATACAATCACATTCTCCAGAACAAAACAACCTTGTAAGCCATAATGAATTGCTGCCTCTCTTAAATCATAACTCAGAGATAGATGGCTTAATAAAGGAAAACACGAAGAAATAGTCTCTATATCCACAATTTCATCCTCATTGTCAAACACAACATCCCAGAGCCTAAGCTTTCTCAACTTTGACGATCGCGATATCATATGATAGAACTTAGCCCACATAACCGTAAAATTGCTAACATCAACAATCTCGAGATTTTCACCATTCTCACCAATATCGAGATGGATGACACTAACATCATCAATCTTTAGGAACCTCAACATCCCTTTACCAATAAGTTCGAAAACTTCAAGCGTGCAATCTTTCAAATGCAGCTTTACCAAACTATCAGCCTCCAGTATGAACTTATCCAAACTGATAGCTTCAACGTAAATATCCTTTAATGAGTAACTAGTCAACTCCATTGTTGCCTGTGAATCTGACATGAAGATATCTAGACTGTCCAGGGTCAACACTTCAATTTTCGGACAGGCAGTAAGAAGGAGACTCAAATCCAAGGCCGATATACTGACATAACTCAATGACAGAGTTCTAAGGCACGGAAATTTCTGATAACTAGGCTCAACTCCCATGATGGTATTGTGAGCCAATGTCAACACTTCAAGCTTTTGCCGACCACATTTTTCAAGAATGTTAACGTTAGGCGTCGTCCTAACATTATAATGTAGATAACGCAGTGTTTCTCTGGTGTACATTAGCCAGGCGATTACTGGGGCAGCTGAGAATTCATCGACATGATCCATAATTATCGAAAGGCTCTCCAATCCTTTCGTCTGGAATATTGTTTGTGTGATAAGTATCTCAAGCCTACTTGTGGAGAACTCATGATACAAAGGCCAGTCGCTAGAATTAAACGTAAGAGTGTGGAGATGATTCCTCCAAGCTTCTTGCCATTTCCTGCAAGCCGCAGATGCAATCACCACATTACGCGCGGCCCCAAGCCGTGATAGTATGTTCCCAATAACCTCAACTGGAAGATGTTCCATATGTGAATCAATCAAACAGAATTGTAGAGTATAGGAGCCAAAACAACCTATAGTCAACCAAATGCAATCAAAATCATGGAACTTCTGAAGCTATAAAGACAGACATATAAGCCACATCCAGATATTGATTATTCAGATATTCCAAAAATGCCTTCTGATTTTTCACACTACCACACTTAAACTCCAATATTAAGATAATCCGAAAGCAAAAGGCTGATTCGTCAATACCCCGACCAACATTGCAAAATAATTCAGTCTATCTTATCAAAACAACCCCAGTATCTGAATATTATCCAATCCAACACTAAATCACACTATCATCCCTCGAATATTTCTGTAACACATAAAAATCATCAACTTCACCGAGTTTCTCCAAATCTATTCCTGTAACCATGTACCCAATAAAAATCGTAAAACGCACATTTAATCACGTAAAATAAATCAAAGAATCAAAAAACAGTTAAAGGAACAGAGAAAAACAAGAATCCAGAATATGCGCTTTACCTTGAGAATCAGAAGCTAGCAAACGCAACCTAATCAATCAAAACGATCAAATAATAGGGCATAAAATCGTACATTTATTGGAGAGACAGAGGGGGTACAAGAACATAAAAGGCAAGGAATAATGGTGGAAAGGCTAGAATCTGATTCGCTGGAAGTTGGGGGAAAAGGTGGGGAAATGGTCAAGCTGCCATGGCCCGCGAGTGTGTCTGTGTGGAAAACACACATAGTGAAGGTGTATGATGGTACGTGCAGTAATGGCGTACACGTGAGAGGCCCACGTAAAATTACAGTTACATGTATTGTTTTATGATTGTATTATTGTGCATACGGCTCTAGCCAATCAGTGCCTCATCCAACATTTTTTTCCTTACTACAAGGTCTAGGAGGGTGGGACGGGAATTTGATCTCAGATCAATGGTTTGGGTTTAGAGCTGGCAAGGAGTCATGTCGGGCCAGCCCAAAATTTCATTTTGCCGCATTCTTATGGCTCAACCCATTAAATGTATTTTATTATCGGGCCGTTCGGAGCTCGACTGTTTGGGCCGGACCAAATAGATCTTATCCTTTTCTTTTTTTCCGAACGATAGTATTATATTATAACAACTCAAAAACTAAAATTACAACTATAATCGTAGCCAACGGGCTAAGAGCCGACATGACTAATTAAAAGCCAAGCGGGGAATTGGTAAGACCAATTCGGATTCACAACATGGACTAAAAAACTACCCACCCCAAACTAAACCACTCCACGCCGAGAAACTTGAAAGACTCCTTAATGGAGACTGTAACACACTAAAAACTCAAACCGACACGAGCAACCACTACATCTTTGCAGAACATAAAAACTCGATCCGCCTACGAGTTTCGCAAAATCAACCGGAAAAAAATATAAACAAAAAAAAAAACAACAACTATAGCTAAAAACGAGAGAAAAAAATACAAAAATTACCTCTCCTCCTCACCCAACTCAACTGCTGCGACCCATCATCTACACAACTCCGAGACACCTTCGTGGAGCTCAACCCGCTTTCACCCCGGAGCGAAAATATCGGTCACCTCCCAAGAATATCACAAGGAACGCCATTCGTCGCTCTGCGGAAAGCATGTAGGGGAGGGGAAGGATGGATGGGGAGGGGAGGGATGTGTGGGTGGCGGCTGTGGTTGGGGGAGGAGGGGAAGAGGAAATTAGGTTTCGGGTTTTTTTTTTTTTTTTTGGGGGGGTGTGGGGGGTTAGAGAGAAGGGAGAGGAAAGTGTTAGAGAGAGAGGATAGATCTAATCCTTTTCAGTCGCTAAAAATAAAATACAACTCAACTCTATATGCGAGTTAACCGGCCCAATCTTGTCGGCTCTATAATTGGATTACGAATGCTCAATTGCCCTACAATCAAATTCATCAACGTTATTTAAAACAAAGTAAAAGAGAAAACTTGATATTATAACTAGCATTACCTCTTTGAATAAAATATATTATTTACCTTTCAAAAAAATCTATTATTTATAACGAGAAAATCCTAGTTGTTTCTCCTCTCTCTCACCCCTAACACTAGAGTCTAGAGCCCCAAAAACCCATTTTTTATTTTCTATTTATTTGATCTTTGTTTTAATACTCGGTTAATTAATAATTATGCTTAAATAATATTTTGGATGGTCCCACTCAAATAAATATGCTAAATTAATGATTCGCTAATATCATAAGATAATACAATACATATTCAATAATTCATATGGACACGTGCAATATATAAATTAACAATTTTTTAATTTATATAGTTCATTTATAATTAATTTATGATAACTAAATTGTCATTTGATTCTTGTTGACATTGATATCGCCTTAAATTTTATGTTTGACTTACCTTAACATAATAAAAAGATTTGGTATGGTTTTCCCATAGCTCATTAACAAATTATTCAATGTTATTCATGTTGCGCTTCCTTTTGAGAAGAGACTATACTGAGAACTATCATCTTCAACTATACAATTCACATGTAGGGTCAAAATGATCCGACCCGAGTCGATCTTTAACTTGTTTGCCATATGTTCGTTTAAGTTTATACATGTTCAAGTTTGGTTGGAGCTTGATTTACATTTTAAAAAACTTGTTCGTATTTGGCTTGATAAATTTTTTTAATGCTTGAATGTGTTTGTTAACGTGTTCCTTTCGAGTTCGTGTTCATTGTGTTCGCGAATAATTAATAATTTTGTTCACGAATAATTAATAAACAAAAAAAAACTTTTTTCGTGAATTTTAAACAAACATACATTTATTCAAACTTAGATATGAAAATACACATAAATTATTGTCAAAAAACAAATACACAGAAACTGACTAAACAAGTGACAAGCCTTCCAAACTATATTAGAAATAGTTAAAAAAATATTCTAAAAATAAATACGGATAAATAGTATTGCTACTCATTGCAAGGTTGGATCATATCAAGAAATCATATTTTCCAGCATATGTAGAAATTTTTAAAATTAAAATAGACAAAGAAAAACCGAAAAACTTTCAGTATGATGTAATTACCTAAGCCAATGACCAATTTGAGAAAATATTAAAACTAAGCTTAGTTAGATTATTTAAAAATATAAGTTGTGGAGTGCACGTGACAAAACTTTCCGCGATAGATGTTTCCTTTTTCTATGATACCCAAGAAATTACAAGATATAAGTTTTTTTTTGTGTCAACATCAATCAAATTTAGACTATCCTCCAACCCCGACTCCAAATGTACCAATCTGTAGGGTATTTAAGTCTTTTTAATTTTATTCAAACAAAATATTTTTAATTATATTTCTTTCAAATAATCGAGCTACTAGTTGAGCCCTTAACGAGCTTGTTCACGGACAAATCTAAAAAAAAATATTATGTAAGCTTGTTCGTGAATATTTATAAACGAACACTAAACAAGCTTATTCATAAGCTTCTAGTAAACGAGTATAGAATTGTTCAAGCTCTGTTCGTTTATTAAACGAGCCCTAAAATGTGTTTGTTTATGCTCGTTTAACTAAATAAATGAACATAAACAGGCGTTACTCAAGCATATTCACGAACTGTTTGCCGAACGCTCTGTTTACTTACAGCCCTATTCACATGACACTCTCCATTATCTACTCGATAGTCAACATCTCAATGGTTGACTTTTCTTTGTGAAAGTTTATGAGATATTCAACAATAACAATAATCAAATTCTCTCATTATATTTTGCAGTTCTTAAATGTCTTCACCATCTAACAATCCATTGATCCAAATTCCATAAAATCACGTTATCACAAATTGAAGTTTACAATGACGAAAGCAATTTAATTAGGAGAACTAAACCTATAGAATATAAATGTTATAAATGCAGCGAATTTTGCAATTTCAACTTGGACTATTAATATTCATGCAAATACAATTGTAATGGCCCTTCAAAAGACTTAGGTAAAATTGGCGACAATAATGCATTTAAATGCTCATATGATACCCCGTGTTACAAGGTTGACTTTTTAATGCTTTGTTTTGGTGGCCAAAAAAAAAGTTTAAAATTTTGTGATTCTTAGATATTTTTTGGGATGAGTATGACAATCCACAAGCAAGATAATTTTTCTACAAGGCACAATTATGTAAGTTAATAGATTATTAATATATCGTTTATCTAATATCTCACTAAATTAATAGATTTTGACATTCCAACTCCAAATGTTATAAATTTGTAGAGGTTCAAATGTAATAAGGATGCATATTATCAGATGAACTCTATCTAATGTTCGATTAAAATTTATAAGGCTTTTAACCGTGTTTCATTAGGGATGACAATGGAGCGGGTCGGTATATCTGAGACATAACCCCGCCCCATCCCTAAAACGGGCCGGTCGGGCCGACACTCAACACCACATGAATGCATTAACTAAAAGTAAATACAAAAATTTGATTTTTTTTTAATAATATATGTATAAAATAGTTTTTTTTTACAAAAGTAGTTGTTATCAATTTATAAATGCTAGAATATTAATAGATTTAAATTATATTATAATATATATTATATATACGAAATATATAATAAATATGTTAAACAGAATAAATTTGCTTTATGCGGGGGCGAGGTGGGAGCGATCTGTGACCCGACCCACCACCCATGAGTCACGGGGCGGTCGACCCATGCTGGTCGGGCCTAGACGGGTAACCATGGATCGGGATAAAATTGTCATCCATAGTTTTCATATCATTCTTTATTTTCTTATTTCAGTTAATTCATTTCCCCTTGCCTTGAAATTAGTCTTAGCTACCATGGTGAAAAGAAAATCATATTCACAAGAGCCACTCAACTAAAACCCCCGCGTGATAAGGGTCGTCCTAAAAATAAAGGTTTTGATAAAAGAAAATATCTTTTGTTTTTTTGGGTACAGAAAACAAATTGAAATAGTGCTCAATCAACATTTTGCTTGAAAAGATAGTTTGTTGAAGGAGACTCTTGTGAACAACCTTGGAGATTTTATTTTATTTTCTCTCCTTTTCTAATTAATGTTCAACACACAACACCAAATCAAACCCCATCTCTGTATCCTACATTTCCAACCAGAAATTGACAGCATCAATCTACTCTCTCTACTGTATTTTCCGCTTATTTGACTGAATTCTTAGTAATAAATGCAGGTTTGATTTTGGCTGCTAGCGCAAAAACCCTCTTCATAGTTTTTCAAACAAGATATCATGTGGCTGCGGGTGTTCAGGTGAGCTGCTACCTCTAGCTTCATTTTCATGGTTTTTATTTGACACGTTTAAGTTATGTTACTGTTCAATGGTGAGTTGTAGCTGTTTTTTTTTTTTTTTGGGTTGGGTTGGGGTGGGGGGGGGGGTTAATTTTCCAGGCATTGACTTGCCTTTGGCAGGTTTTTATCTGGGTTCAATTCACCTTCTGATTATTTTTTATTTTATTTGATGTTTATCCCTGTTGTCTGTTTTGTTAGGTGGTTTGCAAATTTTTTTTTCAATAATTTGGTTGTCGTATGCTTTCAGTTGGGCACATTCTTATTGTCTCTGATTCGCCTTTCTTATCTCTTATAAATTTACAGATTTTAAGAAAGGAAAGGGAAGGCTAATTTGGGATATAGTTTATAGGGTTTTCTGCATATTGAGGGTGCTGTAAGTAAGCCTGTAATCAGATAAAGCAACTTGGGTTTGGATTTTTCATCAATGGCTATATGCACTTCTCCTTATTTCACACCTCCGGATACTCGAAGCCCGGTAGGGATATTGACTGTTTTTGGAGCCAGAGTTTCCCCCTTGAAAATAGTTGAAGAAAGGAATGGTGGTCAAAAATGTGGTTCAAGTTTCCCACAGTTCAAATGTTCGGCAAACTCGCACAGTGTTAATCAATTCCAAAACAAGGACCCGTTTCTGAATCTACACCCTGAAATCTCAATGCTTAGAGGTGAGACAAACTCTACAATGATTAACCCAAGACAGGACAGTTCGAGCGGAAGTGTTACTGAGAGCTTGAGAGATTCAACAACTTCGAACAATTATAATGAGGCCAAGATCAAGGTTATTGGTGTTGGAGGTGGTGGCTCGAATGCAGTTAACCGTATGATAGAAAGTGCAATGAAGGGGGTTGAGTTCTGGATACTTAACACGGATGTCCAAGCCATGAAGATGTCACCCGTCCTTCCTGATCATCGTTTGCAGATTGGCCAAGAGCTTACCAGAGGACTTGGTGCTGGTGGGAACCCGGATATCGGGATGAATGCTGCTAAAGAAAGCAAAGAAGCCATCGAGGAGGCACTTTATGGAGCAGACATGGTCTTTGTGACTGTAAGTTCACCTTTTCGGCTATAGTGGGCTGTGGTCTTAGGGAAATAAAATGTCAAATGGCTTTACTTGATTTTTTTGTTTTTCCTCTCCATATAACTATCACGATGCATCATGTGGCCTATCATGAGCATCCAAATGCTCCATTCATTGTTGCTATTCTGGGCTCGTGTGACCCTGAGCATAAATATGGATATCTCCAAAATTTGCTGAATGCTCACAGCCTCACACGGCAATTGGCACAAATTGAATTGAGATGATCGAGTACTATCTGTTTTCATGAATAGTTGAACAAGTCAATTGAGATTGCAATTCTAAACAAATGGTCAACTTAAACCTTGTTGTTGGTTATCATAACTCATAGTTTCTTTTGACCAATTAGAAAATGGAGTATTGGCTAGATACGTGCTTACGTTTTGGTTGCATAGCATCATGTGTTGTGTCTATAAATCTATATTTTATGGTAGAGTCTGACCATAATCAGGATGTAATCCACAGCCCACTGGAATCTTAACTTTTTATCATCATCCATTGTTTTCTTTCTTTAGGTGTAAAATTAACTTTTGTTTTAGAACTTAGTTTCTCGTACATCTGCTCACCCAAAGGCCTACACTGTTGAATTGTTTGCAAATGAGCAATTAGTTCTTATGTGGGTCAAGTCCAAGGTGATCAGAATTTGTCAAATGAAAATAGTGATACATATCTTTCCAGATGTTTACCTATCATGATTTATAATCGATGTGCATTGTAAGTTATTCCTTTTACTTGTTTCACTCACTTCTCTTGTAAAACTTGCAGGCTGGAATGGGTGGTGGAACAGGCACTGGTGCGGCTCCTGTAATTGCTGGAGTTGCAAAGGCTATGGGTATTCTGACTGTTGGTATAGTTACCACTCCATTCTCTTTTGAAGGACGAAGAAGAGCTGTTCAAGCCCAGGAGGGAATTGCAGCTTTAAGAGAAAATGTTGACACTCTAATTGTCATTCCAAATGATAAATTGCTGACTGCAGTTTCCGCATCTACTCCAGTAACAGAAGCATTTAACCTTGCTGATGATATTCTTCGACAAGGAGTTCGTGGTATCTCTGATATAATCACGGTATGGTTGATCAAGTGCATGCCTGGCAAAGTTGGCTTATTATGTGGATAGTTATATGCGCTTATATGTTTTGTTTCTTAAGTCTATGCCCTTTTATGTTTATTTAGTACTTTTTCTGCACCCACTAATCCACAGCAAGGTTTTGATATTGTTAAAAGGTTATTATCCTTTTTGTCAATAAGTACTATGCTCTAGGGTAGAGTTATATTTCATATATCTATGTCTTTTTCGGTTTGTATCTGAAATTGGTCCACTGAACTGAAATGGGGTTTTCTATGCTGATAATAAATTATTCTGTGATAAATGCGAATGGGATCTATTCCAAATTTAGGAATGATGGAATTCTAATTGATGTTATGCTTATAGCCTTTCTTCGTGAGTGTGACGACTGAGGTATTTACATACCAGATTGACAATGAGTTTATAGACATGCATATGCTAAAGTTAAGACTTTGGTGGCTAGTGTAGCTGAATGACTATGGGGGTTCTTGCATGCACATGATAATGTGTGATTTGCTTGTAAACTTTCTAGTTCTGACATTTATTCCATTGTTCTGTGTAACACTGATTGATTGATTGATTCCTAAGCACTTGCCATGGGTTTGTTAATCCATTTGCTTTTCTTGCAGATCCCGGGCTGGTGAATGTAGATTTTGCTGATGTGAAAGCTATTATGGCTAATGCAGGTTCTTCTTTAATGGGAATCGGTACTGCCACAGGTATTGTCCGGAGGCCATTTGATAACATGTTAGTAGTGTTGCTTGCTGGATGAACTCTGAATATCTCAGTCTTGATTCTAATTAAACTTCATCTGTCCCATTTTTCATTCACCTTTTTGGCATTATTTCCTTCAAGCAACTTGCGTGTAGAGTGTTATCACGTTGGTATGTTGAAGGTATCTTACCTATTCGTTCCTATTCTTATTTAACATGTTATAGAGTTGTTTTTTCAGTTTTCCTCTTTAAAGTTCTGCAAATATTTTGGCACATCCAAAATGGTAGAATGTTGCAGATTGAGGAAATAATGAGATGTGTGCACAAGAGTGTCAAGAGATATGAAACCTTTTTTACCTGTCTTGCAAATTTATGATCCCTAATTTGTATGTCATAAGAAAAAAATAATTTGGAACTATTTGATGACAATGGTGATTACCCCTCTTTGCCTTATAACCCTGAATAGGGCTGCTTATACCCCCTTTTCCTTCTATTGGCTAAGAACTTTAGAAGTGAGAACTTCTCTTTAGCTTAAATATTGACTTTTTTCTGGGAACAGACCATCTTGCATTCCTTTTTTCCTTGACATATTAAACAGAATCCTTGGAATTACTTATTTTCATGTATTAAAGTGCCCATTTATGGATAAAAATTTCCACCTCACTCCTCGCAAAAAGGGCCATTCAAACGGATGTTACGAGAATGTTTGTTAGAATTATGCGTTAGTTCCTATCATCTTCATATGGTATCCCTTCGTCATTTCCTCAATTACACTACCATCTGCACTATGAATTAAGGTATGGGACTATTAAGGAAATATATTAGTGTAACTTAAAGTCAACTTTAATTTACTGATTATTTACGTGAGGAGGATGCTGATGTTATTGAAGTAGAATTGTATTCACAACTTGGATCATAATAATATCTTGGTTCAATGTAGTGTGTTCCAGGTATAACAGAGTGGCCACTGGTATGGATGTGTATTACAATCACATTAGTATTCTTCTTCCGTTCGCAAGTTGTAAGTTTCAGGAGGATGAGAATCTAGGATTTGCGGAATTCATGAAGATGTGCACTCTCCATTAACAATTACAAAACATTGATAAAAATAATGTGTAAATTTGTATTAGGTTTCTTTTTATGGTTTTTGCTTTTCACTGTGTGCAGAGTGAAGTTGGGGGTTTTAGATACATGCTTGAATAGCTACACGCTGGAGTTTCTGTGTTTTTATAATACAATCAAGAGTGCTTCGAACACTAGGAAGAAAAGAGATGCTCGTGGATTTTATAAAGTGCATTAAAAAATAAGATCTACTGATTTGCCTTTTTAGAGTGCTCCTGAATCGTCTTAAGTATATATTTATAAAAAAGAATGCATAAATGTAATTATATGAATGAAAAAAAAAAAATGCTAGATCCAGCAAATCTCCCTTGTTTTATGACTTTTTGTCACGTGGTTGCCTGTTGTACTTTTGAGTTTTGGCTTGATATTGTCATCTCTCTATAATGACAGGAAAAACCAGGGCCAGAGATGCTGCGTTAAATGCCATTCAATCTCCTTTACTGGATATTGGTATAGAGAGAGCTACTGGAATTGTGTGGAACATAACTGGTGGCAGTGATCTAACATTGTTTGAGGTGGTTCACTCTCTTCCTAAATTTTGTTCTTTGTACCTCCCACTTCTTTTTCTGATACTTGTGGTTTCGATACAAGTTATTTGTTGTCTCCGGTTTTTACATCATTCTGACACTAATTATGATACTAATAACAAGATAAATTCCCGAATGTAATAAAAAATTGTCAAGAACTCTAACATTAGCCAAACCTTGCTTTATGTCTGATACAGTAAAGTCTCTATTAGGGACACCACTTAGCACGCGTAAATCCAGTGTAATGCTTTATGTCGAGAGCAAGAGAATTGATTATGACTTATTTTTTCATGTTGTTCTTACTTCTTGGTGTAGTAAAACCTCTCTATTCAATATAATTGGCTGTTTGGCCCGTGTTCTCGGCCTTGGAGTTTAGAAAAGCCTCTCATTTGATTATTACATGGTGCATCTTGTTGTGACCAACTTAGTGAAAGTCCAACCATTGAGAAATCAAACATAAGCATATGTTGAGCCCACTAATTTGGCTAGGTTTCGTATTATAGGAAAGGATGTCTTAAGTCTTAACGGGTGGTGTATGTATATAATAAATGGTGCTTCATTATTAGAAACATATATCATGTATCTGAATATCTGATTTACGTCATATTAAAATTCGTTTTTGAATGTGATATGGCTGCAGGTAAATGCTGCAGCAGAGGTCATATATGATCTAGTGGACCCAACTGCCAACTTAATATTTGGTGCTGTGGTAGATCCATCATTAAGTGGTCAAGTAAGTTCATCTTTTCAATAAAATGGGATAATTACAAAAACACCCCTGAGGTTTGGGCTAATTACAAAAAAACCCAGAGATTTTTAAAATTACAAAAAACCCCTTGAGGTTTGATTCCGTCTTACATTTCCTCCTCCATAAGCAAAAAACATATCAAAAACCCCCTGATACTTATAAAAATACTACAGTTACCCCCTTAAACTTAACACATAGTCAAACATGATGGGGTTTTTGTAATTTAGAAACCTCTCTGGGTTTTTGTAATTAGCCCAAACCTCAGGGGTGTTTTTGTAATTATCCCAAATAAAATTTTAGAAACTTGGGACCATTGTTGACAGCTGCCTCAGGCCATCTATCCTTTATCTTGACTAATGATGAAGAGTTCTTCATCAGAAACTATAAGTGACTTGATACATTTTGAATTTTCCAAAAGATTGAAATGATTTCACGGGCAACGAAATTAAGCTAGTAAAAAGGTTCGTCGATTAACTAGGTTTCTAGTTAGTAGCGTTTTCTCTTGGAAATATTATATGTTAGGGATAATTACACAAACCTTCTTTTGGTATGAAAAAGCTACACCCCCTCAGGTTTGGATAATTACTACCTCTAATGTTTGTCGCTGTTTAACAAATAGACCCACTTATTAATATTCTTTTTACGAAAAATAATGACATGAACAGATTTTCCAATTTACATCCAGCTTTCCTCACCCTAACGGCGATTAGAAAACCCTAAGGCTTCATTTGGATGGAAGTATTTGAGTTGAGGATTTCAAATCCACTGAACTTGTTTGGATACAAATGATTTCAAATCCCTAGGCTCCTATTTTGAGCTATTTTTGAGCCATTATGGTGGATTTGAAAAAATTACAAATACCTCTTATATTTGTTTCTGTTTTACAAATTTCTGTTAGGCAAATACAAACCTGAAGGGGTGTTTGTAATACCTTGAGGGGATATTTGTAATTTTAAAAGATAACTACATTTTTTGTAACTAGGCTAAACCTCAGGTGCAGGTTTTGTAATTATCCCGGTCAATGTATAACTTGCTTGAAATTTGATCAATTTGGTATTGCTAACAAATTCAGGTTAGCATAACTTTGATTGCCACCGGTTTTAAGCGCCAAGAAGAAAGCGGCGGAGAACCCTCCAGGTAACATATATGGCTCTTTCACACATGATACAACACGTATTCACTCACTCGATCTTTCTTGACCAGTCCACTTGTCCTGTGGAAATGATACAGGCAAATCAGCTGGGACAGGGAGATTCGAACATTGGTCTGAATAGGCGACCATCATCCTTTCTAGAAGGCAGTTCTGTGGAGATCCCCGAGTTCTTGAGGAAGAAGGGACGCTCTCGCTATCCAAGAGCTTAATTAATTCCCTTTTTAAATAGTCGTTAGATTTGCCGTTGTCTTCAACTTGATCTCACCTTCTGAGAGTCTTCTGTCTTGTCTCTGTACAGGATTTTGCCCATTTCATTTCAATGTGAATCTTAGCTTTGAGAAGGATGGAGCTTTGACACTTTTCTCTTGATGAACATAAATGGATGATGAGTTGGACAAAAAAAAAACATATAAGAGCCTAATAGTTTGTTCTATCAGCAGCAGATAATAAGTTTGAGATCCTGTAGCATGAGACTGTATTGTGGATCTGGATTTCAATTTTCTCATGAATATGTTTTTGGGATATCCAACAAGAAACTTCTTGAGACAATGTTTCTCACTTTGTAAAACTTAACATGAAATGGATTAGATTTGTTAAATATTAATTTAATAAATTTTATATAATAGAGTAATAATTGGTCAATAGTCCATCTGACGGAACTTGAGAAATTCTGACAAGTTGTTCCAAAAAAAAAGTGAAAAAATACAAAAAATGATCAGGTAAAAGTTATTTTTTTTATTCATCTGAGTTAACACCGAGAGACCCGTTTACAATATTAAAAAAATAAATATTTGGACAAAATAATACTCCTTCCCATTCACAATAAAGTGTCTTTTTTAGCGCATAAAAATTCTTTAAAAAAAATGTCCTCGCATTTTCGAAGTGGTGGCAAGAAAAGGGTTCTAATGTCTAAAATTATTTGTTTCAAAATAACATTTATGATTAATTAAAGGTATATTTAGGGAGTGTTTGCAAACACTAAAAATAAGTGTTTTTCAGTTTTTTTGCTTAAAAAAAACAGTTTTTAGTGTTTGCATATACTAATTTATGCTTCTAATTATAACTTCATTTAATCGAATCTAAAAGCGGGGAGAGGGTGCTTTAAATTCTACTCATTCTAGTTTGAATTTTACAAATAAATAAATACTTTTACTACTTTTTCACCAAACACTCTCAACTTCTCATTCTCAACTTTTAATTCTATTTTCAAACACTACCAACTTCGATTCTCAACTACTTACTTCTGCTATAATAAATCACTTTTTCTAAAAGCGAGAAGTTTTTGCAAACACTCCCTTAGTATTTTAACGCAATCCTTAGTATGTGTGTTTTTCCTAAAAAAACACTTATTTTGAATAGAAGGGAGTATTTTTTTTCATATGAGAAAATACACACTCATTTAGAACCAAACCTGATCAATTGTCCTGAAAATACGAGCTTCTATCATTTCAACCATTAAAACACAAGGTTGGTCCTAAAATCAATATCTTTTTCAATTTGTGTTTGTATCAAATATTATTTCTTGGGCCACAAAAGAAGTAAAGTGTTACAAGCGATGGTGATTAAAACTTAAAACTTAAAAGAGAACAAAATGTTGACCACAAACAAAATATCTGATTCTACTTCCTTCCATCCAAGTCCACATCACACATTAATTGATTTGATGTATACACACTTTTGGCTGCAAGCAACAAATGCAATAATTTTTTATTTTCTTCATTATTCCTATATCAAAATTAGGAGTGAATCCTCGACACGACACAATAACACAACAAGAACCCGACCCCAAGTTCTTGAGAAACCCAAACCCGAACACGAAAACGACTGACACGAATCTAACAAATTGTCTCAAAACATAATATCTTGAATTTAATCTATTTTTTTATGTAATTGTACATAACCCAAAACTAAACCCGAACACGACTCGATGACCCGAATAGTCACCCCTAATCAAAATCTTCCTACCCATAGGCTCTAAACATCTGAAAATCACATAAAACTTCTGAAACAAACACCAACCTCACATATCCACACCAATAATCCTTTCCAATGAAAAGATATCATTTCAAAACAACATACAGCTATTTGCTGTATAATATATAATATATGGATGTAGAACAGTGACCAGCAGAAAATGAACCACACAAATTGGAATCCAAAAATCTCCCAAAATAAAAACACGTACACTTGTCGCTTACCATACCATACACACTTTCTGTTTACGTGTAAACAAACACCCCCATTCATTTCCTTTTCCTCTTTCATTCCCACACTTTACCTCCTTCATCAATTTTCCACCCTGAACAATCGCACTACACACACACACACACACACACACACACACACACACACATATATATATATATATATATTATATATATATATAACAAAAACACACACACACACCAGAGAAAGACTGAGTTTGTTCATGCAAAAGGTGAAGAAACGACCACCATGCCTCCCAAGAATCCCATTATTCCTTCTGACCCAGAAACTGAAGTCCTATTACTCGAATCTGAATCCGCAAAAACACCGGAATTCGAGAATCCATTTTCATCGGAGACGACAAAGGATCCAAATGAATCAAACAAGAGCAAGTATCAGGAGGATTCAGTTAGCAAATCCCACGAAAGAATAGTAGCTGAATGTACTGATTCTTCATCACTCCCAAACACGCGGACAAGCGTTAAGGAGGGTACAAGTAGTACTGCACCAACTAAAAGCGAGCAGACAACTAGCATTGAGGAGGGTACAAGTACTACTGTATCGACTAAAAGCGAGGGAACTGTCGAGGATGGGCGGGATAGGCTGAAGAGGCACCGGGTGGAGGTGGCGGGTCAGGTATGGATACCGGAGATGTGGGGTCAGGAGGATTTGCTGAAAGATTGGATTGATTGCACGGCTTTCGATGCTACGATTGTGAACAGTGGTATTATGTCGGCGAGAGCTTCTTTGGTGAAAGAAGGAAGGAGAGAGCCAATCCCAACAGATTCAGAATAGAAAATAGTTTTGATGATATTGATTATGGAGTTACCCTTTTTTCTCCTTCCCCGCCCCGTTTTTTTTTTTTTAAAAAAATACAATAATCTGGAGCAGCAGATATTCACAGGGGAAGATGAAGAAGTACATAATTATTTTTCAGAATATGGAAAAAGTCTTTATTGAGAAATTGTACATGTTTTGTAACTAATAAAAATTGATCATAGATAAACATAAGTTACAAAAAGATGAAATGTTTTACTACCGATCAAGCTTTCTTCTGTCCAGATGATGAACAAAGTTCCCATATCTTTACTGTTCCATCATCACTGGCAGATGCAAGACGCCTGTTTTCCTGTCGGGTTATAAACCAAGCAAATATATGTGAGATAGTTCATGGCAAATCTGCAGAACAAGTAATTTGAAATATTCTATTAAACTGCATCACATATATGTTTTAAGTTGTCAATATATTTACCATTGAACTCCATTGCACAGAATTTACATCCATGTCATGAGCCTTTTCTTTCTTCAAAAGCAATTTGTATGTAGGTCCATCAACCTGTGGTAACTCACACAATAAAAAATACAACTAAAAAATCGTAACGATAAATAAGCGGGAAATTATAATTAATTTACTTGCATAGCATAATACACTTTCAAATAGTACCAAAATTTTTATCAGAAGATATATGCTAAAGGAGCAACTCATTAAATTACCAAGCCATCTTTACTCTCAACAAATAAGCGTACAGCATCATCAGCTGCCCCACTGGAAATTATTCCCTCCCTGTAGCATTGACCACTCAAAATGAGAGAGACAAATCCGATAAATTACACAAAAGGAATAAACCCATTAAAATTAAAATCATCACGCTTAATATGAGAAGAAAAAGAATAGAAAGTTTTCCAACCTTGACCAATGGACGGAAAATATAGTTCGATCATGATAACCAGAGAGAGTGCATAGATGTGTCCTGAAAAAGGCAAAAAGGACATGCAATCAGCGCATGGAGATTGTGAAATACATGGAAAATATCACCATAGGAAAAGCTTCTAAGTTCAACAAAATATGATACCATATCATACGGATCTCAAAGAAAGTCAATTATTGCACACAATTAAGCAAAAGCAAGTGCATAAATGACATAAGATGATACTAAACTATGTTTAAAACTGTTTTTTCTAAAATTTAATACAAAACACATTTCTTCAAATAGTCATCAGCAGAAACAGCATCAATCCAGAGACATTTGAGACATCAAGACAAGTCAAACAAAGTTTATTATAATCACCCTTACTGGATATTAGAATGAAAACAAAATCATACCAACACGATCATGACAAGAATTACAAGTGTGCCAGTTGATCAAGCTTATATTACATTGTTTATGTAATGAAAAGCTCTATAAAAGATAAGGAAAAAAATCATTTATCGTTCTATAATCGAGATTGTAAGTTTCTAACTTTTAATGAGGGTCGATTTTATTTTATTAATATTTTATTTAAACATCTTTTGGGTGGTAGGTAGGGTCGTTTAAAAGGAGGGTGTAGTGTTCCATGTGCACGAAACCTTCCTTCTCACATCTGATGAGAGCGAATAAAATCTTGATTCCTATAATAAGACCTATTGAACACTGTAGATATGTTTTTGTTTTTGAACAATTCATTATTTTCTTATTTTGCTTTTCCCTTAATAACTTTCTTAATCCATAATTGTCTGACAAGTGCTAATCACTGAACCTAAATATGAGCATAAAACACAGGAGTAAGGTAGCCATCTGACAATGTCACAATAAGACTCCAATGTAAATTTAAACCTTCTTGCTATCCATATCATAAAATTAAAAGGCAAAACTAGAAAAGAAACAAAAAAGACCAAACACACATACAGATGTGTCACTCACCAAGGTGCAGTTCCATCTCCAGACTGCATCCTCATAATGTCAGAACCCCATATCTTAACGGTGAGATCATCACTGCAAAATCAAATTGACTGTTAGTCTTAAGACTCAAAATTGATCTTATTTATTGTTACAGTAAGTCAGTAACATAAAGTGTTGTCAGTGCTACTTAATATGCACGATTAAAATCTCCGCACTGATATTAAACTTGAAAAGTAAGCATAAAAATGATAGGAAGTTAGTGCATACCTACAGGAAACCATCTTGTCTCCACTGGCATTAAAAGATAAGGCCCAGACTGTAGATGTATGTCCACTTAAAAAAGAAAAAAAATATAATAGATTTTAGCACAATCTTATATAATATCATGCGGTATATTTGATACAAGAATAAATTGGTGAATTTAAAAATGAGACTTTAGAACATAGTGAAGCACATAATCATGAAAATAACAGTAAACAAAAAGTAAATAAATGGAAATATTTGCTAGATATTGTGACAAAGCGTTAACTTGATTGTAAAAAATAATAGGGTCAAAGATTTGAAACATATTGATTTGTAAGTGATCTTTAAACAATCCCCACCTGAAATGTTCCCGAAAATTAGCTAAATCTATTAAGCATTGAGCAATTAATAGAACTCTAAATGCTTCCTCCCTTCAGTTAATTTATATCCCGCTATAAATATTTAATTATGTAGAGAAAATAACAATGCACCATTTAACATAAGACTCCTGAGGGAGGGAAAACATGTGGGTTTAAGGTGATGATTCCTATTGTATCAATAAGTAATGTAATGCAACATATAGAAGGGGCCAGGGGTTGAGCAACATGCGATCCGGAGAACATGACATCACTATCAGGAAATATAAGTATGTGTATATTGTAACAACTAGCAGTGATTGTAAAACGGACGCAATGGAAACAAGAATAATGATTTTGCAGCAGGTTATGACAACATTACTGATGGAGAAAGGATTAGAAGAGAAAGTATATGAGCAACTTTGTGAGTTTTGACTATATATTTACTATGATGAGTATGATTTGACATTACTTCAACCTAAATAAGACTTGCCACTTGGCAGGGGCAAAGATCAGATGAAAGTATCAATATCTAAAAGCAAAGAGTGGATAAGTATCACACTTGAATTAGCCACAATGCATGACCCAAACTTCTTATATCAAATGATATTCCGTGTATCAAAAGAATCATCAGTCGGGGTTGAGTAAACTAGATGCAGTTAATACTCTCACACAATTTGACCCATGAAATTGCGCAGCAAGTGCGAATTAAAAAAAAAAAAATCGTCTTTTGCCAGCATAAGTGCTTATGTTTATGTTCAAATATAGAAGTGAGAGTATAAACTACCTGTTGGATTCATTTAAAGTTTGAACACAGTGCCAATCGTCATTGTCCCCATCCCCTGCCCAGACCTACAGCAGTTAGATGACTCTATTAAAATAAATTTGTTGTGGATAAAAAATAAGGTGCACCACAACTAGTAGATACTCGAATATCTAACAAGTTCATAGTATTTAAAAGTACCTTGATAGTATTGTCATAGCTGCATGAAAACAGAATATCCATTGAAGGATGCCACTGTACCATTTTGACATCCTGTGTATGACCTTGCAACACAGAAACACATTCGAACTCGTTATGTGGTAACACTTCCCATATCCAAACTGATTTGTCTCGCCCACAAGTTGCGAGCAACGAGCCAGACGCGTTCCAAGAGACACTTTTAACTTCATTCTCATGACCCTGAATGTCATTTTATTTTTCTTAGCATATTACTTGATAATATTAGGAACTAATGAATCAATGTCACATCTTTTACTAACTCGACAATACAAGAACACACAAAATGGCAGTATTTTATTATTATTATTATATCAAAAATAAAAAAATACCTCTAGAGTGGAAACACAAGTATATTCACCCCCAGCATCCTCCCAGATGGCAGTGGTGGCATCAAAACTTGCTGTTGCCAATAATTTACCAGAGGGAGACCAAGCACAAGATCTAACAGTCCTATTATGAGTATCCTCCAAGACTGCCTGCAAAGTAGCATTATTTTAGTACCAACAATGTAGTCAAACAAACCCACTCAAGATCTTCTAAACGTTTCACGATCGCAATACTATGTATCAAAGTTTACAAATTATGCCGATCAGAATACAATATTATGAACACTTCTCAATCTCAAAAACCTAAAACCAAAACAGAAGCAACAAAGGAAAATCTTATGACAAAAAAAAGGATAAAAACCTTGCACTCGAAAGAGCCGGTGAAAGGACTCTGTTCCCAGATGCGAACGGTTTTGTCGCCGCTGCTGGAAGCGAGTACGGCGGGGACACCGTCGACTCCGGTGGCCGGTTTCCAAGCGAGGTTCCAAACCCTATCGGTGTGGCCTTCGAGTCTCTGAACTTCTCTCAGCTCGAAATTCTCATCCGCGAAATCCATCGTTCGAGTAGAGATCGAATATCTATAAACAAGTTCGGTTATTGAAGCAGCAAGGTTTACGGGTGTTTCACACGCGCCGCCGCGAATGTTGGGGAGAGAAGAAAAGAGTGTGGTGGACTCGTGCCGAGGAATATCCTACCGCTTAGCAGCCGGGAATAAGTAGGATCTTTATATTGTGGGAAAATTATATGACCAGGTCCCTGTAATGTGCATATATTTCACTTTGACCCCGTGTTTAATCAATTATTCGAAATTTTCTTGTTGGCTTTCGAGTTGTCACAATGTATTTTATTATTTATTTATTTATTTATTTATTTATTTTTGATAAGCTCGAACCTTCCGAACGCTACGCCCGACTATCTTATGGCGAGGACAACACTCCAGGCTCCTCATTCTTTGCTGCCAAGGTAAACCGCGGATGTGCACACACTTGGCGGTGTTACGGCGGGTCTGGCGACGTACAACCGATCCTCCTGGTAAAGAGAACAATTATGTTCGACCCCCAATCTACTAATAACGATCTCTCCCCGAATCGAACCCACACGGATGCTATTCTTTTATTATTTAATTGTCATTATTATCTCGAGATTTTTCTTTTTTTGGACAACCGAGATTTCATGTTCTCATACCAGTCCCCACCCTTAGAATTATCCCATGTAAACCGCGCCCCCACTCGTCGCTTGAAGCCATGTCCCGGGGCTCAGACCCTTGACCTCTCCAAAGAGAGAAGGGTGAGATAATAATGAAAAGTGCGAGAATAAGTCGATGTAAAACCATCTAATCAAAGCAAGTTATATCCAAATTTCCAAATTTAAATGAATTAGAGGTCTATCTCACTAAATTAAATCGTGAGACCAAATCTCATATAAGTTTTTGTCAAAATATATATTATATCACTCATAGTTTGCATTCTCATTAGATGGGTATACCGTATATATGTACAAATTAAAAATTCCTCTAACAAGGAAAATAAAATTAAAAAGGGAAGATAGCAAAAAATCCTACCAAAAATGTGAAGGAAATAATTCCTAAAATACAAATAAAATATGTGCCTATATACTGCCATGAAAGTAGGGGTGGCCACGATTCGCGTTCCAAAACCGCCGGTTCCAAGGTTTCTCATTTTGGAGTAATACGGTTTGGTTACTGTTCCGATTTGGAACCCTTCCTCCACTGATTCTGATTCGTTTTAACAGAATCTTTATTTATCTTTAAATAATTTTTACTTTTTAAAAATGGTTTATCAAAGGAAAAATGAAGAAAAGACTTGGACTTAATATTCAATCAAGTTTTGTATTAATATTATAATAATATAAATTGTCTATATATCTTTATTAGAGTATAGACGAATCAAAGTTCACATAGTTCGGTTACAACATTTGGTTTAAAACATGTCTCATGTAGTTACGAATATAAAATATTACAATAAACATTTAACATTATTTTAACATATTTTAATCAAAAAACATAAAAATCGTTGGTTTTACCCTTGAAACCTAATAGTTTAATTCTTTGTTCCACATACGGTTCTGTCGACGGTTAAAACCGCCCAGTTCCACGGTTTTTAAGACCAAGGAACCGGAGTCGGAACCGATCTACACGATTTTGGTTCCGATTTTGGAACCGTTGACGGTCAACGATTCGAACAGTTGACCATAGTTCCTGGTTCGGTTCCATTTGGCCACCCCTACCGAAAGACAATAATGAAGAGGATATGAACGAGATATTTTCGTGATCATCATTAGATAAAATGGTTAATATCATATAAATAGTAAAATTGTGTGGCGTGATTTTATTGTTTAATTTAAGAAAAAAATAAATATTTTCCACCCACGTGGTTTCACAAATAGTTTTTTTCCTACCAAAGGGTTTCATTTAGACTAATGTTGACGAAAGATTTCTAATAATGGATTTTATTTATAAAGTTTAAGGACTTCAACAAAAATAATGGGTCTTAACAAACAAAAAATAATGCAAACCGTATATGAGGCAATTCATTAAATTAATTACAGGTCATTTTGATTCATTTTCGTGCTACAACTCCCCTTTCAATCAACACATAATCTTCCCTCAAAAAAAAAAAAAATCAACACATAATCTTGTTTCTTGCGTAAGTTCGAATTTGTAATTCATTTATCCACATGTATTGTGATACAATCACACCACCAATAGAGGACTCAACCCAGGGTGCTATCAACCATCGGCCCAAGTCATAGAGAAACCCAAGAAGAGTGAACCGTAAACGAGGCCCAAGCGTAATCTCATGAAACCCGAAAAGGCTGAAGGATTATGATTGTTAGGCTAAGTTAGAATATTTTGTTTTTTTTTTTTTGAACTTGTCAATTTTCTGTTATTCTAGAGAATATAGTGGGGACCAAGAATTAGTTAGAGTAAGCGGCAATTTAATGATGGCTAGCAAGCATTGTAAGGGGCATTCGAAATTAATTGAAAAAATTCTCCTAATTCAATCCTTATCATTGGTGCTTTCATTCCATCTTTCTCATGTCTCCCGCCGACGAGTCCCCTATTTCTCGGTGTCACCTCGACACCCTTTGATTCCATTCACTCTACCTTACAACAATTTATGGTGGTCGTTGACTCAAACTTGCAAATAATGCGTATGGAGTTTCGCTCCTCCCCCTGCCTCGGGATGGCTCTTCGTCCTCCACCACTCTGTTCCAGGCTCGGGGTTCCATGGCCACCGTGTGGGCGCTTGACCACCTGCGCTCCATGAAGCTAGATATTCCGCGATTCGACGGGTGGGACCTGCGAATTGGCTTTTTCGCATTGAAGCTTTTTTTAACTTCCACAACACTCACGTGGATCGCAAATTATCGCTTTTCATTTGGACGGGCGTGATGCGCTTTGGTTCAAATGGGCCCGCCGCAATGGTCTTATTTCGCAGTTTGAAAGTCTCTTGAATCGGGTTACTGAGGCATATCGGAACATCTCTTAATCGGTTTCTTCATTGCGGCGCCTTCGTCCAGACATTCGTCGCGAGCTCCAATTCCACCGCCTTGCTACGCTTGATGGAGGACTCATGTTATGGCTCGGGCTATGAAGCCCGTTTGAGTCCACTTCGGTGGTTCGGCCCACTTTCCTACAAAATTTTCGCCCAACACTTCTATGGGCCCGTCTATGGCCCAACCCTCTCCTAATCCATATTCCAAACCCATTCCCACATACCTTCATCTTCCATTCCACATCTCAACACTATTCCGCGCCCGCACCACCTCCTTCCAAACTACACGCCCTTCTTCCTTCCCAACCTTTCCATCGTTTGCTATCACCGTGAGAGCTTCGCGAAAAACGGGATAAAGGTCTTTGTTACAATTGTGATGAAAAGTTCGGGCCGACTCACCGTTGTAAGAGCAAATTCCTTCTTCTTCTTGAAATGATGATGAAGAATTACCACTTGAAGATGTTTGAGATCCTAATTCGCCGCGTCGGAGGTGGACGTTGAAGGAGATATCTCCACCCTTCATACTTTGTCTAGCCAACACCAACAACGATCCTTACGGGTTTTCGGAGCCCATGGGTCTAAGATGTTTCGTGCTCATCGACAACGGAAGCACACACATTTTATTAAACCCTCCTCGTGGAGCAAATGTATGCCTCCCCGTGGAATCTATTTGACCTTTCGCGATCGGCGAGCGTGAAGCTTTTTTGGTATGTCGTCACATATGCGTAGCCACCCCATCACCATTCAAGGTATTTCATTCACTGTCGATTTGCATGTTCTCGGATATTGATGGCCATGATGTTGTTTTGGGGTTTCCTTGGCGCAACTTTTGGGGCCGGGTTGCTCACGATTACTCTTCCCCACTATGGAATTTTGTTGGCAAGAGGAAGCTGTGGTTCTCGCAGCGAAAAATTTCAAGTTCGACCCATGTCTCCCTTCACCAACTCCAAGCTCTACTCCGTGAGCGGATCCTCCGCAGATTGTTTCTACTCTCTTATTCCTCCATTGAGGCCGTTTCCAATACAACTATTGCCGTGGCCTTCATTGAACGATATATTCCTCCTATTGCCACCGAGTTATTAAGGGAATTTCAAACTCGTTCAAGGAATCGACGGGCCTTCCACCTCATCGGTCTGTGGACCATCATATTCACCTTATTCCCTACTCAAAACCCATCAATGTTCGCCCATACAGGTATCCCCATTTTCAAAAGGCGGAAATGGAGAAATTAATTCAAGAAATGTTATCTCGGGGCTTATTAAACCCAATACTAGTCCGTTTTCATCTCCGGTTTTCTTTGGTCCGAAAAAAGGACAATTCATGGCGCTTACGTGTGTTGATTATCGGGCCTCAATGCTATCACTATTCGAGATAATTTTCCCATTCCCACGATCGATGAACTTTTAGACGAGTTGGGTGGTGCCACTATTTTCGATGAAACTTCGATCTTCGCGCCGATTATCACGGATAAGAATGCACCGCCAGATACATACAAAACGGCCTTCCGCACACATGATGGCCATTTTGAATTTTTGTCATGCCGCCCGGCCTTACGAATGCACCGTCAACTTTTCAAGCCACCATGAATCGCCTCTTCGCTCCATACATCCATAAGTTCGTGATCGTTTTATATTAGTGTATAGCCCATGTTTGAATTCGCATATGGAACATTTACAATTGGTGTTAAGTTGCTTACGTTCTTCGGTTTTACGCGAAGCTTTCAAAGTGCCTTTTCTATAAGGAATCCATTGATTATTTGGGTCACATAGTATGTCTTGGAGGTGTGATGGCGATCCAAGAAAATTGAATCTATGCTCGAATGGCACATCCCGATGAACATTAAACATTGCGTGGTTTTAAGGTCTTACGGGCTCTCTACCGCTTCATCGAGGGGTATGCTACCATTCTTTGCGCCCTTAACCGACCTTCTCCGTCGCGATTCTTTCCATCAGTCGGTGGCGGTGACCTGGCGTTTGCTACTCTTAAACAAGCCATGGTCGAGCGCCGATGTTACGCGCTGTCATTTTTCTCAAGAATTTGTTGTTGAGGCTCGTCGAATGAGGGGTATCGACGCGGTTCTTATGCGGCAAAGGCATCCGATTGCTTACTTTAGTCGTAAGTTGGGCATTCGTCTTTGGGCTTCTTGATCTACGAAAGAGCTTTATCGCGATCACCGAGGTCGTTCTCAAATGGCGTCAATATCTTCTTGGCCATGCGCTTTATCATACGCATTGCCCTTACCTATTCGGCCGTTGTTTGGGATGATATTTCCATGGATTTCATTCTTACTGCGCTGCCTCATTCCAAAGGTTTTTCGGTAATTTTGGTGGTGGTGGACCGTTTGTCCAAATACGCTCATTTTGGTTGTTTGCGAGTCATCTTTTTACATTGCAAAAGTTGCTAATTTGTTTGTTGATTTGGTGGTGAAACATCATGGTTTTCCTTGCTCCATCGTGTCCGACCGGGACCTAATTTTTTCGATAATTTTTGGCAAAGATCTATTTATTTTGAGCGGCACTAAATTGGCCATGAGTAGCGCTTATCACCCGTAAACCGAGCGGACAAACGGAAGTGGTTAATCGTTGTTTGGAACAATACTGCGGCCTTTACACAAGACAAACCTTCTACTTGGGTTTCTTTTTTGAGTTGAGTTGGGTGAGTTTCATTATAACACTAGTTACCACGGTCTCAAGATGTCCCCTTTTCGGGGCTTTATATGGTCGCACTCCGCCGTCTATCCTCATTATACAAAAGGCTCTACTACGATCCAAGCCTTGGATGACACCCTCACGAGAATGTAATGATCTTTTACGCACTCTCGGGCCAATCTTCTTGCTTTGCCCAAAACCGGATGGCTATGCGTGTTAATAATCATTGAAGGGAAGTCGACTTAGCTGTGGGCGATTTGGTGTTAGTTCGCTTGCAACCTTATAGACAACTTTCGCTAAGCCGTCACAAACATCACAAACTCTCAAAGAAATATTATGGCCCCTTTCCTATTCTAGAATGCATTGGACCTGTCGCGTATCGTCTTGGGTTGCCGACTCACATTGCATTCACCCTTCTTCCATGTATCGGTTCTCAAGCCTTTCAAAGATCTCGCAGACTCTCACGTTTCTCCATTCCCCGATGACAACCATGAAAATCACCCCGTTGACATTCCAGATTGCGGTTTGTGCTACTTGTATGCGATTCTTTCCCAAGAGGCGGCCGTTCACGTCAAGTGCTTGTTCAATGGCGGTACCCCGGGAGAGGCTACTTGGGAACCGTTTGAGGAATTCTTCAAAACATATCCACATTTTCACCTTGAGGACAAGGTGGAATTTCAAGGAGGGCAATGATACAATCACACCACCAATAGAGGACTCAACCCAGGATGCTATCAACCATCGGGGCCCAAGTCATAGAGAAGCCCAAGAAGAGTGAACCGAAACGAGGCCCAAGCGTAATCTCGGGAAACCCGGATGGCTGAAGGATTATGATTGTTAGGCTAAGTTAGAATATTTTGTTTTTTTCGAACTTGTCAATTTTCTGTTATTCTAGAGAATATATTGGGGACCAAGAATTAGTTAGAGTAGTAACAATTTAATGATGGCTAGCAAGCATTGTAAGGGCATTCAGAAATTAATTCAGAAAAAATCTTCACTTCATTCTCTCTGATTATTCTCTTTTTCTTCTAAAAATCTGGAGCCAACACCTGCTCTGAAGGTGCTCCTAATTCAATCCTTATCATATTGAAAATAAAACAATTTACTCTTTGATTCTAGATTAATTTCCGTGGAGAAAACTTGCTTTGTTTGGCTGAGACATTGGTTAATGAATTTATTATACGTATTCCTATGAAGTTATATTTTGACAGAAAATGAAAGTTCAAATGGGATTTCAATTTTGCATTATTTCTCTTTGTCGTAAGTTACAAAGTATTGCTGCGAGATTAGCCATCTCTCAAATTAAGGAGTTTTGCAAACACTTATGTTTTTCAAGAAGTGATTTATTATAGTAGAAACAAATATAATTGAGAATCAGAAGGTACTAGTGTTCGCAAATAAAATCTAAAATCTGGAAATATAAAAGTTGAAGTGTTTGCAATAAAAAATACTTTCAAAATTAGCTTTTGGATAGAATTACAAAAATACACTTTGATGAATGACAAGAGTATTTAGGAAGAGAAATGACCATTTTGGATTATGATAAAAATTTGAGGATAAAAATGTCAAAAACAAACCTCTTCTTAGTTACAAAAATACCAAAACCAATTTTCCATAAGTAGAAGCGCCCCACCCCCAACTTTTAGATTTTGATTAAATGAAGTATAAGTATAAGCTGGTATTTGTGAACAGCAAAAAATAAGTCCTAAAGCAACAGCATAAGCATAAACTTTAATAAGTTCAATTCCTATTACATCATATGGATTGATATATCATATTTAGGGTTAATTATAGAGGTTTGACCTAATTACAAAAAAAACACCAGCTAACTTTCAAAATTACAAAAATACCCTGAAATTTTATTTTGTCTAACATTTACCCTATTCTTAAACAAAAAATATGACAAAATCTCCCTTCACATTTATAAAAATATTACAGTTTGCCCCTTAATCTTAACAATGAATCAAACCTGAGGGGTAGTTTTTGTAATTTTGAAAGTTAGTTGGGTTTTTCTGTAATTAGATCAAACATCGGGGTACTTTTGTAATTATCCCTTATATTTATGACACGGCAATATGAACAAAGCTCGAATAACCCAAATATAGTCCTTTTCTCTTGGATTGAGTTCCATAACTCCTACATAACAATCAATGATAATTGATAATGAGATCATTCCCCCTACAAACAACAATGACAATTGATAATGAGATCATTCCCCCACACCCACCCCCCACCCCCACACCCACCCCCTACAAACAACGAAATCAGAGGTGACAAAACAGGAGCATGTAAAACATGTATCTTTACATTTTTTCAATGCATTGATATGTAATCACATTAACAAGCTTTTAAAGGAAAAGGTCGATTAGGAGTACACAAAACAGGTCTACTACTCAGACACATCGATATATTTGTATATTAATCAACAGTGGTAGTACCAGCAACGACTTCTCAGTTTCTGCTAATACAATTTTTGAAAGAATCAATTTCACCACCTGACGTGCAAAACCATTTTAACGTGTGAATGATGTTACCTTATCATAACACAACAACAGGCGCAGATCTTCACATGAGAACGGTTTTTCAGATTCTGACACGTTTTCTTGTATAATAAATTAGCGTCAAAATGAATCTCAGTTAGTGATGCAAACCGTTGAAGCTTAGTGTTAAAACTCCCTCCTCGGTAGAGTGTGTGGAAACAAGTATATTACTACACCATGAAGGAACTTTTACAGCTACAGCCACCCACTGCACTTGGATTTGTAGAGACCTGCATACCAAACCAACATTTTAAGAAAATTGTCTTGTTAGAGCAACAAAAACAAATACTTCATAAAATGCAACTCTTCACTAGTGAAGTTAGATGAATCACGCTCACAACAATTCACTCGTCAATTACTATGAGGAAAAACACCAAGAAAAAAATAATGTAACTTTCAAAAACAAATTAAATTGCAGATGTACTGAGGATTGATGGTCTACGGAAGATTGCCACCATCACGAAAAATTATAAGCAAACCTGGGAGAGATCTGCAGGGACAAGCTTTTATAACCAAAGTTTTCATTTGAGCAAAAATATAGTTCAATTTCATCACCCTACATGTTTCTTCCTCTAAATTTGAACAAAGTAGGAAAAATCACTCACAAGGGTCTTCATTGACTAATATAAATGACTCTCACCTATTGGACTCAATCCTTTGTACTCTCCAGTAACAATTTCATTTACATGAAGACATCATACTCAAAATTTCAAGAAAACTAGAGCAAATGACACAGAATTAAATCTACCAAGGGAACTGTAAGGAGGACAGACTTGAAACAATTGTATGCTTGAGATGCTGGTATTTTTTTATTGCAGATAGAAAGAGCAATTACATGTTTTTGTTTGGAAACTACAGAAGCAGAAGTTCAAATGAAGTACGTCTTCATTATAATTGTACGAACAATAATATCAAATTAACACCATCTGAAAACAACAGCGCATAAATGCAGAGAAACAGGTTACAACAGGTTGGCTTCAATAGATAAATAATTTAGCAAACTATGCAATAGATAAAATATAAATTACAGAACTCTAATGGAGTTTCAAACATTGTAGCAACAACTTGGAGGATTAAGCTACCAAGAAGCTTCATATCAACAAGAGGTTACAACAGGTTGGCCATCAATGGATAATTAATTTTGCAAACTATGCAACAGATGTTAGCATAAAAAATATCAATTACAATTCTAATGGAGTTTCAAACATTGTAGCAAGAACTTAAAAGTTAAATCTACCAAGAAGCTTCATATCAACAAGTGAAGCATGCGTACTTTAGCCCGCAAACAAAAGTGAAGAAAGAAACAAACTTCTGATGGATATCCAAATGAATTAACATTCAGGAGATAGACTTGCGAGATCCTAGAAGGCTCCGGAATATCCAACATAAAGCTTGACATAGGTTTCTTGACACTAGAGCCGAGGGAAAAGTAGCAAACTAGTGTGCATAGACAGACAAAAGGGACAGGATATTTGTGGAATTAACAGAAGGCTCAGCCTTGGAGAGCTCTTCTTCTGCACAATACAGCACATTTTCTAAACTATTTCCCCTTTTCTTGTTATTGTCAAGGAGTGGAGAGTTGGACGAGAAGTGTGGGGCCATGGGCTCCACTTAACGATATGAGTGGGAGGGTGGTGATAACCACTGGAATATGTCAAGCACGGGATCACTAACAAGAGGAATTCCTTCATGGAGAAATTAGGTAGATGGTTAAGCTTTGAGTGAAGATAGCATAGTTCTTCGAGATCAGATTCACCTCAAATATTATGAAAGCTAGAAATGACATTTGGTCCTTCCAGCTTTGTAAAGTTGGAAAGCATTCAAGAAAACTGTATTTACTTGGAATCAAACATGAGAATTGAGAATTCTCCATATCCCAGATATCTCAAGCTCATGTAGATAGATGCAAACAATTCCAAAGAGGTCGTTTGATTGTCATTTCCGAGCCTCTGTCAATTTAAAGAAGCAACAGAGTGATTGGTTCCAATAAGAACGATAAATCTGACATCCTCACAGATTTCACTCTCAATGATTGGAATCCTTGATCATCAAATGCATCAGAAAAGTATGCAAGTTCGTCCTTTACTCAGTATGTTTACTATTCGACACAATTTAATAACAGATAATACTCATTCAGATAACACAAGTTGCACTGAAGGTTCCTACTTTCTTTGCTTGTCGAACTCCTTAAATATAGATCAAGGAAACTGAAAACCCAAAGATTTCCCCTATTATAGACCCTCGCATAGGTTCGTGACATGAATATACCAGGCATGGGGCAGCCGTGCAGGATCTCTAAAAATAGTTAATACAACAACAACAAACAACAAACTAAGCCTTAATCCCTCTACGTGGGGTTGGCTATACGGATCATATCGCGCCATCGTTTACGGTCATAAGCCATATTTTCGTTTATTTCTAGGTATAACATGTCATGTTTAATAGCTTCTTTCCAAGTCTTTTTAGGCCTACCTCTCCCTCTTTTTGATTTGTGTGAGTGATTTTCTACCTTCTAAACGTCGCACGGTGCATCTAAAGGTCTCCTATAAACATGTCCAAACCATCTTAATCATGTTTCTCTAATTTTCTCGTCTATTGGTGCTACTCCTACTTTGTTTCTAATGTGTTCATTTCTTATTCTATCTAATCTAGTGTGTCCGCACATCCATCTTAGCATTCTCATCTCTGCTACCCTCATTTTTTGTTCGTGTTCATATTTAGTCGCCCAACATTACGCTCCATAGAGCATTGCGGGCCTTATTATGGCCGTTTTATAAAATTTTCCTTTCAATTTTAATGGTATTTTACGGTCACAAAAGGATAGAAGATGCACTCCTCCATTTATTCCAACCCCACTTTGGATCCTATGTGTGACATTTTTATTGATTTCTCCTTTCTCTTCAATTATAGATCCTAAGTATTTAAAACTCTTTGTTATACTCACTTCATGTCCATCAATTTTAACCTTCGTCTCATTGTTCTGTTGTTTTTACTAAAGTGGCATTCCATGTATTCTTTTTAGCCCTACTTATAGTAAAACCTTTTGATTCTAGTGCTTCTCTCCAAACTTCCAATTTTGCATTTACTCCTTCCCTTGTTTCATCAATTAAAACTATATCGTCATGAAATAACATACATTCAGGGATAGATTTTTGTAAGTGTTTAGTGATTTCATCAATTATTAGGATAAAAAGGTACGGGCTTAGAGCAGATCCCTGATGCAAACCTATAGTGTTTGGGAATTCACTAGATATTTCTGTTGGTGTCCTGATACATGTTGTTATACCATCATACATATCTTTTATGGCATCTATGTAGGCTATTTTTATTCCTCTTTTTTCCAATACGCGCCACATTATATCACGGTTGACTCTATCGTATGCCTTTTCAAGATCAATAAAAACCATATGTAAATCTTGTTTTCTCTCATTATATTGTTCACATAATCGCCTCTAATTAAGTGTATAGCTTCAATTGTGGATCTTCCGGCATGAAGCCAAATTGATTATCTAATATACTAGTTTCATTTCTTATTCTTGCTTCTATAACTCTTTCCCATAGTTTCATTGTATGACTTATTAATTTAATTCCCCTAAATTTGCACAATTTTGTATATCCCCTTTGTTTTTATATATAGGTATCAATATACTTTTTCTCCATTCATCGTGGCATTTTCTTAGTTTTAGAATAACATTAAATAATTTAGTAAGCCATGATATTCCAACTCCACCCAAACATTTCCACGCTTCAATTGGTATATCATCTAGGCCAACCTGTTTTGCCGATTTTCATTTTGTTTAGTGCTTTTTACTGTTTCATGAAGTTGAATTCTACGATAAAAGGTACGGTTTCTATTCGATTTGATTGACTGACTAGTTCCCACTAATGTGACTTCATTCCTCTTCGGTTCATTAAAAAGATTATTGAAATACCTCCTCCATCGATCTTTTATGTCCTCGTCTTTTACTAAAATGTTTTCATTCTCATCTTTTATGCATTTAATTTGGGTTAGATCTCTTGTTTGTTTTTCTCTAAATTTTGCTATTTTATATATATCTTTCTCTCCTTCTTTAGTATCTAGTTTCTTATAGAAATCTTCATATGCTTGGTTTTGCTTCATATATTGCTCTTCTTACTTCTTTTTGGCGTCTTTATATCTTTTAAGGTTTTCTTCGTTTTTACAGAATACAATACTTTGTAACTAGTTCGTTTTCCTTTACCTTTTCTTGGATTTCTTGATTCCACCACCATGACTCTTTATTCCATTTATTACCATTTGACACCCCTAATGTTTCTTTTGCGATCTTTTTCATTTGAGTAGTTACATAGTTCCATGTTTCATCGGCTTTGTCTTCCACTTTCCAATCCATGGTTTCTACTAGAGATTTGACAAAACTATCTCTTTTTTCTATATTCTTTAAGTTCCACCACTTAATTCTCGGTATGTTAATTTTCTTTCTCTTTAAGTGTATGTTAGTAACGACAATAAATTTTGCTTTTACCCTAGATTTAAACGTCTTCTGGCATTTCAAGCAGGTTAGAGAATCAGACTTACTGCCAAACAAACTCAACGACATTAAGTCTACAGAAAAGAGCTGCAGGACTCAAAAAACAGCGGCTGATTTTGGAAACAAGTGGGTCTCAAATCTACATATATGATGTTAAAAAAAGGTAACAAACCGAAATGTTAGTTCTGCTAATATAGGATGAGTGTAGCAAATCAACAGAATTGTTTCTGCTGCTATCCAAAGACAAAATAACTGATACTTCATTACTTCCACAGGCCAAGGATGGATGAAAGTAACAGACAACGACAAGACTATAATAAACATACTGTAAACAATAACCGGTTACAGTGAACAGACCTGAAAAGCAGAACGTATAAGCTCCTCTACATAATCAACAGTTGCACCTTTCACAAAGTCAAAGGAAATATTATCAACCACCAATTTAACTCCATCTTTCTCAAAAATCCTGCAAAAACCCAACATTAATAGATGAATTTTCAATGACGCGCCACCAAACATCATACATAAATTTTATTTTATGTGTGTGCATGCATTTTTAAGGCGAGTAACAACAAAATCCAAGCAAACCCCAAAAATTTGGAAATTCAGTAACCTGTCATCATTATTGGTCTTATCATCAAGTGAAAAATTATATTGGAATCCAGAGCAACCGCCAGCTTCTATGCTCAGGCGCAACAACTTCTCACTAGCCTCGTCAGCTTGCAACTCTTTTATTCTCTGTATAATATTAGTAAACCAGTGAGTTCTCATCTGCCACAATCAATCCCCTTGTCCAAGAATATAAGTAAAATACTATTAAATACTATTAACTACACTGATAAATGACACTCGTAATTGCAAAATAAAATTAATTTTGAGCGTTGCTGTCTTGCTGCGCACATAATATTGGACAAGGCGAAATTCTCGGTTTCTCACAACATTAACTTACTCCTTTATTTATGTTTGAAACCTAACAATATTAATACTCAATGTTCCAAAAATCCCCGCCTAGAACCCATTATTCCCTTGTCCGCCTACTTTTTTCTTCCGATTAGGCCCCGCTTAACATTGCCTAGGCGTTAGGCCCCGCGCTGCTTTGCCTAGCGTCTAGCACTTTTTAGAACACTGCTTATACTATTCAGTTATCTTCTTGAGTCCCAAAGTGCATGACCTAAGAAATTGGATTTGTCTTATTACTACAACATCGAGCGTGCTCATCATCTCCACAACGCAAACAATTTTCACTGTCACAACAGTTACCCAACGGATTCAATCAATACAATACTTAACATCACCTAGCATCCAAACCCCCAAAACGAAAATACGTATAAAAATGAAAAATCAGAGAAATAACACTGCAGAATTATTAGTTCAAAAAAGTCCACTGTAACAAAATCAAACTGAAAAAAAAAAGGAAAGGCAGAGAAAATTACTCTAACGCAGCTATCGGTCAAGTGTATGGCTTCGGCCGACGGAGATGGAGGTTCAACTGTAGAAAGCTGAGGTTCCCGGAGAGCGGAGGATGAGCTAAGAAGCCTAGAATTCTGCCGAACCCGAGCAAAAACGTAGGGTGCGAGCCGATGAATCACTGAACGAGACGTCGACATGCGATCTCCCTTCTTCCAAACGTGCTATTTACCGATCGGAAAAAATTCAAATGATATAGTTGATCAGTGGTTTTGATTTTCCGAAGCAAAATAATTTCTGTTTGAATTTTTTTTTCTCTTCCGTTTCCAGAAATGGTTTGGGTAAAAATGGTAATGGTGGAGCTTCGTCTGCCTAGCACACGATCACGTGACCCGATTTCCCGAATCAGTTGTACGGGCTGCCCGCTGAACCGAGTCGGTTGGTTTTATGTTTGATTGGGGAAAAAAAAACATGGCCCAAAAATAAAAAGGCCCAAATTAAGAAAAATTATAAACACAAACACAATCCAAACACGAACACGACTAAAACACGAATACAACCCAAACACGAACACGACTAATACGAATCCAACACAAAGTTACTAATTTGTCTAAAACGTAGTTGTTTTAGTTTTTACTTAATTTTTGATGTATTTTGAGTATAACTCGAAATCAACTCGAAACCAAACATGAACCCGGTCCGATTACCCAAACTGACACCCCGCTAATAAAAAGTGGAAAATGAAATAGTTTATGAAATTTTTACAACAATTTCATGCATTTTTCCACACGTGATTTGACCCTATATGCATATTAGAAGACTATCATAAGTGGGGTGACCAAGTGGTGTAGTATCGATTCTTGAGGTAATTTGAAAGTTATTGTGTGAAGCCTGATGGTTACTCGGTGTATAAACAAAGAATAGTAGCTGCAAGATCCCAAATATAAAAAACAAGAAAATTAATAGTCGAGTTCTCTATTACTATTAGTCGAGCTAATGGCGAGATCTTGTTTGAGGTTCAGGAAGAATGAGAAGAACCATTGCCCAACTAATTAACACTCTGGGAGTAATTGATACCATTTTCAGCTAAGACATTATGATGTTAAAGCTATAAGGATCATGGTATCATAAATAACAAAAAAATAATAATAATAAAGTGCACCATCTATTTTATATAGAGTGACACATGGGCTATAATGTTTTGTATATGTCCGATTTTTTGAAATGGAATAAGTGTTGTCATTGTTAGAATATTAAATCCTATTAATGGCCCATATGAAATAAATGTTAATGTTTTAACATTAAAGGCTTCTCTTTTTTTTTTTTTTTTTTTTTGAGGGAATTAAAGGCTTCTCTTTGATGGTTAAGAGAAGTGTTAAATTGTAGTTAAGACATGGGAGAAGAAAACCTCCCTCTTCCTCTACCAATAACGTATTAAAGTAAAATAAATATTACAATCTCTTTATGAATATAACGTATACAATTCATAATATAAAGAAGGGTTAGAGATTGTGATCTTCACACCATCAAGAAGAAGAGAAAAGAAAGGGTAAGGAGGAAGAGAATTCTCTACAAGAAGTTTCAAGAAGAATTAACATGGATCAAGGTAAGTTTACTAGACCATGCTAATTTATTTTCTCAATTGTGAAAATCATGAGTTCCTAAGATTTTGAGCATTATAGAAAAATTGATGAATTTCATGAAAACTGAAAATATGAAATTCTATAAAAGTTTACATTTGGTATCAGAGCCCGGCTTTGGGACTCATAATTTTCCGATTTAAATTATCTGATGAATTCGCATTAAAGAATAATTTTGGTTGTTTTTCCGCTGCGCGCGATTCATATGTATGCTTTACGAAATGTTAGCTTCAAAATATGTTGAATGTCTGATTCTTTCATAATTATTATAGATGCAATCATACCAAAATTCCACTTGATTAACAATGTTTGCATATGATGAAAGAAGTTTGTATACACATATATATATATATATATATATATATATATTTTCATTGAATATGTTTGAAGGCCCATAAGATTTACTTCAGAAACTGGTCATGTGCCAAGGTATGATAATTCAGATGTAAAGAAATGGATGGCACGTGGTTCAGTAATTATATTGAGGCTTCTCGTGATCATTACAATAATTAAATTTGTTGTTTTACTATGAACATGAGAATTTCGGTGTTATTCTGGAGAGAGGCCGAAACTTGATGCTAATTTTTGTGTTTATGCATCTATCTCATAAGAAGGGATATTGTGTAATTTGACATGGATCATAATGCATTTTAAATCCGAGCAATTTTATATATGATTGATTTATAGTCGCATAAGAGGACTTCAATCAATCAACCCTCATAAACATATATTTAAAAATTTGTTCATTTAAATAAGTGCAACAAATAAAGCTTATTGTCTCCGGGCATATGTTCACAGTCTAATCAGATCCATGATAAGTGTCTAGCAGCGGCAAAAAGAGGCCTGTTTGAAGCTAAAACTAAGGGCAACCACAATAGAGTATATTTGGAGGGAATATTTCTCCGTATTAGTGGTGGCAAATCGCGTAATCGTGTCGACACAATAAATACACGAACACGATAAAATTAAACACGAATGCAACACAATAATGATTTGCTCTGATATGAGCACGAACATGACATGTTTTGACACAATAAGTCCAAAAAAAATTGATTTACATGTTAACAAATTACACGATATGACATAATATTACACGACAATACATCATACAAATATACAAAATATCAGGTTCTCATATCACTAACCGCTAAACGTGTTACTAACATGTAAATGTGTCATTATCGTGTCACTATCGTGTCATTATCGTGTTGCTAACAGATTAACAGGTCGTTAACAGGTTAACGTATAATATGTTATTTTTTATCGTGTTACGAACATAACATGAAATTTTCGTGTCCTTCTCGTCGACACGATAATGACACGAACACAATAAGGCTAAACACTAACCCTCAGAGAGAAGAGAGAATACCCAATATACTAGAGTAATCTTTCATTGAATTGTAAATGTCACGCAATACAACAGTACACCATAGTTTGTTATATTTGCTGTAATTGTAAGCTAAGGAAAAACGTGAAAAGCATAAGGAATAAAATAACAAACTAACACTTCTTAAGGAAAGACTAAAATACCCTTATAGAAATATAAATGTTAACATCCCCCTCAAGCGTGGCATGTCATAAAGATCCAACATGCCAAGCTTGGACAGAAGAAGATTATGCTGAGAAGAACTCAATGACTTGGTGAGGAGATCGGCCAGCTGGAGATGAGTGGAAACCTTCGTAGGAGCAAGAAAACCTTCCTTAAACAAATTACGAACAATATGGCATTCAATTTCCAAGTGTTTCGTGCGCTCGTGGAACACAGGGTTAGCAATGATATGCAACGCACTTTGATTATCGCAAAAAGAGGGATATGAGTTTGTGAGTGGAATGTGAAAATCGAGAGAAGAGATATGATAACCATTTCGATTTCACATCTTTGTAGTGCCCGATGCTTGATACTCGGCCGGCGGATGACTTAGAGACGGTGTTCGTTTCTTGCATTTCCAAGAGATCAAGCACGAGCCAGGTGAATGCAATAGCGATTAGAGACCTTCTGTGTCTAAGCAAGAACCCCAACTGCATCACTATATGCGGTGAGATTAAGAGAGCTATTGGAAGCATAAAACAACCCCAAAGAGGACAAACCTTCAAATACCGCACCAAATGGATAGATGCATCCCAGTGGCTACTATAAGGACTATTAACAAATTGGCTCAATTGTTGAACAAGTAAGTGATATCGGTAGGGTGAGGTTGAGATAGAGCAATCTACCAATCAACCTACGGTATCTATCGGGATCGATCAAAGTGTACCTTCTTGTCCAACTAATTTCAAGCCTTGTGGTAAGGAGTGGCCACAAGGCTTGCAATTTAAATGACCCACATCGGAGAGAATGTCAGAATGTACTTTCTTTGGTTTAATAAAGTACCAACGGATCCTCTAGCAATTTCCATCCCCAAGAAGTACTTAGCATAGCTCGGATCCTTGATAGTAAAACGGGTTATCCAAATAGGATTTAAGTTCGACAATCTCGGATTCATTAGATCCTGTGACTAACACATCATCAACATAAATAAGAAGGGCCAAAAACTGGAAGTCATGCACCTAATGAATAAGCAATGATCATGAGAGGATTGTTGTAAGCCAAACTTCGATTAATTTTGTACACAACTCGGTGTTCCATTCTTTAAGCTTGCTTCAACCCCATAAAGACTCCTTTTCAAGAGACAAACTGTCGGGGGAGACCTTTAGTATACCCCTCGAGGGTGTCATGTAAATAACCTCATCGAAATGACCATGAAGGAATGCATTGTTAATATCTAATCGATCAAACCCCAACCTTTAATAGTAGCGGTCAATGATAACTCTAATCGTAACCATCTTGGCAACGGGAGAAAAAATGTCCCAATAATCAACACCATAAACTTGGTGATATCCCTTAGCAACTAGCCTTGCCTTGAATATTTCCACACTACCATCCGGGTGCATTTTCACCTTATACACCCATTTACAACCAATGGGAGTCTTCCCGGGAGGCAAATCAACCATGTCCCATGTATCATTTGCCTCGAGGGCTTGCAATTCCTTTTGCATGGCTTCAATCCAATGAGTAGACTTGCGGGCTGAGGATAAAGTATGGCTCTTGGAGAGTAGACACATTAGAAGGACACATATGTAGGGAAAGTGAGGAGGAAACTGAATAAGGAAAAGAAGTGATAGAGTAAAGTCACCCTGCACCTTTAGGCGATTGAGCATTGGTGTAGTTGGTGGCAATAGGTCCACTTTGTCTTGAAAGTAGCATAGTCGAAAGCCAATAGGGTGGTTTAGTAAGCTAGAACTGGTTCTTAGTGTGGGAATAGAAGGGACGGAAGCAACGGTGTAACACCTGCAGGCGGGAGTAATAGGAGGAGGTGAAGGGGGGGCTGATTCGGAGGAAATAGGTGGTGGTGTAGGATTAGGAGGGAGAATAGGGAGCGAGAGGAGTATCGAAAAATCGGGAGAGCTAACAGGAATGTTTGGTAATGGAGTGCTAGGAAGAGATTGACGAGAGAATGGAATGGGAAAATGTTTTCATGAAAATCCACATCCCTGGATACAATGACTGTTTTGTGTCAGTTATAAAAACCTATACCCCTTTTGACTGGAACAAAACCTAGAAAAACACATTTAAAACCACGACATCAAACTTGTCTTTGTGAGGCGGGGGTGTTGGTAGAGTACACAAGACATCAAAAGTTTAACAAGAGAATAATTGGGTGTTTGGTTATAAAGAACTTCATATGGGCTTTTCATATTTAAAGTTTGAATTAGGCGACTATTAATGATGTAGCGGCGGTGAGGAGGGAATAGGGCGAAAATTTGGAAGGCAAGTTGATTTGGAACATCAAGGCTCTTCCTACATCAAGAAGATGTGTATGTTTTCTTTCCACAATGCCATTTTGCTGTGTGTGTATACACACAACTCTTCGATGCAAGATACCTTGGGAAAGAAAGCAGTCCTGGCGAGGCATTACTAAGAAATTCGATTGCCATTGTCACTCCTAATTGTCTTGACAACCTTGTAAAACTGGGTTTTAACAAGAAGAAAGAAAGATTCAAGAACTTTTGGAACTTGGCTTTTGTGATGTAACATGTAAACCCAAACTTGACCTACTACAATCATCTACAATAGTAAGCATGTAAGGTGTTCTTGTAATGCAAGATGCGACATATGGGCCCCAAATATCAATATGAATGAGGGCAAACAATTCAACGAGAATGAGAATCACGATAGGAAAAGAGCATCTATGTTGTTTAGCCATGTGACAAACATCACATTGTTTCATTGTGTTTTTAGCAACTTCATTACAAAGGGATTTCAAAAAAGAATATGTTCTAAAAGAGATATAGAGGCATGGCCCAATCTTTTGTGCCCAAGGTAACAAATCGTCGGGTGTGTAGTAAAGGAAGGAAAAGACTTAGAGGTGGGGTTGATTTCCAAAATGTACAACTTCCCAATTGACTTGCCAATGCAACAATCCCATCGATCCTCGAGGTCTGGATAACACAATGAGAAGGGAAAAAATGCATTTTAGATTGCCTTTGTTGAATCAAATAAGAAACAAATAATAGGTTAAATTGGAAGCTAGGAACCAACAACACATCATGAAGCACAAGCAAATCGGTCAAGTGAACTTGGCGAGTGAGTGTGATTTTAGTAGAACCATCGGGTTGATGAAGCGTAATATGATTGAGAACATGCTTAAGGTTAGTCATGTAGGAAGAATTTGTACATATGTGTCTACTAGCACCTTTGTATCGATATCCAGTGCCTTTATCTAAACTCTCGGAAGGCTGCAAGTGCACAAGGAGAATTTTGTATACTGCGTATCTTTGCAAAATGGGCATAATGTAGCCCATTATCGGGACTTCAATAGCATCTGTTGTACCATACGTGTCATGAATTTGGCTATTTCTTCTTGAATCAAATTGGATATGCCCCTAATTCTGCCAGGCGCGAGTGAAGCAAAATGCGACCGCTTCACAACGGAGGTTCTTTGAGTAGTGTCGACTAAATTTGCAACAACCACTTTTCTTCTCGTTCTCAAATTTTTAAACCGGTCCGGATAGCCATGAAATTTAAAACACTCATTAACCTCATGCCCAGATGCACCACAATGATCACAGATTAATTTGGCTTTGTCTTCTTTGCTCATCCTCTGAAAGCCCTTTTCTCTAAAACCACCAGGATTAGAAGAATGAAACCTCCTCACATGGGTTTGTCACCACCATTAGTCTACTAAGCAAGGGTGAGTTATCCGTAGTTTGAGAGAAGGAATCATGAGCACTTCCTGCTGTCTTTCAATCTTCACAAGCATTGAGTAAGCTTTGTTTAAGTTGGGTAATGGTTCCATTAACGACTTGACTCAGAGCATTGTCAAAACTATCATTCAAACCCATCAAGAATTTAATCGACTTGGTATGTAACTCCATCTCGGCTATATGCTTAACAACCCCACAAGTGCAATTCGGCCAGGACAAAGACTAGTATACTCATCCCAAAGTTTTTTTAGCTTAGTGAAGTACACACAAAGAATACTAAGAGTGCCACTGATTTAGATTAGAAATTTCCTTTTGAATTTGATACAATAATGGCCCATTCGATTCACCAAACCGTTCGGCTAAATCAGTCCATAGTTCATATGCGAATCCACATATATAAATGCATCCACTATATCTTTACTTAAGGAATTGAAATCCACTCATAACCATGTAATCAACCCTTTTCCAATTACCATATTCAGCAGAATCACGGCGAGGCATACTAATTTTACCATCGATGAAGCCCAACTTAGTTTTAGCTCCAAGGGCAATAAGCATAGCTCTCGCCAAGTAGGATAGTTGTTACTGTAAGAGGACTTGTCACGGAGCGGTTCCAGGATGATCGGAATTGCTCGAGTAAAAGGATCACGGGGTTGTGTAGCAGGTGAGTCCCGCTCGGCTCCACCGCCATTGTTCCCATCTCCAACTCCACCGCCGGTGTTCCCATCTACAACGCCCGGTGTTGTCGGGAACTATAGTATTCAAGCCGCGGACGTGGGCGAACCATCGGAAAAAAACAAACCTATGCTCGGATACCATGTAGAGAAGAGAGAGAATACCCATATACCAGAGTAATCTTTCATTGAATTGTAAATGTCACGCAATACAACAGTACACCAGAGTTTGTTATATTTGTTGTAATTGTAAGCTAAGGAAAAACGTGAAAAGCATAAGGAATAAAATAACAAATTAACACTTCTTAAGGAAAGACTAAAATACCCTTATAGAAATATAAATGTTAACAAACCCGCTTATTTTAGGTGTTGTATCAATGGTCGATGGTGAAACTGGGGTGTCACCCCTATTCCAAATATTCCCATTAAATGTTCTAATCCATCGTGACCAAAATTTTTTGCTGGCTTGTAAAATATCTGGTGCCGAATTTATATCCGGATATTTGAGTAGACCAAAAAAATAAAAAATAAAAAAAGAAAAATAATTGCAGATGGGGGTCGTGGACTCACGCTGAAAAGGAACTCGCGAGTCAAAAAGTCATGACCGCGGTAATTTACCCTTGGCCCACGGGATGCTGCTCATTGCTATTTCTATTTTTTTAGCTTTGTTTTCTCTTTATTCTTTCGTAAATGGCTTGCAGATTGCAATTGATGTTGCATTTTAATGTATTTTATTATTGTTACATTTTAAATCAGTTTTTTTTGTTTAAAAAACCTACTTTATGTTTTTTTTGTCTTACCTATGTAATCCATCTATTTGAATTTCATTATTAAATAAAAATAATGATGGAAACATTATAAGTGAAATTAATTAAATTAAAAATACAAATTCTAAAATATTAAATGATTTGCTAAAAAACAGTAAATGATTTTATTTAAATGAGAATGTAATTAAAGATTAATGAAATGATAGTGGCCCCCAAAAATATTTGCTTGTTGGGATATTTGATTGTGGGATGTGAAATATTAGAAGAGTGAGATATTTGGTTGATGTCATGAAATAATGAACCCACAAATATTTGGAACAAATATAGCAACCATTGGGGTTGTGGATGCCCTAATGAAGTATCGTTAATCTAAAATTAAAAGCATTTACGTAAAGGTTTAGCAGTTAATTGATGTTAGGTGAAAGAATGAATTAAATGAGTATAGACATGTATGAATATTTTTTTTGATGGGAAAAGCAATATTATTAATGTAAGAAACGTGACCAAACAGTCCTCAAGTTCTTCCTCGCTGGCCTTTTTCCCAATTAAAAATGGCGAAAAATCTTGTGTGAGGCCTCTCGTGAATTTGATTCGTGAGACGGAGTTTTCTCAAAAATTTTAAAGGTTTTTTCTTTGATTTTATTTTTCTTAGGGTTTATATTTGTTTTTTTAGGGTTTATTTTGTTTATTGGGTTTATTTTTAATTGATTTGGATTTTTAGGATTTTTAATTTTTTAGGGTTTATTTTTATTTTTGGATTTATTTTTATTTTTCGGGTTTATTAACTTCATGGTTCGTATTTTTGATTTATTCTTCATGATTCATGTTTTAACTTTATGGTTTATTATTATTTTTAAATTTATTTTCATTGGTTCGTATTATCAAGACGGAGCCCTTTAGAAGGTTGGTAAATCGACTGACAAGAGACTTGCTCATTAAAAATAATAATCCCTCTTTTTTCGGCTAGGAAAAACCCTACTCGACGAGCTTCTGTAATTCTTTCTGCCAATCAAATTCACAAGTACGAAACATTGATTGGGTTTTTGCGGATTTCAATTGTGCTTAGCTCATGAGCAGGATTCAGTTACGAATTTAGTAATCTTTCCCTGCATATCGGTTTCGCATTTCCAATTTGGGGCAAGTCTCGATAATCCAATGTTTCCACGTTCTTGTTAGTTTTTAGTCCAAGGTGATTTTGTGGATACCCATTAAGCGATTCTCATTTTGGGGTGGAAAAAGTGAATATTCAAAAGCTGGGGTTCAGCATGCGTGAATGGGAGTCGGACCCGCTGTTCGCCGCTGCCGAAGTCGTTCAAGAATCTGCCGACCGGTCTATCTCTCTCTCTCCCTCTCTCTCTCTCTCTATACTGTCTGTGATGCACGTTTTTGGTACTTTTGTAATGAGTAGTGTAAATTGTACCGAGGGGCAAAAATGTGCTGGAAGATTTAATACTGTTTGGAGAATTGCACTGATCATGCTAAGTGTTGAATGTTCCAATGAGACTTGAAGTTTGGTATTGGTGGGTATATATAAAATACGAAAACAAGAAAAATTAAGGTTGAAGGAAAAGAATGAAAATTGACGTTTGAAGAAATGTGGGAAAAAAATGTCTCTGCTCTTGATTCCTGTGTTAGGGTTATCTTATAAGGACTCTGTGAGTCTGTGTTGCAAATTTGGCAGTATTAGTTCATAAATCATTAATGCTTTGTTACTCGTGGTTGATTAATATGGACATTGTTTGCTCAAAGCAAATCCTCTGTCATTACATTGATTAAATTCGAGCTGGATTCTATTATCAAAATCTCCATTTACGTTGATGGGGTAAACTACAAGGCTCATGGTGCACATATGCCTGTTCATCAGAGTTTATTTTTATTTTTTTTGCTGAGTCTTGCTTGAACTAGTAAGGCAAGTGTGTACAGCTGCTGTATAGCTGGGCTTGATTTTATGATTCATAAGTGAAGGATGCTGTATGCACTGTTTCAGCTTTTCCCGATAGAACTATATCTGTTTATTTTATCCTCACAGTGACTAATAAGTGCACTCATTTTTCACGGTTTTATTCAGGATGGAGTCAATATATCGTCTTCTATTGCATGAACAAAGTCTTGTTCAAGGGGATCATATAGACGGACAACTCCTGAGCTCCATTGAATGTCATAGGCGAGATCTTGCCACAACTCTGGAAACAGCAAAGTGGCAGGTATTATTAGTGACGAGTAAAAGTAACAAATCTGTTCTGTTTTTTGCTCATATCTGTTACTTTTGTCCATGTAGCTTGAAGACTTTGAGAGAGAGGTTATGGCTGGAAAATCCCAAGTGAAGCAAAATGTGATCGGAAGGCACATGCAATTCATTGGGGCTATTAGAGAACAAATATTCCATGTAGAACAAAGCATGGGTACATCGTTGGGAAACTCATTGAGGAATATAAACTTAAATGAACAAGACAGAGATGGGTTCGCATTGTTTCTTTCGGGGAAAGAGCCTCTTAAACACATTGCAGACCAGGAATCAGAGGATAACAATATTTTGAGAAGGTTTTTGGATCCTGCTGTGTCATCAAGTTCGAAGGAAGATATTGATGAGAAGAAAGCTGGTGAAACCGTGAGTTTACACGTGAATGAGATATCATATTTAGCGATAATGAGTTAAAGAGCAATTTCCGACAAGAATGGATTTAGGATCTTCATTTTCAGTTCAGGAGGCTAATTATGGCAGATATGATGAAGAAGGGGCTTGGGATTTGGAAGCTAATGAGGCAAAAGGTAAAGATTACTTGCAGAAGAATAAGCTGAAAGGTTACAACAGAAGAATGAACATTTTTGGGTCCGTTGGAAATTTCTTGTCCACTCAGAAGATGAGGGTTACAAGAAGCTTCACTAAGAGGTTAAAAGATGGGGAGGAACAAGGGCAGTCTCCCCTGTTCACCAATGTTCACCCTGGCATGCAGGTAAAACATTTGTGGAGTAACGATAATAGGACTTCCACTTCTAATTTTGTTTCTGAGATTTTAGAATTAAACCAATCATATAGCTCGAGACTGTTTAGAAATCAATATGTCGATTGTTACATTGTCGAAAATTTTAGTTTTGAATTTTTAGGTTGTACATTAATTATAAAATAAGACTAGATACTCCTGACAAAGTCGAACCCTTTGTTTAATTGAAATGTACATCCTTCTGTAGGCGTTGTTGCATAATGCATGATCCAAAGCCACTGTAGATACTATAAACTTTGTCTTAATGTTTTAACTCTTTACCTTCCCTGACAGAATTTTCTCACTATTTTTTTGGCAGTATTTTCATTGAATGTACTAGAAACAATTTGCCATCTTTATGTTCTTCCATCTTCATTATGATGGTTCTTATATTGATGGTGTTAAAAATATGTTATCTCTGGGACAAAATAAATGTAAATATTACCACACCTTGTTCACTTAAAATTTGTAAACGAAACATTGTTTTTCTGTAAATACACTTTCACATATGATGCAATTGGGATTATAAACAATCACCATCCGCTTAAATAAGGGTTGCTGCTGTGTATCGCATGCAACAGTTTTTCTGTTTCCGTATGAACTCAATGATGATGCCATGTGAACCAATGGATCAATATGAGATAAAACTAAAGACCACTGGTATCATCTCTAATAAGGATATCATTCTGGTGTTACTCAATATCATTGTAGTGTCAATAAGTTATCTGTATTCTGGAAATCTACGTTTGTTTGAGCACTACTTGTGAATAACGCTCAGTGAACTGTATGAAGTTTGGCAACTTACTCTTGTTTGAAGTTTTGCTTTGACAACTATTGAACTGTCAGAATCCATAACTCGAAGTGGAAATTTTATTTTGATGCAGGCAGTTATGTTTTTAAATCAGTCATATTATAAGTACTTGTGTATATTGTTCCATGCTAAATTAGTGAGGTATGCAAGTGGTTTATTAGCAAAATTTGTGGAAAATATATAACTGGAAATTATTACAGTAGCTAGAAACATTTTACTCATTTTACACACATTAGTTTTGTAGAAACAATCGTGTAGGAAAAAGGAATTATGAAATAAGTTCGAGATTCTTTTATTGCAACGGTGGAATTAGTCTCCTTTATTTATTTTTTTCACCTTTTGATTTGTGATTTTTTATTTCTTGACAGAGATATCTGGCTCAACTGACTTCAGCTTTTGGATGCCGCAATTTTCATTTATCATGCTCATCATTATCTTCTCAAGCCACACAATCAAGTAGCTGTATTAGGGATTATAGAGAAAAATGCCAGAGATCATTACATCGCGTCCAAGCTAGATATCATCCGTTACCATCTATCTTGGCGTTGCTTTTGACACTATTAATTTTAAGTAAGTGTCTTAATATATTTAAGGGATAATTACAAAACACCCCTGAGGTTTGGGATTTCAAAATTACAAAAAACCCCTTCAAGTTTCGTTTTGTCTTAATTATAAGGAGGTAACTGTAATATTTTTGCAAATGTTAGGGTTTTTTTGAAATGTTTTCGAAAATCACCGAAAAAATGTAAGACGTATCAGGCGTCAATGTTTTTTTTTTGTAATTTTCAAAGAACTCTGGGTTTTTTGTAATTAGCTCAAACCTTAGGGGTGTTTTTGTAATTATCCCTATATTTAAATTGGTTTAATGCTTCAATTTTTATTGTTATTCTGGTTTAAATGCTGATATATCAGAATCCGACAATATGTCGGGCCAACGCCATTAAACCGTCTCTGTGGGTTCTGCCAATCCCTTTCTCTTAGGGATAATTGAGGTTCAACCTAATTACAAAAAACTCCAGTTATCTTTCAAAATAACAAATACCCTCATGAGATTTGTATTTACTTAGCAAATACCCCCTCTTGAGTGCGCAATTTGTAAGAGAGAAACAAATGTCAACCGGTACTTGTAATTTTGAAAGATAACTGGGTGTTTTTGGTAATTAGGCTAAAAATCAGGAGTAGTTTTTGTAAGTAACCCTTTCTCTGATTTCTTGTCAGAATCTCATGGATGTTAATTTTCTTTTGGCAGGTATATTGGTGTCATAAGGTGCTTGAACATCTACATTTGTAGAGGCAATTGTGTGTGGCATGGAGAAATGCATTGTGAATATGTATGTGTAGTATTGGCTGAAATAGTTTCCCACCTGGTTTCATTTTAATGTTGGGGGCAATTATTTTCATGATATCTACAATGTTTGGTAGTCTATCATATTTGTTTGATGATGTGAAGCAAGTAGTTTGAATTGCTTATATAGCAAGAACAAAAAAAACAGAGTAAGCCGAAAAAATGAAAGTGTGAGATAACATAGTTCTTGTCATTAGGGCTTAAAAACGAACCAAGCTACTAGGTATTCGATTTGAGATCGATCATTAAACGAGCTTGGTTCGTTAATATATCTAACCAAGCTTGAGTACATTTTTACGTCGATAAGATGTAAAGCTCGGCTCGAGCTTTCAGCTCGATTAGTAAAAAGAATAAAATATGTGTAAAAATATCAAGCTACTTGAGCTTGATTCGTATTGGCTTGACTAAAGCATTCGAGCTCGATTCGATTAATAATCAAACCAAGCTCAAATATAATTTTTAAAGCTTGATTAAAATTCAAACAAGCTTAAATAGTACTATGCTCGATCGTTTACACACCTACTCGTCAAGATTTTACACCCTAAGCATTTAATAAAATTTAAAAGGGAAGATCGTCAGTTGTGACTTGTGACATTTTTAATGCTCCATAAATTGATGAAAGAAAAATGTCATGAAAATAATTATCACTTGTGTATTGATGTAGCATCAATTTGATAAAGATACAATTATGCATTGATAAATTTTTTTTTTCTTGTTTTATAAGTGTAAAAGTGTAAAATATCAGTTGTTTGAAATTATACTATTTATACTCATTCCTAATTATTAAGGGTGGACGGTCCACTTAATTTTCAAAATGGTGTTGGCAAATCATTATAGAATTGATGTTGTATACTTATAATCAATCATAATTTTTAAAAGAAATAATATACAATAAGATTATTTATTTAAAATTATGTATATTTATCAAGATCATAATATTGCACGAAGTGATTTATAAATAAGGGAAAAAGACAAAATGTCAAAAGCTACTTGAAGGAATATCCACATTATGAGAATTTGGATATTTAGAGTAGTTGTGGCGAAGATTACTTACTCCCAACTCTTTTCGCCATTTTCATTTTTCCCCTAGTAAAACTGAAAAGCCAAAGAGTAAAGAAGAATAGTAAAAGAACCAAAAATTGTAAAAGTAAAATTTTGAAAATTTGAGGGTGTGGAATACAAATAATTCTCCATCCGACCGAATATATAATCCGGTTTGATTTTTCACACAGATTAGGAAAAGTATTAGAAACTACAAACATGCTAAATATTTTGCTTGATTTATCCGTATTTAATGAATAAGGTAAGTTATAAAATGCATATTAAATAGAGTTATAATAGTAAAAGAATAGAAAATACTATTAAACATAGAAAGCGAACTATATATTTGGGACGGAGGTAATACAACTTAAACTCGCAAGTTGCAATGATGATGTTTGAGTTAAAGATATGATGATCGAGGTCAAACTTTGAATTAAAAAAAGAAAAAGAATATAAATAATACAACTTAACTACGAGGATTAACCTAGAACCACAAATATTACTCGCAATGGTGAGGTTGGGGTTCAAGTACCTCCAATGATGGAACCAAACTTTTAATTAAAAAAACACAAAAACTTATGTGTGACGGTGATAATTCATGAGATCTGATCATTTAATGTGAAAAGTGATATTTTTAATGTAAAAACAATACTTATCAAAATATGCTTAAATTAGTGTATTTAAACAAATTATCTTTTTTTACACTAAAATATTACCGTCTCGTAGGAGATCTACTGTTAGAAAAATATATAAATAATACAACTTTAACGGTAAAATAAGTTGGTTTCAAAGGGCAAGCAATATTCAATAGCGCTCATCTCCTAACTTGTTCTTGGAAACAAAATAAAGATCAACAAAAATGCTTTTCACCAGCCCTTCAATCTCCCCTACTCTGATTCCAGTTCTCAAACCCTACAGAAAAAAGAGCTCATATTCATGTTCAGTTATTAAATTCCCAATAAAATCCATGGCAACAACTGAGAAAGTGAAAACAAGTCGAAGAACAACGACACCCATGTCAGCTTTTGAAGCCCGGTTCTCTCTCGTCCTCGCTCTCGCTGCCCAAACTTCATCCGTCTCTCAGCGATGTAAGGAATGTGTAATTATGGTTTTGCTTTTTGTTTGTTACCGTGTATTTCCATGTCGATTATTGAATTTCAAATGCCCCTTTTTTGATATTTTTTGGGGGGTAATGTTTATTTTCTTGGTTTCTTGATTTTTATTAGTTTTGATGGAATTGGCGAGTGAGACCGCGAAATACTTGTTTCCGAGTGGGAGGTTTGAGAGCAGGAATTTTGAGGAAGCGTTGATGTCAGGTAGTCTTGAATTATGTTATTATTTTAATTTCTGTTGGATTTTTTGTTGATGGTGAAATATATCTTGGTTGTTCATGTGTATGTTTCTTTGGTACTGAAGTTCCGGATATTGAGACTGTGGAATTCAAGGTTCTGAAACGGAATGAACGGTATGAGATAAGAGAAGTCGAGGTACTATTTTAGTCTGCAATTTTAGTTAATATTTATCCCTTTTTGTGTTGTAAACCAGTTGTGGGAACAAATATTTATGGCCCTAAATTATATTGCTTACTGCTTATAGAGACATGGCTGAGCAATCATGGTAACTAGTGCATGAAATATTCTTGTTCATTTTGATTTTGATTGCTCTTCCTTTCACCTCCTGGATATTTGTCACTTTAATTGTCCCATCTTTTAATATTAATATAAAAACAGTTGATTTTCAGTAAACTAATAAGTTTTGTTTATCCTTTTCTGGCAAATTGTGCCGCTGTCAGATTTTCCAACTTTGGGTCTCATTTTAATTGCTTTGTCTTTCCATCAAAAATCTTGTACCAACTGTATCCATGCTCATAGTCTTTGGAGACTTTATTTTTCAGTGGAAGACGAAATGCTACAATTTGTGTGCAGATTAATCATTTATGGTTTTAAGCATGATAAAGGTCTTCTAGATTTGGTAAAAATCAAATTTTATTTTAATGTTTACTCGTACATTCATTACTATGAAATTTTACGGTAATAGTAATTTTAAAAGCAGTTCATGTCCTTCCTTCAATAAACAGAGTTGGATGGTGTTTCATGTCAACTAGCATAATTAACAAAATTCCTCTAACTAGCTGAGTTTCTATATTAGAAAAGGGTTCATTACAAGAACTACCCTTAAGGTTCAGCCCAACTACAAAAAGAACCAGTTATCTTCAAAATTACAAATAGCCCTTAGACTTTTGTTTCTCTTGAACAAATTGCACCCTCAAGAGGGGGGTATTTGTTAGATAAATACAAACCTCAAAGGGTTATTTGTAATTTTGAGAGATAACTGGAGTTGTTGCAATTATCTGCAATGCTATATTTACATGTTCCCCCATTTGATTCTTTCTTTTTACCTATTATTCGTTTCTACTTAATATCATGCACATGGTTTGGCATTTAGTTATCATTCCTTTTCTAAGTGTCTGCATTTTTGTTCTCCATGGGAAAAAAACAGTCCTACTATATTGCCGAGACAACAATGCCTGGGAAGTATGGATTTGATTTTGCTGGTGCATCTCAATCTTTCAATGTGTTGGCTGAGTACTTGTTTGGTAAGGTAGTTGAAACTTTTGGAGATTAAAGAGAATAATTTACATCAAAAGATTTTAGCTGCTTAACGTTGACACCATTGTTATTTGCTGTCTCTGTTGTTCCTCGTGTTGATTGCAGAATACTAGAGAGAAGCAAATGGAGATGACTACACCGGTTTTTACTCGTAAACAAAATCTGATGGGGAGAAAATGGATATGACAACCCCAGTGATAAATAGAAGGGTACCATTTTCATTATTATATGTTCATTCTTCATTGGTGGATGGTTATCTGTTTTTCATTCGGTTTATTTCCGTAAATATAATGTCTCACGCTTAAAAATGCTAACTGCATTCCAGGTTACATAGCACACATATATTTGAGGTTAATAAGACTCTTATTAATGTGTGAAGTGTTAAGGATTTAGTTACTTTCGATTAGAGTCTCCGGTTTAATGGCTATGGAGGTTCTTCAAAAATAATTTTTATTAAGAAAAGAAGCATTAGCTTCAAATATGGTGTTGACATGACCGTGGGCGGGTTGGACAAACCCAACACTTTGACCACAAACTCGTTAACCTTGACTCATGTTGACGAGTTTGAACCTTAACTGCCGCCATGTATTGTATAAGGGCGGGAAACCTGACCATTCGAATCGCCTGGTCCAACCCATCAGATTAACTATGGGTCGGCCCTTAAATTTTTTTTTTTGCAAAAATAGTGACTAAGATTAGTTGGCGTTGATGATTTACGACAAGATTATTTGACCGTTGAAAGATCGGCCAAAATTCGTTGACCGTTGATCATCAACGGTCCTCATAAGTTAAAATTGAAAGATCAATGATAAAGACCATTTGATAATTGACCGCGGTTTGAACCTTCCCAAATTTCTTGAATTTGTTTTTTTAGAAAATTCTCGTTAAGTGCCCTTCAATCCTCATTTCTTCCTCACATCTTCCGAAGGGTGATGGGAAATAACGTTCTTTGAAGAAGTTGCATTTTGTGTTTTAGAGTTCTTTGAGACTTGAGAAGCGGGAGGAAAAACGTCGTGCAAGATCATGACCACTATGAATCTTGCCTTTTGATTTAATGTTTGATGAGTGAACACGACAAAGATATAAATCGCTTTTTCATTAGTGGAAACCTGATCGAACTACGGTTTTTGTTTCTTAACATGATTGCGATCTCTTTTGTGATGCCTGGAGTGAGAGGGTCTTTAAAATTTTAAGGAGATGATATATAAAGGAAGCTTGAACGCGGTCGATTATTACTCCTTCTTTGTAACTTTTAGTGTGAAATTAACGAAGAGCCATGGATGCTTGACGGATCAATAATCAATTATGTTAAGATTAAATTTTATCGTTTAAGGTTCCCCCTGGAACTCCATTTTGTTAAGAATCTTAATTGATATTTTAAAAGTCTTCAACAATTTTTACTTTGTAATGCCCTATTTTTTTAATGATTTCTTTTTTTAGCATTACTAAATTTTAAGAAAGTTCCTATTTTTTAAATAGATAAATGAACAGTTTAGTGGAAGCGATAATGAGAAAAACTAAAGTCTTAAGAAATAATTATAGAGTCAAAATTAAAATTCAAAATACTCTGAAACAAATTAAAAGATAGTACATCACAAATTTTCGAAATTGGAAATGAGTTCAATGTTCTTGAAATTGAAATAATTAAAAATGAAATCTTCGGCTATTCTCCCACATTTGCAGCGTTTTTTTTTTTTGACAAAGTATGGTTGTTTTGAAAATTATTTTACAAAATATGGTGGTTTTGGAAGGTGGTGTAATAATAAGTGTATGCGCAATATGTGTTTGAGCCTTTAGAAAAGGCTCAAAGCCATGTTGCGCTTCATGTGATAATTTTTCTACCATTGGCAAGATAAAGCGCATAAGACATTTGAGCTTTAAGACAAGGCTCAAACACCTCTTGCGCTTCATATGGTTTTTTTTCGGTCAAAATGAAGCGCAACAGAAGTTTGTGCTTCATGATTTTTCATTTTTTTTTTAGTTTTAGAGGAAAAAAAAGCGATATATAATAGCAATTTAAACTTAATTATGAGCATAAGACATTTGAGCTTTAAGAAGAAAGCTCAAACACCTCTTCTGCTTCATATGGTTTTTTCCGGTCAAAAATGAAGTGCAACACTGAGTTTGTGCTTCATGATTTTTCTTTTTTTTTTTAGTTTTAGAGGAAAAAAAGCGATATATAATAGCAATTTAAACTTAATTATGATTTAGTTAATCTACGATTAATTTAAAAGGTATTAGTTTAAAAAACAAAATAAATTACATTAACCGCATAATCCTAAATTCTATGTCCTCCTAGGTGCCACATCCGAGTGGATATCTCACTCGTGTGCTCCTCATCCTGGTCATGATCTCGTTAATCATCATCATGCGATCTAATGCGGTTGTGAAGTCGCTCTTCATCCTGTGACCACTAGTCGTGTCCACTTTCGGAAATGGAACAAGTGACGTCAATATCCTGATGCATGAAGTTGAATGGATACTCTTTGTCAGATGGAGTGCGAGGTGCCTATATAGGGGTTGCCCGCGGTTCTGAACCGTCGGTTTGATACCTCATTTTGGAGGAACGGAACCGAGCCGTTGCCTCACGGTTCGAGTTGAACTTCGATTCTCCATGGTTTTGGTTTTAACGAGCTGTTTGTTTATCCTTTGATAATATTTCAAATTTTTAAAATAGTTTATCAATTTGATTAAAAAAAGGAAAAGTGTAGATTTAGAAGAAAGAGGACTTTGAAAGAAATAAAGTACATTATATTTTCACCCTTTACATGTTTACTCTTATTTATAATGACAAAGTACGAAGTTTCCTACTAACTAAAATAGGAAATAACAACTAATTGCTAATTACAGGATTTACACAATTAACTCTTATAATCCTGTACATAATTAACTCCTATAATCACCGTACATAATTAACTCCTAAAATCAAGTCTAAATTGATGTGTACATCATCAACACTCCCCTCAAGATGGTGTATGTATATCTTTCATACCCGTCTTGCATACGAATGAATGGAATAATCTACCGGATAGACCGCTTAGTAAATATATCTGCAAGTTGACTCAAGTGAATCAGTATAGGCCGATTCTTGAGCTCTTGTCATCCACTTTTCTTTAATAAAGAATCGATCAATCTCAATATGCTTGAATGCGATCATCTTTGGGTGGATTATGAGCAATGTTAATAGTCATTGCCTTATTGTCACAATGTAGCAACAAAGACTCACTCTTGTAGAAGATGAATATCTTGCATTAACTTCTTAACCCATAGAAGTTCACAAACTCCTTGTGCCATAGCTCAGATGCAGCCGGTAACTTGACCTAGCAACCAAGCCCTGTTTTTACTCCTCCAAGTGACCAAATTTCCGCCATGAAGACCATATCCAGTAGATATTCTATCGTTAGGAGATCCTCCCAATCGGCATCGGTGTATGCTTCTATTCCCAAATGACCATTACTTGAGAAGAGTAATCCTTTCCTGGACAAGATTTTAGATATCGTAGAATCAGAAAAACAACATCAAGATGTGTAGTCAGTCAGTGGCTATGCATAAATTGACTTGCTATACTTACTACTGCATATGCGATGTCGGGTCGTGTATGAGAAAGATAAATTAGCCTCCCAACCAATCTTTGGTATCGATCGATGTCGACCATTCTCGATATTTTCTTTTAGCCCGTGATTGGCTTGATGGGAGTATTTGCGGGTTTACAACCCAACATTCTGTTTCTTTTAGCAAGTCAAAACATATTTTCTCTGGGAAATAAATATGCCCTTTTACGATCGAGCAACTTCTATCCCAAGAAAATATCTTAGATACGCCCAAATCTTTAATTTCAAACTCGGTAGCGAATGTTTCTTGATCTACTCATCTCTTCTTGATTGTTACTGTCACCACTATATCATCAACATATACAATAAGAATAGTAATCTTACCATTGAGGTATTTGATGAACATAGTGTGATCTGCATTGTTACGTTTGTAGCCAAACGTAATCATTGCTTTCTTGAATCTATCGAACCAGCCCGAGGTATTGTTTTTCAAGCCGTCTGAAAAGCTTTCTTCAAACGACAAACTTTACCTTGATTTTATGTGTAGCAAAACCTGGTGGGATTTTCATATAAACTTCCTCTTTTAATTCCCGTGTAGGAATGCATTTTTGACATCAAATTGCGAAGGTCCCATCCAAGATTAGCGGCCAAGATAAAAGAACTCTCATCAATTCATCTTAGCAACAGTGCAAATGTTTCTTGGTAATCAATCCCGTAGTCAGGTGAACCCTTTGCTACTAACCGAGCCTTTAACCTCTCAATAGAACCGTTCTCCCTATGTTTCACTTTGTGAATACCCATTTCTTCCCTACCCGACTTTTTGTCCAGAAGGAAGGTCAACAAGCTCCCAGTTCCATTTTTGACTAAAGCTTTCATCTCTCCACCATGGCATCTTTCCATCTAGGATCATGAATAGCTTCCTTCCACCCCCGTGGTATAGAAATAGAATCAAAGAAGACAAAAAGCTCTATAGGAAGGGGACAATGAAGCATAAGAAACGAAGTTTGAAATAGGATGTTGAGTACATGATCGACTCCTTTTCTAGAAAGCTATAGGAAGATGAAGATCATTGTTAGAAGAACTATGAGAAGTTAATTCAACAGGTAACTCACGAGTAGGAAGAGAGAGTGGATTACCCGATTCCACGAAGTTGAGTCGGGTTTAATGCTTGGCTATGTAGAGTGTTATCAACCTTTTTCCTGCGAGTATACCTTAGCAAACCAGGCTTGTCCCGATTCCCACGCCACATCGGTTTTTTTTTCAATGCATTGAGTTTGATCTTCATCGAGAAATTGTATTAGTTTCATGCATCCCAACTTGATGATCTTCATCCGAATCAGTATCATCATTAGTTTTATGCTCCTCCCGGTCACTATCTTGAGGCAACTCAAGAATACGCTGAGCAGATGAAGTCATCTCTTCCATTTTGTCATTCTCCCCACTGAAGAGGTGACGTAAGAGAAAAAATATGCTTCTCGCCTCTCTTGAAAGTAACATCCATACTCACATAAAACTTTCTAGTTGGTGGATGGTAACATTTATATCCCTTTTTAGTAACAGAATACCCAACAAAATGCACTTTAAGGCTCTAGGATCAAGTTTACCCCAATATATTTATGCACAAAACAAACACAACCAAAGATTTTTGGAGGAATAATGTAGGAATTACTACCTTGAACAAGCTCTATGGGACTTTTAAAATCCAAGGTTCTTAAAGGCATTCGATTGATAAGATATGCGGCATAAATTGCCTCTCCCGGTATATTTTAGGAACATTCATGGTGAACATAAGAGCCCGCCAACTTCTAGCAAATGTCTATTTTTCCGTTCGGATACACCATTTTGAGCGGGAGTATTAACCAACTGATGCAGTGTATAATCCCATGAGTGTCAAAATATGCTTGAAAGGTCTTCTCTATGTATTCAATACCATTATCGGTCAGTAAAATTTTCACCTTAGCACCAAACTGTGTACTAATCATTTTATGGAAGGATGAAAACAAGAGAACACTTCATTTTTCGCATGCATCAAATACACCCAAGTCATTCTACAGAACAATCAATAAAAGTCACAAACCATCTATAACCAGGATAAAGAAGCCATAGGGTGGGTCCCTTTATCTGAATGAATCATCATAAAAGGAACTGGACTTTTATTATTAATAGGAGAATATGAAGTTCTAGTATGCTTAGCAAGTTCACAAGCATCACAAACTAACGTCTCCATATTACACTGCTTAAACAAATTGGGATATTTTTTTCTAAAGCGAGAAAATGAAGGATGTCCTAATCTCTGTGCAATCAAGAATTTGAGTGGGTTGATTCACTTAGTAAAGCGTGACCTTTGCAAAGAGGTCCTTGAACGATCGATATCGGCCATCATGCACTCTACCATAGCAATCATTTTCCCCGTGCTCGGCTCTGTATGACACATAAGAAGGAAAAAATTCAATTTTGCAATTCAAATCTCTTGTAAGAGCACTCACGATAAAAGATTATGTGAAAAACGAGGAATATGTAATGCAACAGGCAATTTAATGGAAGATGTGCGGTTTATAGAACCTTTGCCGATAATAGGGGATAAAGATCCGTCAACAATACGGACTTTATCATGGCACGAACAAGAAGAATAGGTGAAGAATTTATTTGAGCACTAGTCATGTGATCGAGGCGCTCGAGATCTAAAATCCACGAGTGATTAAGAGCACTCCTGAGATAAAGATTATGTGAAAAACGAGGAATATGTAATGCAACAGCAATTTAATGGAAGATGTGCGATTTATAGAACCTTTGCCGATAATAGGGGATAAAGATCCGTCGGTAATACGGACTTTATCATGGCACGAACAAGAAGAATATGTGAAGAATTTATTTCGAGCACTAGTCGTGTGATCGACGCTCCAGAATCTAAAATCCACGAGTGATTAGGAATGGCGTGGATATTTTGACTAGTGTTAAAAGTCAATATGATATACCCGAATGCGCGAGATGAGAGGAAGGAGTAGAAGTAGTAGTTGTGGTGGAAGGAGACTCAAGTTTAGCCATAAGGAGCACGAGAGTTTGTAGTTTTCATTGGATAGTCCATTTGAAGAGTTGGTTTCTCTTGGCGTGAACTTCAAAGGTTTCGGACATGTGAGCTTGAGGTCGTCTACCACCAAATCTTTTACCACCTCGACCACGTGTTGGACGTCCGTGAAGCTTCCGGATGTGTCCTTCGTATGATTTGGTTTTCCGCAGTAATCACATTTTTATTATCTTGTTCTACTCCCCTTAAAGGCTCATTTCTAGTTGCATCAAATTTTGTAATTCTTGTAGATGAATCAACAAGCATACACGATCGTTGATAGAGATAGTTTGCGACATAACATTACGTCTACTCTCTTCTTGTTGCACATAACTATATCTTGTCTTAAGGAGGGAAAAGGATCACGCCAAGAACTTGTATTCTAATCGATCAAAAAACATCATTCAATCCCGCCAGAAATCATACACACGTTAAACTTCTCAATTAATTTATGAAACTTTGTTGCATCAACCTGTCTGAATGCTTGAAAATCTTGATAATAGTCAAGTTCTTGCCACAAGCCGCTAAGTTGAGAAAAATACTTTGGGCAATAGTCATCTCACCTTGTTTGGTTTCATGAACCTTTTTCCATGATTCATATATTTGGGCATCATTACGATTGGGAGTAAGTCCTGGGGCGGCATCCCAAATCTTCCGAGTGTATCTAGGAGAAGGTAACCTCGTGCAAGTTGAGGTTGCATTGAGTTGATCGGCCGTGACATGATGAGAGAATTTTTCGACTCCCACTTGATGAGTTACTGACCGGTTTCATCCGGTTTTCTTTTCCATTATTAATATAGCACTTTGCAATCCTCTAGCTTGAATGAACAACAAGCATGACCGCGACCGAGGCAAGATAGTTTGTCCCATCTAGTTTGACTGACTGATTTGTAGGAAGGATTGTCATAAACAAATTGTAACTTTCTTTGCGCCACCATGTTCAACCATGGTATTGGAAGATCCTTCCTTCATTCCATCGAACATGTCCATAACACTAATGGAATTCAAAAAGAAAAAGAATTGGTCTGCGGTTTTCAAGATCTGCGGTGGCGGAAGCGATAAACCCTAAAAAGGATCGTGCTCGTACCATGTAGATTTAGAAGAAAGAGGACTTTGAAAAGAAATATGGTTGTTATATTTTCACCCTTTACATGTTTACTCTTATTTATAATGACAAGGTGCAGAAGTTTCCTACTAACTAAAATAGGAAATAACAACTAATTGCTAATTACAAGGATTTACACAATTAACTCCTATAATCCCGTACATAATTAACTCCTATAATCCGTACATAATTAACTCCTAAAATCAAGTCCTAAATTGATGTGTACATCTCACAACAAAAAAAGAAAGAAAAAGACTAGCACTTAATATTCGATTAGAATTTATACTTAATATAAATAATAATATTAAACTATATATATATATATACTATTAGAGTATAAAGAATCAAAGTTCACATAGTTAAATATCATTCTAAAACGTGTCATATAGTTACGAATATAAAATATCATAATAAACATAAAAACATTTCTTCTAAAGATATGTTTACCAAAAGAAATTGTTGGTTTTAACCTTAAAAAAAATGTTCCATCACGGTTCCCACCGAGCGGTTCTAACCGAGCTTAAAAACCGCCGGTTCATTGTTTTTGAAACTAAGGAATCGGGGCGAAATCGATCTTCACGGTTCCGGTTCCCATTTTGGAACAGATTGACCATGGTTATCCGCCCTCGTGGTTGCTAAGTCGGCCTCTGTCGAACGTCTTTGTGTGTGAAGAAGAAGTGTAGAAAGATGTCAAAGTAAAACACACAAGGTAGTTGGGAAAGAACACTTGTATTTATTCACTCAAACTTGCTTACAAGACTTGTTGGTTTACAATTGAAGTCATGTCCTTATTTATACTACTCTACCTCCTAAATGGACGGTGGTGATTCGTTTGATCCTACGGTTGGGAGTAAGTCTCTATACTTCTCCATGAATATTCCTTGAATATTCTACAAGATATTTACAAGGGAATTCTCAAGAATGCTCCTACCATTCTCTAAAAAACTCCTAAATGTGCTAGAGTGTTCTATGTACAAATTGGAGTGCAGGCATTTAGACCATCTTGTGGGCTTGAAGTTGGGCTAACCTCCTCTGCTCGATTTTGGAATATTGGGCAGCCCGTTACATTCTCCCCCACCTAATCCGGCAGCGTCCTCATCGCCTCGTACTCACGAAGTTGCGGTCGGAACTACCACAAGTCTTCTTCAAGTTCTCATGTTGCTTCGGACTCGGATAGCCCCTTTCATTTGATCAAGTATTGAGTACGGGGTAGAACACCTCGCCTCCGAACGATCCTCTTTGTGAGCACCTCTTCAACGTCCTTGTCATATGACTTGGTCACCACGGGAGGTGCTCGCTGTGAATACCCACGACTTGGGTCTTCCTTGTCCACATGATACAACTTCAATATACTAACGTGGAAGACCGAATGAATTTTTAAAGTATCAGGTAGGTCGATGCAATAAGATACCTTACCTACCTTTCCTGTGATTGGAAACGACTCCTCATAACGCCTCAGCAAGCCTTTGTGCATACCTCGTAACGCCTTGAATTGCTGCGGTAGAAGCTTGATGAAGAATCGATCGCCAATGGTATACTCCTTTGGCCATCTCTTCTCGTCAGTCCACTTCTTCATCTTCTTGCGAGCTTTCTCCAATCACGAACGAGCTAAGTCGGCCTGCTCCTCCCGTGACTTAGTTATTCGTTGCCCCGGACTCCGCCCATCTTCTGACATATGGCGAGTGTGTGGAGTCAAAGGTTGTTGTCCGTCGCAGGTGGAACGGGCTTCGTCCCGTGGCCTCTCTCCCGGCGCAAGTTGTATGAAAATTGTGCCACATCGAGGAGTTTGGCCCAATCTTTCTTGTTGGCACTTACGAAGTGCCTCAAGTAACACTCTCGATAAGGCGTTCACCCGTTCGGTTTGTCCATCGGTTTGGGGGTGAAAGCTTGTTGAGAAATTCAACTCCGCCCCGGGAGTTTGAATAGTTCCGTCCATGGCGCCATGTGAACTAAGGTCTCGATCACTTATGATATGGCGTGGTAGTCCCACAATCTTCACCACGTTTTTGAAAAATGCCCTTGTTGTTTCCTCCGTTGTGCAATCCTTTTGTACATGGAATGAACGTTCCGTACTTGGAAAAGCGGTCGACTACCGCCATAATAGACCGAACCGCCGGATTTGAAGCGTGCGCTTATGAAATCCGTTGTGATGGAGTGCCGTGGGCGGATCGGCAATAGGTAGCGGCTTAAGCGATCCCTTGATTGCTTGTTCTCCGTCTTGTCTTACTGGCACACTAGACAAGTCCTCACATAAAGCTCGACGTCGTCCCTCATTTGTGGCCAAAAGTATGCTGCCTCTAGTAGTGCCCTCGTACGCTTTTGGCCCGGATGTTCTGCCAACTTAGTGTCATAGCATTCTTTGATGAGGTCTTTCCTCAAGTTGTCTGTTGGGAATGTATAAACGCCGCCCCGGGTGTAGAGTAGGCCGTCCTCTACCCAAATCTGTTTGGTTTTGCCCTCGCCCTTAGCTTTATAAGCTCCTCACCGTAAGTCGTGCTCGAGCACTTGTCGGATGCGAGTCCCGATCTCTCCTCCAGTCTGCATGGCTGATGGGCACGCAAGCTCCGCCTTGCGGCTTAATGCGTCGGCTACAATGTTGGCCTTCCCAGGTTTGCACTCCAGCGTATAGTCGAACTCGGCTAAGAAGTCACCGCCAACGGATTGCTTTGGGGATAACTTCTTTTGTGTTTTCCGTCTTAATGGTAAAGTGTGATCCCAAAAGATAATGTCGCCACATCCGTGAAAAGGTGAGTGATAGCCGTCATCTCATCTCCTTCTCTTGCGCCGTGAATCGACGCTCGATGTCGTTGAGCTTGTGGCTTTGAACGCTATCGGATGCCCTTTTTGCATCAACACCACTCGATAGCATAGTCGGATCGTCGGTGTGCAACTCAAATGGTTTGCTAAAGTCGGGTAATCTTTAGGACCGGTTCTTGACTTATTGCGGCTTTCAGGTTGTCGAATGCCTCTTGATACTACTCGGACCATTCCCGTGCTTTTCCGCTTCTTAAGCGGTGTGTGAATGGTGCGCCCGTGCTCAATATCCCTGTATAAAACGAGCGGTAATAGTTAACAAGACCAATGAAAGATCTAAGATCGATTCGCAGTGGGGCCTCCCACTCCATGATAGCCTTTATTTTAACTTCATCCATTTGAAGCTTCTCATGCCGATTATGTGTCCCCGAGAAGTGTACTTCCTCCTTCGCGAACGAGCACTTTTCCTTCATGATGTATAAGCGGTTTTCCGCATGCACTGGAAGATGGTGCGTAGGTGGTCGACATGCTCCTCCATTGAATTGTTGTATATAACGATGTCGTCCCGAATAGACCACCACGAACCGTGGGTAGGTGGAAAATCTTGTTCATCAACGTGTAAAACGCGTTGATGGGGCATTGTTAGTCCGGCGTGACTTACCATTAAATGCGATCCATACCAGATTAATGCACGCGTTGTTTTTGGCTCGTCCCTTCCGGTATATGAACTTGGTAGTAGCTTTTCTGCAGTAAGTCCATCTTGGTGTATACTTTGGCACCACCAAGCATGTCAAACAAATCGACAAATTAACGGGATGGGGTAACGATTCTTAATTGTTATCTTATTAAGCGCCCGATAGTCCACGCACATTCTGGCGATCCATGGTGCTTCTTTTGGAATAAGACCGGGCGCCATAAGGTGCTTTGGAAGGCTAATCTTCCCGTGTTTAGCAACTCCGTCGATTTATTACGTAACTCCTCAAGTTACGGTGGAGCCATCCTGGAGTGCCGTAGGCCGGTGGCTTGCACCGCTCCGATCTGTGATCCACCTCACACCTTCGGTGGAAGTTGGTTGGCGATTGGGCATGCATAACATTCTGTTCTCGTCCAACACCTTTTGGATGAGTGGATGAATGTTTTCCTCCTTTTGCACCGGCTCGGTCGATCTGATCCACTCACGCCTGGTGGAAGTTGGTTTTGGCGATTGGCGGCGCATAACATCCTGTTCTCGTCCAATACCTTTTCGATGAGTGGATGAATATTTTCCTCGGTAATAGTGGGTTGGTCCTCCTTTGAGGTGGCTAAGAATGTCGGTTCCCTCCTTTTCACCCACTTTGGTGAGTTGCATGGCCCGACAATTGCTTTGCCTCCCATTGATGCGTAGTGGATGACTCAACATCGGGATCATGCAAGGTGACCACTTTCTCTGCAGTATGCATCTGAATCGAAAGAGGCATAGGTATAGCAAGTCCATCCCAAGCACGACCACTCTCTCTAGTATGCATCTGACCAAAAGGGCATAGGTATAGCGGTTACCTTGCATAGAAAGTCCATCCCAAGCATGACCTTGAAATCATCCATTGGTGCCACCGAGAAATCCACTGCCCTTCCAGTGCTGGTCGTAGCTCTACCCACCATCTTCCGGGTATTGCGGAAAACCAATTGTACATCAAGAAGGAGAAGTGCTCGTTTGTGAAGGAGAAAGTACTTTTTTGGGACATATAATCGGGCATGGAAGCTTGAGGATGGGCGAAGCTAAGATAAAAACTATCATGGAATGGGAGGCCCCAGGCCAAAGTAATCGAACTTCGATCTTTTCTTGGTTTTGTTAACTATTACCATCGTTTCATACAAATGATATTAAGCACGGGCGACACCGCCCTCGGATGATGGATCCGCTTAAGAGCGTTCAACAACCTAAAAGCTGCATAATTGAAGCGGGTCTAGCATTACCCGACTTTAGCAAGCCATTTGTTAGTTGTACACCGGCGCATCTGGCTTTGCTATTAGAGGGGTGTTGATCACGAAGGGCATCCGATAGCGTTCAAAAGCTCGCAAGCTCAATGACACCGGCGCGGGTACATGATGCAAGAGAAGGAGATGACGGCTATACTTGAAATTAGAACACTCACTTGAGAAATTAGAACACCGACCGATTTGAATTGCTTGAGACTAACCTCGGGCGCTTGTATTTATAACAAAAGAATACAATCAAGATCCTTGATTTTAGGGATAAAATCAAGATCCTATATCTATACAAATCGAAAAAGAATCAAGATCTAATCTAGATAAATCGAAAGATATACAAGATATTTACATACAAGAAAATAGATATGTGAAATATCTAAACAAATCGAAGGAGATATCGAACAAATCGGGAGATATCTCAACACTCCCCTCAGTCAGGTGCATATATATCATAGGCATCAAACTTGGTACATATATAAGATATCCTCGGGCTCTGAGAGAGATTTAGTGAAGATATCGACTAGGCGATCATTTGATTTCACAAAGGATGTAACAATCGCCGGAAAAAGAATCTTTTCGCGGATAAAGTGGCAATCAATCTCTATGTGCTTAGTCCGCTCATGGAAGAAGACAGGATTAGATGCGATATGTAAAAGCTGCACGGTTATCACAAATGAGACCCATCGACTCAATCTTGCAAAACTTCAATTCATCCGAGAAGTTGTTTCAACCAAAGTTCACATGTAGTGAGAGCCATAGCTCGATATTAAACTTCACGCGCTTGACTGCAACAACACTTTCGCTTTGCTTTTCCAAGAAATAAGATTCCCTCCAATAAGAACCTGATAACCAGGAGGTTGGCGTCGATCACTAGGACATCCAACCCAATCGCATCAGATATGCAATGACATTAGTGTGACCTCTGTTCTCGTAAATTAATCCTCTTCCTGGAGACCCGCGATATATCTCAAGATGCGGACCACCGCATCCCAACGAGTCATCACATGGAGAATTAAGGAATTGACTCGCTACACTAACGGCAAAGGATATGCCAGGTCAGTTATAGTAAGGTAATTTAGCTTCCCAACCAACCGTCGATATCTACCCAGTGCGAAAAGGACTCCCGACCCTACAAAGCTTGGTATTTGGATCCATAGGTGTGTCAACGGGTTTGCAATCTAACATCGATCTCCTCCAAAATGTCGAGAGCATACTTCCTCCGAGAAATGGCAACACATGTCTTTTTGAGCTACTTCAATTCGAGGAAATATTAGTGGAAACCCAAATCCTTGGTTTGGAAGTGTTGAAACAAATACCGCTTAAGATCCACGAATACCACTCTGGTCATTTCTGTAATAACAATGTCATCTACATAAACAATTAGATAAATGCATTGATTAGTAGAAGAATGTCTATAGAAAACCGAATGGTCGGCTTCATGCGAACTATGCCAAAATTTTGAAGAATCAATACGCCAAACCATGCTCTAGGACTCGCTTGAGTAGTATAAGGCTTTTCGCAATCTACAAACAAAACCACGAGACTCACTGAGCAACGAACCCGGGCGGTTGCTCCATATATACCTCCTCAACTAAGTCACCATGTAAGAATGCATTTTTGATGTCTAATTGATAAAGAGGCCAATTACGCATAGCCGCCGTAGATAGGAAAAAGGCGAACCGAGGCCATTTTTGCAACGGGAGAAAAAGTGTCACCATAATCGAAGCGAAAAATTTGAGTATAACCTTTAGCTACAAGACGAGCTTTGAGCGATCAATCGACCATCGGGGCCGACCTTGATTGTGAACACCCGTATGCAACCAACAATAGATTTCCTGCGGGGGACGCGAGTGTCAAGTCCGGTTAGAATCTGAGTCGTCATCTCATCAATCATACCCGCCATCACGGATCTTTGAAGTGCTTCCCGAGCAGTTTAGGAATTGACCACGAGAAGAAAGAAGCGGAACCTGAAATGCATAATGGGAGGGGATAGACGGTGATAACTCAAAAAGTTATAAATTGGATGAGGGTTTCTAGTAGAACAGTACGCTGCGAAGAGCTACTGGCATTTCCACATGTTGTTGATTGGGCGAAGCGGGGTGAGAGAGTGGAACAGGAGATGAATCACCGCCTCTTCAATGACAAGTTCCTCTATTGGAGAGCGGGGCGAGGGCGCGTTGATAAGTAATGAGAGGAACGGGAGTGGAAGACTACGATGTATTCGAGCGAGCAAGTTAGGACCAAATGGGAGAGAAAGGAGAAGCTGGTAATACACGAGAGACCGACTCTTGTGTTTTTGAGGAAGTAAAGAACGGAGTATCTTCAAAGAAGGTGACATCGGTGAGACATAGAAGCGATGACTTGAAGGAGAATAACATCGGTATCCTTTCTCGAACTCGAGAATAACCAGGAAGATGCATTTGATAGCACGAGCACTTTAATTTGTCGAGACACTGGAGTAAGATCATGAACAAAAGCAGGTAGAACCAAAGACACGAGGGAACTTTGTAGTGAGTTTCATTAGGGAATAAAAGAGAATGAGGCACTTTGTTGTTTAGAGATGAAGAAGGCATTCTATTAATCAAATACCCGCCGATAAGAAGCGCATCACCCCAAAATTTTATAGGTGCATTGGCATGTATCAACAAGGTGCACGCGAGTTTCAATAATATGACGATGTTTTAGTTCCCGCAATGCCGTTTCTTTGAGGGTATGAGGACAACTTGATTGATGAACAATACCATGAGATGTCATAAAACTATTGAAAGACACGAAAAATACTCTTTTGCATTGTCGGTCGTAAAACACGTATAGAATGCCCAAACTGTGTTCGAATTTCATTGTAAATTTTTGAAATATAGTAAATAACTCAACGTTCTTTCATTAAGAAAATCCATGTACATCTAGAAAAATCATCGATGAAAGTAACAAAATACCTAAAACCTAACATAGAACTGACACGACTCGGACCCCACACATCTGAGTGAACAAGATCAAAAGGGGAATTTGCCTGATGAACAATTCTGCTGGTAAAAAGGAAGCCCGAACATGTTTACCAGTGACAAGGTTCACACTCAAAGGCTATGAGAAAGACCGGAAACCATTTTCTTCAATTTATTCAAGTTTGGGTGACCTAGATGATGATGAATGAGATTTGGAGACTCTGTAGTAGTGCAAACAGTAGAGGATGGAGACTGAAAGTAGTAGAGACCATGTGATTCATATCCTGTACCAATCGTCCGCCCCGTACTCCGGTCCTGTATACAAAAATTATTGGCAGTGAAGGTTATAGAACAATCAAGAGTTCGAGCTAGTTGACTAACAGAAACTAAATTGAGAGACCCAGGTACAAAAAGAAGCAAATTTAGAGATAATGAAGGAAAAGGTGTGGCGTGACCAATGCCTGTGACTTTAGCTTTTGAACCATCAGCTAGGGTGATGTGGCGAGAAATGTTAGGATGAGACAAATTTAGAAAAAGTGAGGGATTACCACTATGTGATCGAAATCACGGAATCGAGATCCGAGGATCAACAGACGATGAATGGGAAAGACAAATAGAATTACCAGTATAGGCGGCAAGCTGCGAAGCTTGCGGGTTGCCTTGTATTGGAGAAACTCCTTGTACTCAAGATTCGACATAAAATTGTGATGACGGTGGTGTCATCACTTTGAATATCGAGAAGTCAAGGTTGAGAATAAATGACATTTGTGGACTTATCGGGGAATCGATCAATTGATAACACTTTTCCTGGTATGTCCCATACGGTTACAATGTGAGCACTTGGGGCGACCATTCCCGTTCCATAGCCACCCTTCCTCGACGCACGACCACGGCCTCCACGTCCAACAACAAATGCGAGGATTACGAACTTAGTTGAGATCGACTCGACATAGATTACGGATGAGGAACTGCGTAGCGGGCGACTAACAAGTTCTTACGTGGTGGGAACACTAGATTAGTCGAAATTTGGTTCGCACAGATTCAAAATCCTTGTGAAGCCCGTGAAGGAGTAACACCATACACATGTTATCAAGTTTGTTGATCATCTTAGTAAAGGTCATCACCCAAATCAAAGCAATTTGACCTCATCAATGGTGACTGTGCTTTATTGAGATCGAAGGAAGATCGGATCTGTCATCGAAGGGTAAATAAATTATGAACAACATCATAGAGGCGTTGGACGTCATTCGAATATACATCTCGAGCTTTCTTCCAAAATGTCGTGTACGTTTTGTAAGGGCGAAAGTAAACTAATAGTTTTGAATCAATTGATTGCCACAAAAGAGCCACCAATCGCGTGCATCGACTTTCTTCCATGCTCACGTTCGGTTTCAACAATATCACCCGCTTTTTTGCTCAGTGATCGGATAAACCTTGACGAAAGAACCACATCTCGGCAATTTTGCTTGCCAATCCATATAATTTTTCCCGATAAGTTTCTCCGACGTGATAGAGATTGCCGGAGAACACAAAAAGATCTGAAGCGACTTGTTTGTAGAAGGTCACCTGCCATTAGAAAGAAGAAGAACCCGGAGAGGCAACACACAAGAATTGTGTAAAATGTAGAACCACGAAAGAAAGAGATTAGTGGATGATTTTGATCGAAAGATATATTGGGAACCTTTTTTTTTTTTTAAATCGGGCCCACAAGATGTGGGCTCGATACCAACTTGAAATTAGAACACTCACTTGAGAAATTAGAACACTGGGTGATTTGAATTGCTTGGTAACCACCGGCGCTTATGTATTTATAACAAAAGAATACAATCAAGATCCACTTGATTTTAGGGATAAAATCAAGATCCTATATCTATACAAATCGAGAAAGAATCAAGATCTAATCTAGATAAATCGAGAAAGATATACAAGATATTTACATACAAGAAAATAGATATGTGAAATATCTAAACAAATCGAGGAGATATCGAGAACAAATCGGGAGATATCTCAACGGCTATCATTCATTTTGTCTACGGTGTGGCGACATTATCTTTTGGGGTTACCTTTACCATTAAGGCGGACAATGATGTTGCCACGAGCTATTTGAACTTCAAAGAAAAGCTATCACCAAAGCAAGCCCGTTGGCGGGATGTTTTAGCGGGTTCGACTACACACTGGAGTACAAACCGGGAAGGCAACGTTGTAGGCGCGCGTTAAGCCGCAAAGCGAGCTTGCGACCATCGGCCGCGCCCGAGGAGATATCGAGACCCGCGTCAAGCCGAGGCAGGCACGACCACTGTGCGAGGGCTTATGAAGCTAGCGATGAGAGCAAAACCAGCGATTTTGGGTAGAGGATGGCTCTCTACCAAAAAGGAGCGGCGTTTATACGTTCCCAAATGGGACGGCTTGAGGAGGGACCTCATCAAAGAATGCCACGTCACTAAGTGGGCGGGACATCCGACAAAAGCATACGAGGCGCTCTACTAGAGACAACATACTTTTGGCCACAAATGAGGGACAATGTCGAGCTTTATGTGAGGACTTGTCTTGTGTGCCAAAAAAACAAGGCGGGGAATAAGCAAATCGGCGGGATCGCTCGAGCCGCTACACGCACCATTGTCGGCCGATCCATGGCACTCCATCACCATGGATTCCATAAGCGCATTACTAAATCCGAAGGGTTCGGGTCCGTTATGGTGGTGGTCGGCGACGCTTTTTCAAATGCGGAACGTTTATACCATGTAAAAGGATTGCAAATGAAGGAAGCCGCGAGGGCATTTTTCAAGAAGCGTGGTGAAATCTTGGGGACTACCACGTCATATCATATGTGATCGAGACCATCGTTTCACGTGGCGCTTATGGACGGAACTATTCAAATTCCTTGGGGCCAGTTGAACTTTTCAACAAGCTTTCACCCCCAAACCAACGGACAAACCCGAGCGGGTGAATGCATTATTGGAATGTTACTTGGGACTTCCGTGAGTACCAACCGAGAAAGCTTTGGGCCAAACTCCTCGATGTGGCACAATTTTCATACGACTTGTGCGAAGTGAGGCCACGAGACGAAGCCCGTTCGAGCTTGCGGCGGGGCATCAACCTTTGACTCCACACACCTCCCGGCAGTAGTAGATGGACCGAGTCGGGAGGCAAACGAAAATGGCTAAGTATTGGGAGGAAGCGGGCCGACTTAGCCCGTACATGCTTGGAGAAAGCCCGCAAGATGAAGAAGTGGGTTGGCGACAAGAGGCGACCAAATGAGTATACCATTGGCGATCAAATCTTCATCAAACTTCTACCACATCAATTGGCGTTACGAGGTATGCATAAAGGTTTGGTGAGGTGTTATGAGGGTCGTTTCCAATCACGGGTAAGGTAGGTAAAGTATCTTGTGCATCGACCTACGATGCTTTAAAAATTCATCCGGTCTTCCACGTTAGTATGTTAAAGTCAGTATCATGTGTACGAGGGCGACCCAAGCCGTGGGTATTCACGGAGCACCTCCCGTGGTGACCAAGTCATATGACAAAGACGTTGAAGAGGTGCTCACAAAGAGGATCTTTCGGAGGCGAGGTGTTCTACCCGTACTCAATACTTGATCAAATGGAAGGGGCTATCCAAGTCCGAAGCAACATGAGAACTTGAAGAAGACTTGTGGTAGTTCCAACCGCAACTTCGTGAGTACGAGCGATGAGGACGCTGCCGAATTAGGTGGGGGAGAATGTAACGGGCTGCCCAATCTTCCAACATTGAGCTAGGAGGTTAGCCGAACTTCAAGCCCACAAGATGGTCTAAATGCCTAGACCTAATTGTACATAGAACACTCTAGCACATTTAGGAGTTTTTTAGAGAATGGTAGGAGCATTCTTGAGAATTCCCTTGTAAATATCTTGTAGAATATTCAAGGAATATTCATGGAGAAGTATAGAGACTTACTCCCAACCGTAGGATCAAATGCATCACCACTGTCCATTTTAGAAGGTGGAGTAGTATAAATAGGGCATGACTTCAATTGTAAACCAACAAGTCTTGTAAGCAAGTTTGAGTGAATAAATATAAGAGAGCTAAGGCCACACGGTTCATTGTTAAGGGAACAAGTCCGTGACAGGTTGTATCAAGGCCCGGTTTGGGCACAAGTGTTGTGAAGTGATGGCGTGATGGCGGCGGCAACAAAGGCGTTGTGTCGATGGTGAAAGATGCCCGTGGGACTACGATTCCGGTTTGAAACCTGATTTCGATTCCATTTGACCACCCCTATGCTTATACTCGTGTCGAGCAATGATATAAAAGAAGTGAACTGAGAAGTGATAAAATTGTCGTAACTTTGTAGCATGTTGAGGCACATATACGCTTGCGTGTGGTCCGCACCCTAGATATATGATACGTCGATGTGGGCGGGCTGCTGAATATCTTTGGAGGGGACAAAAATGTATGATACGTCAATGTGGCGGACTTGCGAATATGTGGGTCCCATTGTATAGGTCCTCACTGCACTCGTCCTCCTCGGCTCGGTAGCTCTAGTGCGCTCTGCGTGAGATCCTGTGGGATGGATCGGTGGCTACTCTGCGGGTAATCCAGGAAGGCGTCTTATGTTGGCCGTCCCATACGAAACTCGTGTCGTAGGTGATCCACCGGGCGAGGTCATTGACAAACATCTCGAACACTAATCGATAAGCAAGGTACACTACAAAAATACATGTTTGGCCGTATCATTACACTATGCAATAAGTATTTAAGAGTACATAATACTAAAATCACAAACATCTTACCCACAAATCATCAGTAGCTGCTTGTGCGCTAAGCCGACATCCATTTTGTCGTATGCAAGTTTGGGGCGATATAAGTCGTCGGGTAATGTTATTATACCAAATATGATAACCATGTTCTCGTTGGGGCATCACCATAAGTTACATGCGTGACGATAAAGGTCGCGGCGAGCCCAATCTTGCACTCAATCGCGTGATCAATCAAAAGCGGTCGGTCCGTCGAGTAAAGGAATGTAGTGTCATATGTGACACTAATACTGATATCGAGGAATATCTTTGCCGCATCTCGAATGTTTATCACTCGCTCTGGGGGATGAATCCCCACAATAATGTATTAATGAGAGGACACTGGATCTCCATAGGCGAGTAATGCATCGTGGTCCAAGTCCGCTAATATCCGTGGCTTTAGTGATGAGACGATTCGGCATGCGGCAACATATTCCCGATGTTATATAAGAGTCACATATGGCACTACATTCCTTTACTCGTCGGACCGGTGACCGACGTTTGATTAACTACTTATCATCTTTGATTGGGTGCATTATTGGAGCTCGGCGCAACCTCTATGGTCACAACAAAACTTATTGGTGATGGCCCCATGTAGAGCATGATTATCATATCGGTATAATAACATTACTCGGCGACTTATATTGCCGCTAAACTTGCATCTTGTTAAAGCTAATGTATATAATAAATAGAATCAATATTTTAGGGAACATAGTGGAATATTTTAGGGAACATAGTGGAGTACTTTAGGGTGCTTTAGGGAGTGAGTGGGTGGATTTTAGGGTATGTGTCTCCAACATTCCTTGTATAAATATGTAACCATTTAATGAAGAAGGATTAAGTTCTCTCAAACTATTTTACATGGTATCGAGCACCCGAGGTTTGGTTTGGAGGCGATGGTGGGGTGGACCCCGACCCGTTTGGTTTGGCACGCTCGGCATGAGGCGGGTGTTAGAGTTTGTGTTTGTCCCACATCGCCTTTATTCTTGGGCTGTTATTATGTATAAATGTGGGTTGGGCACCCTCTCCCTTTGAGCTAGCTTTTGGGGATGAGTTCTACCCAAGCCCATTTAACATGGTATCGAGCAGTTTCTAAACCCTAGTTTTATTTTTTTCAAAAATCTCGGTTTTCATTTTCAGAAATTCCAGTTTCTGATTCCAATTTCAGTTTTTTTTTCCCCCAGAACCCTCGTTTCTGTTTCAATTCTGTGGGAGTACTGTTCACTGTTCACCTGACAGCCTGACGAGAGTACTGTTCACGCAAGTACTGTTCATTTTGGAATTACTGTTCATCCCCGGAAACACTATTCACGGACAGAAAAAAATATTGTTCTACTCGGAAATACTATTTTTTTTTTTTTTTTTGCCACCTAGCATAACCGCCACCACTTGCGCTGTGCCTCCCGCCGTTCGGTCATTTTCCGAGTTTTGTCGTTATCGTTGTCGCGAACGCACTTGTTCACACGCGCTCACGGCAGTCCCCTGTTGAGGTCAAGTTACCTCATTTCTCTGTGTTTTGAGCTCTTATCCGATTGGGTTTGTTTTAAGATTTACTTTATCAATTATTTCTTGCTAGTTGGCACACCTTACTTCCACTTTTCGACCTTTTACTCTTTTTTCTGGTCTGTCCGGTTTGACCAGTTTGACCCTTTGATATTAATTTTTTCGATTTTAGTCGGCGCCGTGTTGGCTTTATTGAAAATGTACACAAATGGACATCAAAATAATGAAATTCGGGGATCTTATCGAACAACATTATGCATCGCTATTGTCATGAACCAGGACACATTAAGAAGGATTGCCCAAAGTTACATCGAAAGAATCGGTTCAACCAATCAAGATATCTTGCTTTTGCTAATGGGCCTCACGAGTATATTTCAATTTACGCGATGAATATGCTAAGTTCTTACGATGCAAGAATCTCTAAAGTCTTCATCTATTCCCATCACAACCATAAGCGATTCGGGTAAAATACCAACATGTCTTGTTTCCTCATCTTCCAATGGGTAATTGACTGCAGTGCAACGGATCACATGACAGTAATCGTGACATATTTACTTCCTTTAAATCTCATGCTTCAAATTCTTGATTACTTTAGCGGATGGATCCACATCTCATGTATCGGATCCGACACCATTATCCCAACACCATCGCTTCCTTTACAATGCATGTCTTAAATCTGCTGACTTATCCTTTAATTTGATTTGTTAGTAAACTTACTCGTTCCTTAATTGTTGCATCTCATTCTTTCCCGATTTTTGCTTGTTTCGGGATCTTGTGACGAAGAAGATTATTGGTAAACGACATGAATGGGGGTCTCTACATCCTTGATACTCAAATTCCCAAGTCTATTGCATGTTACGGAATTGTGACCCCTTTTGAAGCGCATTGTCGGTTAGGTCATCGCCATTACCTTTGTTGAAGAAAATTTGCCCACAATTTTCGAGTCTTTCTACATTAGATTGTGAGTCATGTCGGTTTGCTAAACACCATCGTTTGAGTTCGATCCTCGAGTCCAAAAACGAGCTACCTCTCCTTTTGCATTAGTCGTTCGATGTTTGGGGTCCTTGTCTATAGTGTAAAATAGGGTTTAAATACTTCGTTACTTTCATTGATGACTATTCTCGTATGACATGGTTATTTTTATGAAAACTTCGTTACAATTGTTTACTCATTTTACTACCTTTTGTCTTGAAATTAAAACTCGATTTAATGTCAACGTCAAATTTTGAGAAGTGATAATCTTTAAGAATACTTATCGATTATTTTCAAAAATATATGGCCCACATGGCATTATTCATCAAACTTCTTGCGTGGATCGCCATCTCGAAATGGTGTTCTTGAGCGAAAAAATAGGCATCTCCTTGAGACCGCTAGAGCTTCTATTATTTCAAATGAAGGTTCTAAACATTTTTGGTCGATGCGGTTTATTTTTGTTTTTTGATTAATAGAATGCCCTCTTACATTCTATCTGGTGAAATTCCTTTTCAAATCCTTTTTCCCAATAAGGCCCTATTTCCCATTGAGCGAGGACATTCGGGTGTACTTGCTTTGTTCGGGATATTCGACCACAAGTTACAAAACTTGACCCAAAATCTCTAAAGTGTGTTTTTCTTGGATATTCCCGAGTGCAAAAGGTTATAGATGTTATTGTCGATCTTAATAGGTATCTCGTGTCTCACCGCGTCACATTTCTAGATCAAACACCCTTTACCTATTCTTCGATATTGTTCCCTCGAGGCAACGCGATGATATACTAATCTACACCTTTGTTGCATCCTCTAGTTATGACCCATCCATCTCTCTACTAAACCTCGATAACACAAGTTTATTGTCGTTGCCGCCAACCATTTAACATATCTGCTTACGCTCTGCTTGACTCGACTCCATGTCTCTGCGCCCGATTCTTCCGTCATCGATTCGGATCAAGTCATGACTTTCTATTGCTCTTCGTAAAGGTAAACGGCGGTGTACTTATCCGATGTCTTCATTTGTGTCATATAGTCATTTATCACCATCCTCATGCTCTTTTATTGTATCGCTTGACTCTATCACTATACCTAAAACTACTCATGAAGCTTTATCTCATTCGGGTTGGCGTAAAAATTTATGATTGAGAGATGAATGCTTTAAACAATAATGGTACTTGGGACTTAGTGAACTTACTGCAGGTAAAAAGGCTATTGGTTGTAAATGGGTGTTTGCTGTTAAAACTAATCCAGATGGAACTATTGCTCGATTGAAAGCTCGACTTGTTGCTAAGGGATATGCTCAAACATATGGAGTCGATTATTCTGACACTTTTTCTCCTGTTGCTAAGCTCACATCTGTCCGGTTGTTCATTTCTATGGCAGCCACATATTCTTGGCATTTACATCGATTAGACATCACAAATGCATTTCTTCATGGTGACCTTCGGAAGAAGTTTACTTGGAGCAACCACCTGGTTTTGTTGCTCAGGGGGAGTTTGGGAAAGTTTGTCGTCTTCGTAAGTCTTTATACGGTTTGAAACAGAGTCCTCGAGCATGGTTTGGAAAGTTTAGTCGGGCTATTGAGCATTTTGGGATGAAGAAGAGTAAATCCGATCATTCGGTTTTCTACAAACAGTCTACAGCCGGTATCATTCTATTAGTGGTTTACGTTGATGATATTGTCATTACTGGAAGTGATAATAGTGGTATCTCATCTCTGAAAGCGTTTCTTCATACCCAATTTCATACAAAAGATTTAGGGGCACTAAAGTAGAATTGAAGGTTTCTCGAGATCTTGATCGGGATCGAAAGAAGATCGAAGATCTACTTCCCGAGGTTATGTGTATTTGTTGGAGGCATTTGGTGTCATGGAAAAGCGAAGCGAAAATGTAGTTTCACGGTCGAGTGCAGAATCAGAATATAGAGCTATGGCCAAATCTGTGTGCGAAATAATGTGGATACATCAGCTTCTCACTGAAGTGGGCCTTAAAGTTTCTATACCTGCTAAGTTATGGTGCGACAACCAAGCTGCACTTCACATTGCGTCCAATCTCGTCTTTCATGAACATGAACAAAAGCATATTGAGATTGATTGTCACTTCATTCGTGAAAAGATTCAGGAAGGTTTGATTTCTACAGGATACGTGAAAACTGGAGAGCAATTGGGAGATATCTTCACAAAAGCTCTTAATGGGTTTCGGATTGATTATCTTTGTAACAAGTTGGGCATGATAAATGTGTATGCTCCAACTTGAGGGGGAGTGTTAAAGCTAATGTATATAATAAATAGAATCAATATTTTAGGGAACATAGTGGAATATTTTAGGGAACATAGTGGAGTACTTTAGGGAGTGCTTTAGGGAGTGAGTGGGTGGATTTTAGGGTATGTGTCTCCAACATTCCTTGTATAAATATGTAACCATTTAATGAAGAAGGATTAAGTTCTCTCAAACTATTTTACACATACAACAAATGGATACCGGCCGTGAGACACATCAACTCGTGATCTTGTGTTTGTGATTTTAGTATTATGCATTCTTAAATACTTATTGCATGGTGTAATGATACGGTCAAACATGTATTTTGTAGTGTACCTTGCTCGATCGGTTAGTGTTAGTGCGATGACCCCGGTCGATGGATCACCCGCGACACGAGTTTCGTGATGGGATAGCGACATGAGGCGTCTTCTTGGATTGCTACGAGCGACCCAACTGATCCATCCACTGAGGAGCCTACGCAGGAGCGTACTAGAGTTACCGAGCCTAGGAGGACGAGTGCAGGGAGGACCTATAGCACTGGGGTCCCCCCACATATTCGGTAGGTCCGTCCACATTGACATATCATATATTTTTGTCCCCTCCACACTGCAGGCATATGTGTGTTGCAGGTTATGACAGTTTTATCACTCCTCAGTCCACTTCTTTTACATCATTGCTCGACACGAGTATAGGCACCTCGTACCCACTTAGACATCAGTATCCATCCGACTTCATGCGTTAGGATTTGCAGACGTCATCTATTCCATTTTCGAGTGGACTCGACTGGGGTTACAGAGATGGAGAGTCGACTTCACCATCTGTATCAGATCAGCATGATGATAATCGATTATCAGGATCATGACTAGAGGAGAGCACACGAGTGAGATATCCACCCAGACGTGGCACCGGAGGACATATAATTTAGGATTATGCTGTTAATGTAGTTTATTTTGTTTTTTAAACTAATTCCTTTTAAATTAACTGTAGATTAACTAAATCATAATTAAGTCTAAATTGCTATTATATATCGCTTTTTTTTCCTCTAAAACTAAAAAAGAAAAAAAAAAATCATGAAGCACAAACTTGTGTTGCGCTTCATTTTGACGAGAAAAAGAAAACATGAAGCGCAAGAAGTGTTTGAGCCTTGTTTTAAAGCTCAAATGTCTTCTGCGCTTCATCTTGCCAGGGGAAAAAATTTATCACATGAAGCGCAACATGGCTTTGAGTAAAAGGCTCAAACACATGTTGCGCCTACACTTACTATTTACAACACCTTCCAAAACCACCAATATTTGTCAAATGATTTTCAAAACCACCATACTTTGTCAAAAAGCCCCTTGTTTCATGTGAAATGTCTAATTATCATTCACATTAACACTAGGAAAATTGTCTAAATTGCAATTTCCTGTCATGGAAATGACCACTTACTCTTGTAAAAATATATATCAAGTTTAATTGTGTTAATAATTCAAGCATAAAGCAATTAACCAGGGCTTGTCTGTATGTTTGCATATCTTCATTGTGATTTGATTAAATAAAGTTCATATAGGTGGGAGCCCAAGACAAGTGGAAGATGTCCTTTGTCATGCCCTCAAAGTACGGTGCCAACTTGCCGTCACCAAAGGATTCATCTGTGACTATAAAAGAGGTGCCAAAAAGGGTCATCGCAGTTGTTGCCTTTTTTAACTCAACTGTATTCCATGGGGAATTAATTGATTCACACACACAAACATGTTATATGTTTTTACTCATTCACATGTTATCTTAGTAATACTACTTATTTTTATGCTTTAACCAAACATTAATCTACTCCGCGACAAAGACACTGGAACATGGATTTCTAGGAAATAAGTGTGACTATTTGATGCTGATAATTTGTAGGAAGAATACCAAATAACTGGTGCATTTTAAGTTCATTTTAATTGAAGGATTTTTATTTGTGGAGAGGATTTGGGAGAATGAATTCATATAGACTCCGTAGAAGATGAATTTAAAATCAACCACAATAACTCAAAAAAAAGCTTAAAGTAGGATTCAAGAATTTGAAATTCTTTGTATAATGAGATAATCCAAACAAATACATTGGATTTGTTATTATAGATTTAAATCCTCAATTTCAAATCCATCAATCCAAATTAAGCCTAAGAGAACAAGTCCATTCCGAGGCAGAATTCACTTAATTTGAGTCTTTGACTGTCTGTTTTATTCAACTAAGTAAAGGGATATTTACAGAAACTACTCTAGGGGTATGGGGTAATTGCAAAAAAACCCAGGGAAATTTAAAAATAACAAGAAAAACCCTGAAGTTTGGTTCCGCCTTAAATTGAAGGGGGTAACTGTAATATTTTTACAAATGTAAAAGAGGTGTGAAAGAGTTGAAGTGTAATATAAAATCAAATCTCAAGGGGATTTTTGTAGTTTTATGTAACCTCTGATTTTTGTAATTACCCCAAACCTCAGGGGTAGTTTTTGTAATTACCCCCAAGTAAAATGATGAAGAATCTTCTTAATTGAATGTCACATACTGAATCTCGCGGAGCACTGCAAGTTGTCTTGATTGATTGAGAATTGGTGCAAACAATGTTTCTTTTGAGGAGCAAATGCATTTTCCTTTTTTCTTTGTTTCTTATGTTCTTGATTTTCAATTTGAGTCAGGATTTGTTACTGATGAAGAAGTTGAACGACGTGAATCAACACTCAGGCGCTTACTGAAAAACGACCCGGAGTTTAGTGTAAAAGAGGGTGTCTCCGTAGAAGTTGCACGGGTAATCTATTAACCAAACAGCCATATACATGAAGAGACAAAATGGGATCCATGGTATATTTCTTCTAAAATCTTCTAATCGTTTTACGTTTCATTGTGCAGTACAACCCGCCCTTTACACTTCCATTCAACCGTCGTAATGAAATTGCTCTTGAAGTTGAAAGGAAGCAAACATAGCTCAGTTTCTGGTATGAAGCCTATGCTCGTTCTTGTGTAAATGCTTATTTACGAATATCGTGCTGTATAAAGTGACTATATTGCTTGTAAAGCTATTGTATAGATGCAAATAAATATGTTCACATGAAGACAAGCATGCTGTATGCTTGTTTTGATGTTTTGAAACTATCTTCAATTGTATACAAAAATACTAATTTGATACAGGGTGAAGTAATATTAGTTTTATAGAAGAAATGGGAGGTTAATATTCTAATTTAAGGACATATTCAATAATATGAATGACATGGATTAACTTTTTATGCATGAGAATTCTTTTTAATACTTTAGTATAATTCAAAAATGAAGAATGCGACCAAATTAAACCTGACTTTCCTCAATAACTACAGAGAATGTATTAGTTTTAAGGGATAATTACCAAAACACCCCTAAGGTTTGTGCTAAATGCTAATTACAAAAAACCGAGAGATTTTTGAAAAATATAAAATCGCCCTTGACTTTTGAATCGCCTTACATTTCACCCGTCATAAGAAAAAAAAACTTCAAAAAACCCACCGACATTTATTGAAATATCACGGGTTAACCTTTAAATTTAAGACAAAATCAAACATGAGTTTTTTTTTGTAATATTAAAAATATCTGGATTTTTTGTAATTAACCCAAACCTCGGGGTGTTTTGTAATTATCCCTAGTTTTAATGTGAGAAAACAAATCGTAACAGTAAAAAGAACTTAGCTTTAAAAACATAAAATTTTCAAAATAAGTAAAAATATAAAAATTAAAGTCTTTTAATATTTACTAAAATACTACCACTAGCTTGTAGCTCAGTGGTATCGCTCACCCTTTGTAAGGGTGTTGACCGGGTTCGAACCTGTCTTTCAGCTTCTTCAAAATTTATTCTCTCCACTCCAACCAAGATCTCCCAACTTATTAAAAAAAATACTAACTTACTGAGTATCCATTAACTTTTATATGTTTGTAATAAGTACATAGTTTTGTAAAAAATTAAGTTTGGTCATTTTATTATTTTTGAAATAATATCAGACTAAAATCTAAACTATGAGGTAAAAGATAAATAAATACATCTAACTGGTTTGTCCATGAAAAAATAATCCATTTGAAAATAACATCCTAAATATTATATTACTAAACAATAGCTCTGTTATTAAGCTAAGGCCTCTTACTTCATTTTGAAAATTATGTATTTGAAAAATTGTAAAAGGCATGTATGGTATTGGAAAGTTTAGTTTATTCATGTATTATGTCTTATGGTTTTGTCCTTGAAAAAGAGTCTCTTGGGGTTTTACCACAAACCTCTTGCATGCTCGTTCGATGGGGATTGAATCCTTCCTCAGTAGTACGTATTGAATTGCATATTTATTGAACATGAATTATTGTCCAAGACATGTGAGACTTTGGCTATATCCTAGATGCAAAATTAAGGTTGTTATTTGTGTTGAAGGATTTAGGAACTAATATTCCAATAACCTATAATAACAAATTCTGGACTTGTTTGAATAATTTCAAGCAATAAACTTCAAATCATTTAGCACTCACTTTGAGCTATTTCCTTGTCATCAATCCATTTGAAATCCCTTCATCCAAACACAACTTAAGAGAATTGGCCCGGTCCCCGTCCCTCCAAAACTGTAGCTTGACCCGGCCTTTAAACCAGATTGGCCGGGCCGGGCTCATTTTGACACCTCTAAGGATCACATAGAGCCATGCATGAAGAAACTGGACACAAGTCGAAACCAGTTCACCGATGATATCTAAGGCTTCATTTGGATTCAAGGATTTGAAGTTGAGGATTTAAAAATCCATAATAACAAATCCATTAAACTTGTTTGGGTAATCTCATAATTTAATGGTTTCCAAATCCTTAGCTCCTATATTTTGAAGTAGTTGTGGTAGATTTCAAATTCATCTTAGATGGAATCATTTGAAATCATTTTCACAAATTCTCCCCTCAAATTCAAATCCGTTCATCCAAATGCAACCATAGAGTTTTTTTCTTTCAGCCAAATAGAGTATATATATATATATACTTGGAAGTTGAATTATTTGGGGCATCTGCAAGATTGGTTGCTTCATATAGGCTGATATAGTGAACAACATTTTTTGGGGATAATTACAAAAACACCCTGAGGTTTGGGTTAATTACAAAAAAAAAAAAACAGATTGTTTCAAAATTACAAAAAAAAAAAAAAAAACTTCAGTTTCATTTTGTCTTAAATTTAAGGGGGTAACTGTAGTATTTTTGCAAATGTCAGGGTTTTTTTGAAATATTTCCGAAAATCAACGGGAAAAATGTAAGACGGAATCAAACTTCAAGGGGTTTTTGTAATTTTCAAAGAACTCTAGGTTTTTTTGTAATTATCCCAAACCTTAGGGGTTTTTTGTAATTATCCTTTTTTTTTTTTTGCAGTACAGTGTACATCATATGTGTATGTTGAACCACAACTGAGAAGTGTCATTTATATTTGTGTAGAAAGAAAGCTTTCTATATCTCTGTTAACCTTACAATTTCCTAGCTAGATCATGTTGTATATATAGATCACCTTCTCTCTAGAAAACCCTTAAATTAATTAAGGGTAAATTACCAAAACTACCCCTGAAATTTAATCTGCATCCATAAACCTCCAGTTATCTTGAAAAATTACAATACCCCTTTAAGGTATTACAAAATATCCTCTATCGAGGGTCCAATTTGCAAAATATAAACAAATTCAAGGGGGTATTTGTAATTTTGAAAGATAACCGAGTTTTTTTTTTTTAATTAGACTGAACCTCAAGGATATTTTTTGTAACCAACCCTTAAACCGAAAAACTAGTTTACTTCCGGGATACTTTCCAGGGCCGGCGACCATCCTTTCGATATCACCAAATCATCTTTTTTTTGCACCTTAGAGATCACATCGTCGACCGAAACTCCACCATTACTTAGAATTGCCTGCAACTCTTGCTTGCTAATCACAACCTTAATCCTCACCACTCCGTTTTCTCCACCGTCGCCTAATTCCAACACGTCGTCCGAAAACCGAACCGCCTTTTTCGTCGTCGTCTTCTTCTTTATCGGTTGGGGTGGGACCGGTAAAGGAAGGAGATAATACAAGTGGCCTTGAAGCATTTCTGTATTTGGATGCAAGTGTTTTATTACAGGAAGTTTATCGGATATCGCATGGTGCGGAAATTCGGACAAAACTTGATGTACTTTGATGGGGGATTTGTATTCTAGGATTTTACCATCAGTTTTCATTACTCTTACAATTTTTTCTTGAAGAACTATGCAGTTTCCCATGGTTTATAAGGCTTAAAGCAAGAGTGTTTTGAGGAAATGTAAGTAAGGTTGTTCTGGAGTACATATTGGCTGATATTTATATGGGGAGAGCTTTGAGGATTGCCCTTGTATTTTATGGATATTACGGAAAAGCCTCATAGCACTTTTGGTGGGCCATCTTTTGATTTTTTGTTTTTGTTTTTTATCCAGGGATCATCATCAGCCATGACCTAACTCATTGTGTTGATTATTTGATGTATTTGAAGCTTTATCGTGTCCACAATTTTGCAAGTGCAACTTGGGGATTTGAAGTTGGCTTAATTATGAATCTGTATGAGCTAGTATGCAACAAAAGTTTACAAGTTGTGTTATTAGAATGATAGGTGCATGCACATAGAGGGTCTTGTATTATTTAGGGTAGAATATTTTGAGGTTTAACTTAATTATAAAAAAATCATTTTTTTTTCTTCAAAATTATGAATATCGCCTTAAGGTATTACATACTCCCCCTTGAGGTGTGTATTTACTTAAGATTTTTCTCTTATTGAGGGAGTAATTTGTAATATACAAACAAATATCAAACATGTATTTTTAATATCGAAAGGTTGGCTGATTTTTTTTAATTAGGCTATTTAAACTGTATTTCTTGTAATTAATTGTATTACTTATGGTGTTTAAATCGATATTTCAATATTCACTAGGTGAGCGTCACGTATACAAAAATGATAGAAGATCAAGACTAGTGAATGTTGTGTAGGGTCTCACCTCAAATTGAATGCTTTCTTTTTTTTTTTTTTTTTTAATTCTCAGAGGGATGAGACTCATGGGAATTAATCCCAGATTAAGGGACTGAGATACAAATGCTTGTCCAACCGAGCTGCAATCAGTTTTCGCTCTTATTATCTTTTTGGAATGTTCATTAATAATATCAAATTGTATTAAAAAATATCGTCGAAATTGATGTAATGATGTAATATTATTGATTCTTGACTGCCACCTCCGAGGATAAAATTATTAGGGGTGACAATGGTTGACACGACATTATAGCATGACACGACACAATATAAACACGATTTGCGAGAGAAAATGACGCGATAAGGCACACGACCATCACGACACTACGAAACACGACATAGAAGCACGAAATTGTAAATTTAGTCAAAATTACACTTGTTGTATATGTATGATCAAATAATGTAGATAACACAAAAATACGATAGTGCGACATTAACACGACACGATAACACAAATTGCCACCCCACTATATAGAAATCTAAGTCTTCCACTATGTTTGATCTTAATATGTGATTCCTTAATTAATTCTAAAGGCATTAATTAACTGCTTCATGATGTATAAATTTTTTCCTTACATATATGCTCTCTTGGTGCTTTTTGTACAGTTCCGTAGACTTGTAGTCGATGAAGAAACGTGATTCTTAATTGTGAATAACATCATAATTAATGGACTGATTAACAATTCTTATCATCCATTTGTTTGCATTAATCAAGAGAGTAATCAAGTGTATTATCAACTCAGTGTAAGAACAACCATAGATGGAATTTCCCTGTTACTATAATTAATGGGTCTAGGTGGAAATGGAACATCACCAAACACCATTTTTTCTCTTTAATTTTTCTCATTTATTATTATTATTATTATTATTATTATTATTATTATTATTATTATTATGTGGAAAAAAATAAAGTAATCAGTTAATATCGAGTAGGACCATTTCAATGTTATAGTTAGTGGTTGACTAGCGCGTACCATTAACCCAAGTAATTTGGTCGAATAATTCCATTTTTGCAACTTGCAAGATTAATCATTTGCTTACCTTTAAATTTTATTATAGGTCGGTACGACCTAATTATGAAAATTGTCTTTCACCTTTCTTCTATTACATTATTATATATGATTTTCTTAAAATAATAATAGTAATAATAACTTTCACTAAAATACAATAATTTCATAAAATGTTGGGATCACATGTGTATTTCATAAATAGTGATGTGACAATTTTTTTGAATTTCTTTATTGATGTGGTGGTTTGTTTCAAATTTTATTCTTATTTTAATAAGGTGATATAATATTTTGCTATGTTGTATATTCACATACATGTATATAAGTTAATTAAGCACATCCAAAAAACATACTCGTCTTCTCCATCTCCATCTCCATCTCCACTTCTTCTGAGGAAGTGATTTTCAATGTTTTTAGTCTCTTTTTATGAATAAGTTTGTCATCAATATGTGACTTTTATTATATTTTAATAAATTTGTCCCAATATATATATATGGGCTTTTGTCTAGAAGATTCAAATTAGTCATTACCCGATGATTCGTGACAAAAGAGGGATTAATCATGTTTTGCCCAACACATTCGCCGTGATTTTCGATTTTACCGATCAATTAGATTTTTTTTTTTAGATCTATATATGTTTATGATATGTAGGCCTTGCAATTGGTTCTTACTTCTTACTCGAGTTGTAATGAGTTGTATGCGTTTCTTGATTAACAAAATTCATTTTGATGCTAAAAACAATAAAAATACATATTGCCGATCCCCACAAATAAATGCATTACTTTTTTTATAAATGAATTAAGAATTTTGTATATAATTGACACATTCCAATAGCTATTTTTAGCTAAAATTGTTATGTAGATGAAAACTTTGTCAATTTCTTTTCAAATTATCGCAAATGAATAATTTCCCAATTTGAACCACTAAATTCACTATCATAATCTTCATCTTATTCTTGATTCCAAGAGTTCCCTCCTAATTTGAATTTTGAACGTCTAAAATTGCCAATCTAGGTAGAGTGATTCTTGTTTTGTAGGAAAATTTGCATAAATGGGTAGATAGCAAATAAAAATTGAAGATATCCATATAAAAAATTAAAAACACAAGCATACCTTTTTGACCAAAAAATGATAATAGGACATAAATATGATGGAAACCTACTTGGATGTGTATAGACCATAGGGCCATTAGGGCATCGGATGATGAATGTCAGTAGAAAATTAAAAATCTGCTTTGTTAGTGCAAGGTGATGTTATCAACACGAATGCTTGATCTAAGAGTGGCCAATTATGAAATTTAAAAATTAGGGTTTTGATTTGAAGCAAAATGAAGAACTGAAACTTACCAGACAACAAAAAAAAAAAAATAGTATATAAATATGTACAATCATATATATCCAGTATGAAATATGAAAGTGATGCTGCTTAAATCCGCAGATTACTCCTAGTCAAGATTTCTGATAAAAATACAATTTCTGATTCGGAGTTATCGTTTTTGAGAATATGGGAATTTGTCTGTCACAATTCAACAAATGTTACACGGCCATTGGCCAAGGAGGCCAATTCAACGCTCAAATTAGTATCGATTGGAGAGAAAATCCAAAGTAAATGAATTAACAATTGAAAGCAATTAATAGAGAACAATCCGAATACTTATAAATAATGAGAAGAGACATTTTTATACTCATGTTGATGGGCGCGTGGACCTCGTAGGATAAAAGGGATGCATATGCCAAATAATTATGTATGTATATCCAATCATGATTACTAATTATAGATAATTAATTAAGTAATTTTGGAATTAAATAAGAGTCCATCGGATTTTTGACCTTTCCTCCATAATCAAAACGTTTTTAGCCATACTTTTAAAAAACATGATTCTTAGCCATTTTTGAGTCCATATGTCTACTTTACCCTTTTTCATTTTGGGGGATCGGCACATAACTCGAATCAAGTTACATGAATCGGTACCAAATTACATGATTCGATACCAAGTTATATAACTCGATATCGAGTCACATAACTCGGTGCTAAGTTATGTAACTTCGGCACCAAGTTATATATCCCATCAATTTTTGAAAAATGGCCAAGTACCTCACCATGGAATACATGAATGGTATGACCATCAATTTTTGGTCAAAATAACTAAAAAACACGTTTTTGAAAACACATGACTATTTTTCATTTTCACAAAATAGAAATATCCACCATGCCCTATTACCACATTAAACAATGCATACAATAATTAAAACAAGAAATATTGAGAAAAGTAAAATTTGTGTTGGTTTTGGTATCAAAATAGAAGAAGGCTTTTGTCTCACATTGCTCGTGGAACAAAAGGGATGGGAGCCTTTGTTAGATAAATGTTTTTATCAAGATTTTGATGATTTTGTTTTAATAAGATTTTATACCAAAACAATGTTTTTATATGTTGTCCAAATACTCCTAAATGATTTAAAATGTTTTTACTAATTTTTGGAGTATTTCTTAAGTCTTTAATTTGATAAAAATTGGACAACACTTTTGATGGTTTTGTTTAAATTGGTTTTTACACCAAAACTATGTTTATAAATGTTGTCTAAATACTCTCAAATCATTTAAAATGTTTTTACTAATTTTTGGAGTATTTCTTGAAGTTTATTTTTGAAAATAATCGGACAACATTTCAAAGGGAGGTCGGCCAGTCGCCAAATGGTCGGCCAAATTACCAAGAGTTGAGAAAATGATACGAAAAACAGAAACATATTTTGTGAAAAAAAAGAGGAGGGGACCGGTCAAGGTGGTCGGTCGACCAGTCGCACCCTAGGCGGCCGGTCGACCCCCTCCGACACAACTGGATCGCACTATCTTTTTCAAACGGTCGAAATCTTCAACAGGGCAACCGTCGCTACTTTGTGTAATCTTTTGACAAAGAAAATTTGTACCGATTGAACACATTGACAACAAGATTTGCTTTTCTATTTTGTACAATATTTCTACATCTTGTGATCTTCTTTTTGTAGACAAAAGAAGATAGATGAGCTATGTTGGGAGTCTATGTTGGTGAAGCTTCCCTATAAATAGAGGATGAATTGAAGACACAATAACACAACACATACAAGCAATCAAACAACAAGAAATCTGCAAATTTCCAAGCTTTCATATTCAACACTCTTGTTGTATTTATAGCCTAAGTATTTCACTTTCACATCTTGAGGTCTAGGCTTTATTTCTTGATTACACTTTGCACTCAAATTGTAATATTCATTATTGAGTTGTAATCTTGATTTTTGGTTATCATTCAAACACAAGATATCCTTGTGAGTGCTCTTGTGGTAAGAACACACTTGGATGATCTAGGTGATAGGTGCAAGAAGATTGTGGTGATCTTCTTATTGAGGTGTTGAAGAATTTGGTATTCTTCAAGGTTGAAGATTGTGGTAATCTTCACAAGGTGCCGTTGAAGGAAGATTGTGGTAATCTTCAAAGGGAGATTGTGGTAATCTCCAAAGGTGGTGTTGAAGAAGAGTGTGGTGCTCTTCAAGGTGTTGTAAGTTGAATTTGTATTAATTTGGTAATTAATAAAATTCTTTTTCTTTTTGAAATCCATCCCTGGATATCTTTGGGGTGGTAGAGGATTAGGCCCTAGGTGGGTTGAACCTCTTTAAATCGACGCGTGTTGTTTACTTCCCTCACCTTTATTATTGTCTTGGCGTATTTGTTTTTGAGAAAGAGGGCATAATCGAAAAGATGGAGATAATCTATTCACCCCCTCTAGATTATCGTAGCGCTGGACTTACAAGTGGTATCGAGCCAAACTCTTTGGCAAGCTCGTTCCACATCGCGAGAAAAGAGGAATGATCATCGACTCTACGAACGAAGTCTACATTACCGGCGCCTCCACCACCAAGCCACCACTATTCGACTCAAAAATTATGCTTTTTGGAAAAAAATAATGGAATGCTATCTACAAGGTTGCGGGTTCGATATTTGGAACACGGTCGTAAATGAAGAATCCGTTCAATGATGAACACACCACACAAAGGCCTCAAAGAGCTCAATGATGAAGAAAAGAAAATCATCTCCTTAAATGGTAAAGCTCTTAATATTTTGTATTGTTCACTTACCATTTTGGAATATAATCATATTGTAGGAATTAAATCGGCACATGAAGTATGGAGAAAATTAGAAGAAGTATATGCAAATGAAAGGAGCCACTCAAAAGCATCTACTTCTCAAATGGATACAAACCCAACATGGGATGAGCTTCCTACAACTTCCGGCGTCGATGAAAAAACGAGCGATGTCTTATGGGCTTCAAAAAGAAAACGAGGTAAGTTCAAAACCCTCCACTTCTTATGATAATGAATTACAAAATGATTATAGTAATTTGCAAAATGATTTTGATGAACTTCAAAATGAATTCCAAAGCTTACTTGATAAATACAAAAATTTGAAAAAGGAATTCAATATTTTGAAAATTGATAAGGATAATTTATTTTCCTCTTATGAATCACTTTCATGTGATCACACCACCACACTTGACAATGTTAGAAACCTTGAAAAAGAAAATAGTACTCTTGTTGAGAATATTGATTGCATGAAAAATGATTTATTAAAATCAAACTTGAGTACCAATAGAATGACCGATATTGTTGATTGTTGTGATAATTCAAACTAGAACTTGATCATAAGCTAAGGGTGTCAATCACATGAAAAAGAATCAAGTCTCTATGCATATTGATCATTATGCTCCTAGAATTATTACTTGTTTTTATTGCGATAAAAAGGGTCATACGGCTAATTCTTGTCGAGCTAGAAATAACTCTAATTATTGTTGGAGACCTAAAGTCTCAAATCTAATCCCAAAGGACCCAAACACTTGAGGGTACCACAAAATAATGTGATATTAGGTACCCGACGTAATAATAATCAAGGAAAATTCATACCGCTAAGAAGATATCAAATGCCCGTGTCATTTGATCAAAGCCGAGAATACACCATCACGATAAATTTCCAAGAAGAGGATATAATCAAAAATGGGAAGTACATAATCCTTGAAAATGGCAAAGTCATCATCAACAAGATGATTCTCAAAGAGAAGACACCATCAAAAATGGGAAGGACAAAACTCGAGAAATGGGCAAAATTGGAGAAGACATCATCAACAAAATAATTTCTCAAGAGGAAGATACTATCTACAAAGGAGAGACATAACCCGTGGAAATGGCGAAATTGGTAAACCGTATCTCTCCATTTAAATATGCATTTTATTTTGTTATTATGCATGTTTTTATTTGTGTCTTAATTGCAAATGAGTTTTCAAATATTTTTTTAAATTAAGGTCTTCAATATATATTTGTGTTTTTAAAATATTTTGAAAAGGAGACCTTGTATGATGCTTATATAAACTCTTGTGCATTTACTATGACTAAAAATTTGTTATCATCTCTCATGGATTTTTATGGCATGAGATTACTTGTGATATCTTTTAGCCTACACTTTTATCATTATGATTTGTGCTAGATTTGTTTTAAGAATTGTGTAGGATCTACATATTTTCACATATGGCCATTTACGTCATTATTTGTCAAGAAAGGCATTAATTATCGAGTGACGTTTACTTGTGTTATTCTTACTCTTATAGACTCGATATATGTATTGTCTTGTGCCTATGTGCTTGTTTTTCATAGTAATTCATACAAGTGCCATTAAGAGGATTTTTATTTTTATTTTTTTTTTTTTTAAAAAAAAGGCACTATTCGACATTTGATTGCACATATTTACTTTGTCAACTCTTGTTCAAATACTTCTTTTAAAGGAGGTCTCAATTATATGCTATCGAATTTTCAAATTTCAAAAGAGACCTTTTGTAGCTTTCTTAAGCTTATTTGAACTTGCATGATTTATTAGACTCTTGATGATCTTCTAAATACATAGTATGTGTTTCTTGCTTCATGGTCTATATATATAATGTCTCTTACTACTATGCTCTTTGCTAGATATTTTGTTATTGATGATTGAGACATGTTTTTACACTTGGGCTATTTTTATTCTTGATTATATAAGCGATGCCGTTAATGAGTTTGTTAAGTTGTGTAGATGAGAAATGAAGTACTCCAAATATTGGTTACCTCAAAATATTTGGATGTATATGTTCTATTGTGAACATCTTAGACAAATTGGATGCCCTATGATGATAGTAATGAAGTAGACAAAAAGGGTATTCCTAACAAACTCGATGACCAAGGAAACATTGGTCGAACTAAAGCTAGGTTAGTAGCTCAAAGGTATTTTCAAGAAGAATGTAATTGATCTTGATGTAACATTTGCACTCATAGCACATTTAGTAGCTATTTGCATTTTACTTGTCCATTCTTGTTTTAAGAAAATTTCAAGCTTTACCAAATGGATGTTAAATCCAATTTTCTCAATGGTTTTATTCTAGAAGAAGTCTATGTAAAACAACCTCCGGGTTTAAAATTTTTTTGCCAAAATGTTTTTTTAAAAGACATTATGCGGTTGATAGACTTAGCTATTTTTGCTAAATGATTTTACAAGAGGTAAAATTGATACTACTCTCTTTGTTTTTGAAAAAGGGCAAGATTGTTTACTTGTGCATATTTATGAGAATATTTTTGGTACTACTAATGAATATTTGTGCAAGATATTTTTCCAAGTTGATGCAAGGTGTACTTGAAATGAGCATGATGGGGGAGCTCAATTTCTTGCTTGGACTTCAAATCATTCAATGCCAAGTAGATGGTTACATTTCAAAAGAACTCTTGAAGGAGTTAGACATTGAAGAAGGAAGAATCATCTCAACCTCTATGGCTACCAATGAAGAGATTGACAAAGGTTGAGAAAGGCATGTCGGTTGACAAACAAATTCGAGGTATGTTTTCTTGTATTATTTCTATAGACTCGACATTCCATATGTCTTATGTCTATATGCTCGACTTCAAAAATTATCCCAACGAATCTCATTAAAGTGCCGTTAAAAGAAAATTTCAAATATTTATAGAGCACTTCTTCTTATGACTTGTTGTATCCAAAGTCTTAAAACGTTATTATTTTTCGGGATAACAAGTCCGGTGATAATATTTTTCAAAATATGGTTCGTCATAATCGAACTAAACATATTGAGATTCAAAAACTTTCTAAGGGATTGCGTTTTTATCAAAAACTTGAGATGTGTTTAATTCCGTCTCAAAGTTAACTCGCGGATTTTTCAATCATTTACCGCGAGTATTTTACCTCATTTCGAGCTTGATTATGACATAATGCATATTGAATGAGGTCTATAATTGTATTTTGCACGTTTTTAAAACTTAGGGGCGAAAAATCGGATTTTTGGTTGAAAATTCGGATTTTGGAAATTTTATCAAAACAAAATTTGAAGAGGTTGAGGGCAACCGGTCGCCCTCAACGTCGACCGTCGCCCTCAACAATGACCGTCGCCCGTCAACAAATTTTGGTTAAATTCGGTTCTGTTGTCTTGATTTAAACCATTGTGGCTTATTTTGTCTATTTTTTGTCCCATTCACCAAATACACTAAAATTTCACTTCAAATGTATTTTCTTGTATACGTTTCATTTTTGGACTTCATTAATCTCGATTATCATCATCATTGCTCATCTTTACTCGAATAAATGGTAAGAATTCTACTCCATTTGCTCAATTGGGTTGAACCCTTGAGATTTTGACTTATTTGCAAAATTCTTGATGCTAGTTTCATATGAATGTGATGAGCTTAATATTTATGATGTATTGAATGTTGTTTGAATTGAATTGGTGATGAAAATTTTTGGCTTCAATGAATTTCAAAGGCGTTATATACTTCTAGTTTTATTCGACGCACGCCAAGTGTTCGACAAAATGTTTCAATGAAAAATTCATCACTTACGTGATTCTCTCGATTTGAAAAGTCATATAAGTTTATAGAGATCATGTTTTATCAATCAAATAAGCTTTTGCAAGTCAATTGATCGACTTTTCCCTTTTACTTGGAATTTAAGCTTCAATTTTCAATATGCTTTCGATAAATCGATAAATTTGCGCACTTTGATATGAATATATGATGTTTTTATCGTGCTAACATTCTTTTGATGATTCCAAAGGGGAGAAACAGGAAAAATGCTCATACGCTCAAAAAAGCGAAAATAAGCTTGCAAGAAAAGCTATAAGCTAGGGACTCTTGAAAGCCATAAGTTCGTGAACAATGCTTAGTCCATTTGATGTATTGTGGACTTTTATGCTTGACTAATGATGTTTTGTGACAGGGGAGCTTATAAGCTCATGGAATTCAAGCTTAAGTTGTGAAAGCTAAGCTTTTAGCTTTTAGTTGTTGCTTGTATACTTGTTCTTTATATGCATGTTGATAGGGGAGCTTGTGCAAAAATAATTTTGAAAAATATTTGCTCCTATCCTTGTGTGCTTGTACTTATGATGTATCTTGTTTGTAATTGATTGTTGTTTTAAGACCGGAAAATTTGTTTTGTTTTAAAATCGACCTTCTAAAATTGTTTTGGTTTGTAATCATCAAAAAGGGGAGTTTATTAGATAAATGTTTTTATCAAGATTTTGATGATTTTGTTTTAATAAGATTTTATACCAAAACAATGTTTTTATATGTTGTCCAAATACTCCTAAATGATTTAAAATGTTTTTACTAATTTTTGGAGTATTTCTTAGTCTTTAATTTGATAAAAATTGGACAACACTTTTGATGATTTTGTTTAAATTGGTTTTACACCAAAACTATGTTTATAAATGTTGTCTAAATACTCCCAAATGATTTAAAATGTTTTTACTAATTTTTGGAGTATTTCTTGAAGTTTATTTTTGAAAATAATCGGACAACATTTCAAAGGGAAGGTCGACCGTGCCGCCCAAATGGTCGACCGACCAAGAGTTGAGAAAATGATACGAGCTAAACAGAAACATATTTTGTGAAAAAAAAAGAGGAGGGGACGATCAAGGGTGAGGTCGGCCGGTCACTGGGGCGACCGGCCGCACTCTAGTCCGACTGTGCACTGGATCGCACTATCTTTTTTTCAAACGGTCAAAATCTTCAACAGGCAACCGGTCATGCGTGTAATCTTTTGACATCAAAATTTGTACCGTTGAACACATTAACAAACAAGATTTGCTTTTCTATTTTGTACAATATTTCTACATCTTGTGATCTTCTTTTTGTAGACAAAAGTGAAGATAAAGAAGCCTATGTTGGGAGCCTATGTTGATGAAACTTCCCTATAAATAGAGGATGAATTGAAGACACAATAACACAACACATACAAGCAATCAAACAACAAGAAATCACAAATTTCCAAGCTTTCATATTCAACACTCATGTCAGTATTTGTATTTATTTAAGTATTTCACTTTCACATCTTGAGGTCTAGGCTTTATTTCTTGATTACACTTTGCACTCAAATTGTAATATTCATTATTGAGTTGTAATCTTGATTTTTGGTTATCATTCAAACACAAGATATCCTTGTGAGTGCTCTTGTGGTAAGAACACACTTGGATGATCTAGGTGATAGGTGCGAAAGATTGTGGTGATCTTCTTATTGAGGTGTTGAAGAATTTGGTATTCTTCAAGGTTGAAGATTGTGGTAATCTTCACAAGGTGACGTTGAAGGAAGATTGTGGTAATCTTCAAAGGGAGATTGTGGTAATCTCCAAAGGTGGTGTTGAAGAAGAGTGTGGTGCTCTTCAAGGTGTTGTAAGTTGAATTTGTATTAATTGTGGTAATTAATAAAATTCTTTTTCTTTTTGAAATCCATCCCTGATATCTTTGGGGTGGTAGAGGATTAGGCCTGGTGGGTTGAACCTCTTTAAATCGACGCGTGTTGTTTACTTCCCGCACCTTTATTATTGTCTTGGCGTATTTGTTTCGAGAAAGAGGGCATAATCGAAAAGATGGAGATAATCTATTCACCCCCTCTGATTAGCGTAGCGCTGGACTTACATCCTTGAGATTATTTAAGGAATCCATGTGGTGTGTTTTCAAGTGCACCAATCAAATACACCTTATCATTTGTGGTTTGATTCTAGTTAAATTCCTTTCTTGTTCTCTAGTATGGAGAGTTATGAGAGAGTTGTGAGTTAGTCAAAGGTTTGAAAGAGTGTGGGGTTATCAAATAGATAGAGAGAATGTCTCAGTGATTATAAAAATATTTCACATAGTGGAATTTCTATTTACGTGTCTTAGTAGTTTTCTTCGGTTTTGGAGTTTTCATATAAATTCTTGTGTTATGGATTGTTGTTATTTTTTATATTATTTCTCAGTTATTTCTACTTGTCCATAGGGGATGAATGTGGGATCCGATTTTTCCCAACAAGTGGTATTAAAGCCCGGGTTGGGTCTCTTGAAATTCTGAGTTTGCTCTGTGGTCGCGACGATGTCTAACCTTTCACATCAGAAAAGATTTCTTGAGCAGTGTACGGGGCTCTCATTTGGAGGTGGTTGTTCATTAGGCTGGGGTGGTTCAAGTAGGTGGAGAAATTTGATGGAAGGGTCGAGTTTGGCTTATGACATGTATAAGTTAATGATGTGTTGGTACAATCTGTGTTACAAGGCTTTGAAGGTTACACACGAGTATCAGTTTGGCATGGATACAAGATGTGTGTTTACATTGATGGTCAAGGACTTCGGGCGGCCAAAAACGGGAGTTGCACCATAAATTTCGGTGGGGTCTTTCGATATGTGCCGAGGAAATTCTTAGAATGGTGTATTCTAAGTGGTCTACCATATGGTAGAGTAGGGTTCTCTGGTTTGAGATTGATGGTTCTCTGGTTTGAGAGTCATGATTGTCGGTGAAGACACTTGAGCTTCTTTTTATTTTGCCAAGTGGAGTTTGTTAATTTTTGGTGTCAAAATAGAAGAAGGCTTTATGTCCCACATTGCTTGTAAAACAAAAGGATGGGAACCTCGAGGTTATTTAAGGAACCTATGTGGTGTGTTTTCAAGTGCACCACCAAATAAACTTTAACCTTTGTAGTTTGACTCTAGTAAAATTCCTTTTTGTTCTCTAGTATGGAGAGTTGGGAAAGAGGTGTAAGTTAGTCAAAGGTTTGTAAGAGTGTGGGGTTACTTGTGGTCGGGAGAGAGAATGTCTGTGTGATTATAAAAATATTTCACATGGTGGAATTTCTTTTTACGTGGGCCGTGGTTTTCTCCGGTTTTGGAGTTTCCATGTAAATTCTTGTGTTGTAGATTATTGTTATTTTTCATATTATTTCCGCTTGTCCCTGGGGATGAATGTGAGATACTTACGAGTATGCTATGTGGTCGCAAGCGATGTCTGACCTTCCACATCATAATATATTTACTGAACAGTGTACGGGGGTCTCATTTGGAGGCGGTTGTTGATTAGGCTAGGGTGGTTCAAGCAGGTGGAGAAATTTGATGGAACAGTCGAGTTTGGCTTATGGCATGTATAAGTCAATGATGTGTTGGTACAATCCGTGTTACACAAGGCTTTGAAGGTTAATCTGTCGAGGTGGATGTGGAGTTAATCTGGCAAATAACTCATAATCGGAGCTAACATTGTGCCAGTGAGGATTTTCTCTAATGAGAAAATCTATGCCCTTTCGGCATGTCAAGTTGCTATGAAAGAGGATGTTGTTATGTTAGCAGGTCCAAGAATTTACACACGGGCATTGGCTTGTCATGGATGCGAGAGTGGTGGAATTTCACAAGGTCATTGGTTTGACATGGATGCGGGGTGTGTGGTGGATTTTTACACACGTATCGGTTTGGCATGGATACAAGGTGTATGTTTATGTCGATGGTTAAAGGACTTCCCGAGAAGGGCCAAAGTGGGAGTTGCACCATAAATTTCAAGTGGGGGTTTTCGATATGTGCCGAGGAAATTCTTATAATGGTGTATTCTAAGTGGTCTACCCATATGGTAGAGTAGGGTTCTCTCTGGTTTGAGAATGATGGTTCTCCGGTTTGAGAGTCATGATTATCGGTGAAGACAATGGAGCTTCTTTATTTTGCGGTGGAGCTTGTTGGTTTTTATGTCAAAATAGAAGAAGCTAGGCTTTTGTATTGCTTGTAAAACAAAGGGATGAGAGCCTTGAGGTTATTTAAGGAACTCATGTGGTGTGTTTTTCAAGTGCACAAGTCAAATTCACTTTAACCTTTGTAGTTTGACTCTTCTAGTTAAATTCCTTTTTTTTCTTCTAGTATGGAGAATTGTGAGAGATGTGTGAGTCAGTCAAAGGTTTGTAAGAGTGTGGGGTTACTGAGGTCGGGACAGAGAACGTCTGTGTGATTATAAAATTGTTTCACAAAATTTCTTTTTCTGTGGGCCGTGGTTTTTCTCCGGTTTTGGAGTTTCCATGTAAATTCTTTGTTGTGGATTGTTGTTATTTTTCATATTATTTCTCGGTTATTTCTGCTTGTCTCTAGGGGATGAATGTGAGATCCGATTTTTCCCAACAGTTTGTCCCCGACATAAATCGATAGTTTCTTTTTATTTTTAAATTTTTATGTATATTTTACAGTAGTTTCAAAAATTTCATCATTTATTTGATATGGGATCAAAATACGAGCACATTAAGAAAGAAACAAGAGTATTATATTGGTGGACAAAATTATGAACTTATGAAAGTCACTATAAACGGCGCACTTGTGTTGTATGAAATGGAGGATCATGTTAGAGCATCATCACCAATTTACCTTAGTCGCGTAAAGACATTTTAGCCAATAAAACGCGATTTCCAGTCACCAGAAAATAAGAGGACGCGCTTTTAATTTGGAATGAATATTTAAAAGAAAATGTGGGAAATAGTGAAAGAAAAAGGATAATGGGTGATAAATGAATTAAGAGTTAATTACAAAAAAGCACCATGAGATTCATCCTAGTTACGATTTACGATAATACTCATTTATCTTTTTAAATTACAAGTACCCCGAGATTCGAGACCACACTAGGGCCAAGGAGGTTACTAGGTCCCCTAACATTTTGAAAAAATAGAGGAGTATTTTAGTAATTTTACTTTATAATCTTTGAAAAATACATAAAATAGGACACTTTTGGTATTTCCCATTCTCATAAATCTCATTTATGAATCTTGAAATAATCCTTGAGTTTTGATTTTCTTTTTTCCTTTCTCAAAATTTTACATTTTTTTATCCACCATAAACTTGAACTTGAATTTTCGCATTATTCTCTTATGCAACGATTTGAAATATCAAATATAAAAGATGTTATGTAATTGTGCTTTGTTACTTATCTTTTAATATTAAAATATAATTAAATTAATACATTTATTAAAATTGGTACATATTTGCACAAAATTTACCTTTAATCACGCCGTCATTTGTTTGTAACTTACAAACTTGCACTCTCACATAAATATAAATCTGAAGGAGGTATTTGTAATTTTGAACTATAACTGGAGTTTTTTTAAATTAGGCTAAATCACGAGGGTATTTTTGTAGTTATTCATGAATTAATCCATGTAAAGTTAGTGAGAACTGTTTTATTGAGAGAGGCTCAAGACTGAAGTAGCAACCATAAGATTAGATAGAGGATATTTTGGCTTTCAAAAAATACTGACAGTTTTTTCTGTTTTTATTTTGCTGATCGATCATCCATGAGAATATTGAAACAATATTTCAGATCGGCCTGCATCTTGTAAATATACTATGAATACGCACCTAAGTAGATATAATATTGATTTATATATATACCTATTTAGAATCATCAATAAAATTACTTTTATTTTTATAATTTAGAAGAAAAACTTTGACGAGAATTTAATATGTCAATTAAATGATCAACATCATGTGTCCCCACTCTACTATCCCGCAAAAAATATGCCAATTAATTAGAGACATATCAAGAAAATTTTCACAAGGGGGACGCAATATAAGGGATAATTACAAAAACCTATATGAGGTTTGAGCTAATTACAAAAAAAACTCCAAAGGTTTTCGTAAATTACAAAAAAAAAAAAATTGAAGTTTGATTATGCCTTACATTTCCCCATTCATAAGGAAAAATTATTTCAACCCGATATTTATAGAGAATATACAGCTTAGCCTCTTAAATTTAATACATAATCAAACTCGAGGGAACCTTTTGTAATTTTAAAACATCTTTGGATTTTTTTGTAATTAGCCCAAGACTCAAGAGTCTTTTTATAATTATCCCTAAATATAATTACAAAGTACATCAAAGAAATTAAACCAGTGATGCACAATATTTTTAACCTAATCAATACATTGTTTTAAAAATAAATAATAAATAATAAATAGTAACTACATAGAAAATAATCAATGGAGTATATTTTGAATTTTTACTTAATTAAAATATAGTTTGTTTTACTTAAAAGAAATACATAGTAAAAAAATAAAAAAAAATAAAAGAAAAACTTATGAGGGCACGTGCCCTCGTAAGAGGTAATGTGGTTCCGTTTATGTAATTAACTACATGTAATAGAGTATAAGTGAAATGTTATTTTTTTTTAAATGTCAATAATATGTATTATTTTGCATTTTCTTTTCTTCTTAAATCATATTTTATCACACAAAATTACTTTTAGATTTGCATCGAAGCTGCTTTCGGTGTAAAGTATGAATAAAGTAAAAATCATGAAATTAAAGCAAAACCGGATGGTAGTCCAGTGACCAATGTTAAAGACTTTCAAGTCCAGACCAAAAATTTAAAGTTCAATTAATAATATCACCCTTCTCCTCCTAACTTTTTTTTTTTTAAGGAAAAAAACAAACGTTTTTGGAAGCTACATGCATATATGCATTAATTTATTTTCCTATAGATACGTTATAGAACAAACTTGTATTTATAATATAACCTTATTGGACTATATTCAAAGACAAAATTAAGAAAAAGAAAAATTGCTTAGTCTAGGACTGTATTTTTTTGCTTCTTTTTTTAAGTTTGAATTGTTCGACTATATATACAAATTTAAGTTGTTTAGAGGACTTAGAAATTTAAAAAATATTCTTATATTAATTTTCTTATCTAAATAATAGAATTTTGTTATTTCCTAAATAATTTTAATTTATTAATAAATAAGAACAGACAAATATTTATAAAATTCACAGAAAAAAATCCCATCATACTGGTTTTTGAAGTAGCTAAAATTTTCAGATTTTCAGACCAGACAAATATTCCCTTCCCATTTCCAAACAGTCACCATCTACTTTTGCCACCCACACTCAGACTCAAAGAATGTAATAAGGCACTTTATTTGCTACATTTCTCTTATAATTTCACTCACACTTTAATTTGTGGCTTCTAGACTTGAAAATTGAACATACAGTACCCTCTTTTGGACCAAGACTTAAGAGTACATTGCACGCCCAATCACGACAATGTTAGCCGCCCACGTAGCTATTTTGATAAAATCAGTTGTCCATTTATATATAAAATGAACATTTTGATTTCATTTTACAATGTTCATTAACTTATTATATAGCTAGCACTCTATTTTCAAAACGAATACCATCAAATATTGGGATCAATAAATTTGAGGCATGGTAAACTTATGTCATGGAAGAAATCATTTTGGTCCGTCCACTCAAAATTAGATATTTTATCGGTGGTCAGTAATATTTCAGGCAAAACATCGGGCCTCAAAAGCCCATTGAGACAAGCTCGAAAAAAAAAACGGGCCGATCCAGTCGACCTAGGTTTTTCAGTGTATTTTTCATGCTCAGGGTCGGACTGGGCTCTGAAATTAGAGGCACAATTACTGTTTGATCCTAAGTTCTATCTGATATGAGTGTGTGTGTCCTCTCTCCTACTATCCCCCATTGTACTAAAAAAAAGAAGACGGTAATATTAGTTGCTTGGTTAACTTATTTAAAAGATTTTAATAACCTCATGTATCTTATTAGATTTTTCTAGGACTAATTAAAAGTATTAGATCATATTTTGAAAATAATTTGTTGAAGTGTTGGGATATAACAAGATGATAGAACTTATAAAATATTAGTAATGGTTGTTTAGTAATTAAAGTAGTCAATATCAAAGTAAGTTATTAAAATATAATCTTATTTTAACAATAGTAGGGGTCCTTAACATTTTAAAAAAAAATTATAAGCTCCTCACATCTTATTTTGGAAGCTCATAAGATTATTTTTAAACAAACTTACCAAACACTTTTAAAGAGTAGGTTAAGGGATTTAACTAATTTTTTAGGAGGCATGGTTAGTTAATAAGGGGAAATCTAAGGAGCAAAATAAAGTATTTGACATAATTTTGTTGCTTCTTGTAGAGATGGTCCCCATAAAATCTAGATTTTATTTTCCTACACTTCCCCACAAAAGTGGTGCTTTGATAACAAAGTGTTAGTCTCTCTCTCTCTAACACTTTCCTCCCCCTTCTCTCTAAACCCCCCCAAAAAAAAAAAACCCAAACCTAATTTCTTTACTCCCCTCCCTCCCCACCACACCTACCGCCACACCACACATCCCCCCCCCCCCCCCCTCCTTCCCCTCCCCCCCCTCCATGCTTTTCACCGGAGGGCGACGGGCGCGATCCTTGATATATTCGGAGGTGACCGATATTTTCGTTCCAGGGGGAAAGTGGGTCTGAGCTCCACCCAGTGTCTCGGAGTGAGTAGATGATGGGTCACAGCATTGAGTTGGGTGAGGAGAGGCAATTTTTTGTATTTTTTTCTCGTTTTTAGCTATAGTTGTTGTTTTCTTTTTTTTTGTATTTTCTTTTTCTCGGTTGATTTGCGAAACTCGTAGGCGGATCGATTTTTCTGCGTGCAAAGATGTAGTGGTTGCTCGTGCCCGATTTTAGTTTTTTGGTGTGTTACGATCTCCTTTAAGGAGTGCCAAGTCTCCGCCATGAGTGGTTAGTTTGGGGTGGATAGTTTTTAGTCCATGAATTTGAATTGGTTTTACCAATTCCCGCAACTCTTAGTTAGTCTTGTCGGCTCTTGGCCCGTTGGCTACGATTGTAGTTGTAATTTTAGTTTTGAGTTGTTATAATAAAATTCTATCGTTCGACAAAAAAAAAAAATAACAAAGTGTTAGTTGAAACTTCATATAATTGAAAATTCTAATTGTCTTTTTAACTTTCTTGGACGGATTAACAAAGACTTGAAACCACCTTATCTTTATGGTTTTGCATTTGGGGAAGTGTCACTATTGAGTATTGCCCCATCATATAAATCTCCCAATTGACATTTAAAACTCCAAATCATAAGTTTTAATGATCTTTTTACCAATAAAAGAGATGTTTCTTCATTCTCATTCATGTCAACAATAAGACATATATAGTTCAAGATCAAAATACATAATTTGGCTTGGAAGTTTCTTGTTTTAATTCCACTGTTCTAAAATTCTACGACTAGCCCCGCCTATGGAGCCTTGGTTGTCCACGTTGTTTTTCCGATTAGGCCCGTCTAACCTCGCCTGCACCTCGCCTAATCGCTAAGCCCTAATTTGTTGTCTCTAAGAGTCTAGCATTTTTTAAAACACTGTTAAATACCACTAGCTAAATCGAGAATAATCAAATGTGGTCCTTCATTTTATGCTATTGAAACAAGATAGGAAACATGATACAAAAATGAATAATGATAATACCACCATTCTTGTTGATGCGTTCAAAGCAAGTGACAAATGAAACATTCGCGATCCATCTAAAATGGTTGGGTCAAGTAGGGATGGCAAATGGGGCGGATTTGGGAAGGATTTGAATAAACCCGAAACACGCTCTACCAAAAAAATATGGAACTGGGACTCGCCTCGCTTTGGACTCAGAATCGGCGGGTCCAACCTGCAGACTCGCCAAAAAGAAAAAGAAAAATAACAATCGGCCCGATGATTATTCCATTTTTTTCAAACTCCTAACTGTCAAAATATGTTACATGATATACAATACATTAAAATCTAAATTCCAACATTAAGACAACCAAGTTTAGCAAAAACTCATTAAGTAAACAAAATAAAAAAAAGTAACTTGACTAGCATAATAATAATTCACTAATTGAGACATTTATATGGAATAGAAAAGAAGGAAAATAGGAAGTTGATGAACAAAAACTCTCTTATTAACATGTAACACTAAACAGTTAAACTAGTTGACTAATCAGACTGTAGTTGAAATAATTAAACATTGTCCATAAAAATGCTAAAAATAGGGTTATTCCATTAACATGTATGTAATGTAAAAATATAAAAAAGGGTTATCCCGGGACCTGATGTATTTTAGTCAAACGGGTTCATAACTCGTCCTGAGACCCGATTGACCGGGTTTAGATCCACCCCTAATGGGACGGGTTCATGCGGAGGCGAATTTTGGTCCGTCCCATTGCCATTCCTAGGGTCTGAGGGAAAATGACAATAAGAAGCATTCACACGTTTTAGGTCAACAAATGATCAAATTTGCAATCAATCCACATACCTTTGAGAAAGATGAATTTTGAAGCTGTTAAACGCCAGCTAGCTTTAGAGAAAGCCCAAGAAATAGGCATGTCCGAGCTATCTTCAATTCTTCATGACATGGACTACTATCTTAATAGGCCCGTAAGAAATTTAAGGCCCAAGAAATAGGTTTGTTTTAGCTACATCATGGACTGTTAATCAAATTTGGGCCCCTATGAAATTTCACCATGAAAAACTAGGAAAAGGACATAAATGCCCGATTTTGGATGCCCAATACCAAAGACAATGTCCACCTTGCCCGTCTGTTTCACAAATATACCCAATCTGGCCCAATTGTTCCCAAAAATACCCACCAAACAAATTTCGGACAAATGTACCCAATCTTCTTGTCTCTTGGTGAATTGCAAAGATTTCCCTCCAAAAATCACGCTTCTAATCACATCAAGATCTCTCGGTAAAAATATGATCTCTCATCCCAAATATTAACCAAAAACAGAGGAACGCAAAGATACGAGGAAAAACAAATCGAGGAGAAAAATCGATCATTAGAGATCACAATTCAAGCTCAAAATCAAGAGGAGGAAGAAGAACAAAACAGTAACAAAACGCGATCTGTTTATCTTGTTCGATAATACCTTGTTTAGATATATGTCATGATTTTACTGATTGAAATTTAGGATTCAATGTGTATTGATCGAGATTGAAATTGAATTGAACCGGTAATTTTGCATGCAAATCAAAAACCTGGCAAACGTTGTGAGATTCAAAATGCTTATTTTGTTCGAATTATGATCCAAAATTCTACAAAAATTGCTTCTCGTGATTATCTACGAATAAAACGTGTCAATGGGAAAACACCAATGCGATGCATTACGTGTTATTTCAAATATATTTATTTCATGTTTCACATATGTTTCTTTTATGTTTCACAATTGTTTTGTTACTTTAATACGGCACATTGCTTCTTGACGTACATAAACATTGCTTCATTCATGTTTCATATATGTTTCTTTTATGTTTCACTTAGCCAACTATTCATTAAAATCCACATTGAATGGAGCAAATCCCGTGTAGTATACCACAATGGACAATGGGGAAAAATGGAATGAGTATAGGAACTTTGAGATAACAGAATACTCATTCCAATGGACAAAGACATTCAACACACTAAGGGAATCTTAGAACAACAAATTCAATACAAAAAGATATAGAAGCTATGCAGATTAGATACAAATTGACAGAGACTCGCCACCATTGAAAATGGAAAGTGATTACAATCTCAAATTCTACCTGGAAGTGAAAAGCAAAGAAACAGACTGGATAAAGTTCCTTTGTGCATAGATATAGTAAAAACGAACCGAGCTTGGAAATAACAACATAGGAAAATGTAAAGGAACCAAGAAGCATGTCTATAGAGAGCTCGTTGAAGGAAAACAATGGGCCGTAACGCGATTGACTACATCGACTATGCAAACCTCATTAAGCGAAATGTGGTCGGAGAAGAAGACACAATGGAAATTTGAGTATATGGGGAAAAACTACACCATTTCACTAAATTTAAGGGTAATTTAATGCAAATTTTCATCGGTTGGTACATTGTTTAAAAATGTTTTTATATGTTTCATTTATGTTTCAATTGAAGCGATCAAATGACTTTATCTTCAAAGTCACAAATGCTTTGAAATATATTTGTTGTGGACCAAAAAGGACTTGCACATGGAACAAGTTTCAAAGGGATGAAATTCCTTGCCCACATGCTTTAGAGGTGGTAAAAGATTTGAATGCGGATCCGTACAATCCGACGCCATACTACATGAAGGAAACAATGGAAGCGGCTTATTTGGAACCAGTGTACCCAATCCCACATGAAGGTACCTGGTCCCGCCAGGAAAAATCAACACAATGATGATTCTACCACCGGAGGGCGAGGCAAAATCGAAGGTCAAAGAAAAGATGACACAAGGCGCCTTGGGAGAAAAGCCCCAAAACCAAATGTGGTAGATGTGGGGATCCTGGTCATAATAGAAAAACATGTAGCAATCAACCAAAAATAAAATAGGACTCATAGTAGAATATTACTATTACGAATATACGTGTAATTGATACAACTTCCACATATAGAAAATCAAAAGCAAATTGTTTCTATGTTGTTTCAAATATGTTTCTTACAATAAGATGACAAAACAAATGTTTGTTTCGAATGTGTTTTAGATATGTTTCTATTGCACAACGAAACCATTTACCGGATGGAACAATAAAAACGTAACACAAAAACGCACAATAATTTGAATCCAAACCAATCAACATCAATACATTAATTGAAAGACATCTCATATCTCGTCTACAAATTGTTCAAAAACATACAACCAAGAAAATATAATCGATAATCAAAACAACAAATACCGATCTAATTCATCCCGGAAAACTATTATAAATACCAAATATCCCATAATACTAAAAGTAACAAAATTAAGACAAATCTTTTAGGTGGCTACACAATTTATCGATTTTTGTAATAACAATTCCTAGAATCCTTAGGGAGTGGAGGGAGAATTTCAATGTCGCTGTCGTCCTCGTCGCCGTTTTGTTGCTTCAGCTTTGCGTGATTGTAGAGCAAATGACTAAACCTTGACCGCTCATTCTCTACGTCAAACGCCTCAACATCCATTTTCTTCCCGACAACAAAATATTCAAAGATAACAGTAAACAAAAAACACCACGCAATCACTATTCAAAGATAACAGGCAACAAAAACACCAACAAAAACAAATGAAACATAACAAAAACAAATAAGAAACAACATCGAAACAAAAAAAAAGTACAAATCAAAATACACAAAACTCATACCTCAGCAACATCGGTTTCTTCAAAGGAAACCTTCTTCTTCCCAGCAGCTTTCACACCGGCATTCGATTTCACAACTTTGGAAGGAGATTTAACATCCAGAACCGTTTCTTCCTCAAAAACTTTTTCTACTTTCCTCTTCTTAGAATCCATAGAACCAGCAACAACCTTCTGAACTTTCCTCTTTTCGAGGAATCTGCTGCTATCTTCGAAGAATTCTCAAAACTCTCTTATGAGGTGAGTTTTTGGAGCGTTTTAGAGCCATTAATAACACGAATACCAGCGGTTTGAAAAACAAACTAACCCTAGGAATAACGTGATGAAGCTCGAACGACGAATGAAACTAAAAGCACTAATGGAGAACGTGGCCACGAACACCTGAACGCAAGAAAAACGGGCGCGAACTCAAGTATGGAATGAAGAAGACAAACCAGTAAGAAATTTGATTTACCTAGGTTAAGAAAGTGGAGGGGGTAAAAACTGAATAGCAGCATAAAGTGGGCGGGTATTTTTGGGAAAAAACAATGGGTCGGGTAGATTTGGAATAGGGTGATATTTTTGTCTTTTTTGAAAAATAGGACATTTTGTGTAATTTCCTCAAAAACTAACCCCACAAGGCCATGATTTTGACTGGAAAGGCCATAATCAAACAGCAAAACCCAAGCAGCCCACCAACGCTGCAACGCATCAATCCCTAACAACCAGACACGAATCGCCAGGGATGGCGATGGGGCAAAACCCACACCCGCATTAAACCCGACCCGTCGGGGCGGGTCTAGACCCGGTAAACGGGTCCCGGGTCTGTGTGTGTTGTCCACCGTGTTTAAATCTCTGTCAACCCCAATCTCCGTCGTCTCTGGCCAGCTTCTAGCGGGGTTTTTGACGGGTTATTGCATATGTAAAATAGATTAAGAGAGTATCAAGAGATTACGGCGGAAAGCGGAAAAATCTAATATTGTAGGTGAAGTTGGATTCCGGAGTGCCGTTTTCTACAAAGTTCACCTGGCGGACGAGCGGATTGAAGGTACAGAAAACGCTATTTGATTTCTGGAAATTAGATTTGAATATTTTTGTCTCATGGTTTGCACCATCTTGTTGTTAAATGTAGCTAAAGATTGATGTTCGTACTCTGTTCTAAGTGTTTATTGGTATTCCATGTTTCAGCCCCTTTTTTCCATCAACAGTGATAGCACAATTGTAATTTTCCTTTTGTTCGTGTTTACTGGCGAGGTTTTTTTCTGAATGAATTTGAAACTGATAAAAATCTCTCTGAGCGAAGTTTTTTGCTTTTATAATTTTAGTTCCTCCAAAATCTGTTAGTTTGTTGTGTGTAGATCTGCATGCCTGAGGAAATTCCGAATAATTAGCTCATTTCTGATTCTATGCATACTTGTTGTAGGTACAGTGCATCCAAAATCATAAACAACATTAAATTTCCTTAGGTCATTGCTCACTGTCGCCGCTAAATTCCACCTCCTTCGCTGCGCCACCCCTCGACAAAGGTAAACTCCTACCGCCGCTGCCACCTGTTTACTAGTTTAAAACTATCTTTGAGACACAAAATCTGCATCTCTTCTCTGTTAGATTCTACTCCCCTTAATTCACGCCGCATGCAGTATGTAACTAAAACATCTTTTTGAATTTTCTTTAATTTTCTCCATTGATATATTATTTTGGTGTATTTGTATTTATTTGGCTTTATGCTTTACTACCCTTTTGTTTTTTTGTGGTTCTGATGCACATCGGTGTGAATTGTTGTTCTTGTAGTGTTTTTGGGATTTTTGAGTTGGCTGAATTATTGTTATAATTTTCCATCAGTGTATTGATAGTAGAATTTAAGTACTTGAGTTATTGGGTGCTTTGAAAATTCTGGAAAAGGATGAATTTGAACTGAATCTGCTTTCTTTCCTGTAAACGCATTGATTTTTCTTAGAGAGGCTTCGAATTTGATATTTTCCTTTTCATTTTGTTCTTTGGTTTCATTTGTTTAATTGTTTCGTTTCTTCAGCTAGACGTGGATGAAGAAGGGGCAGTGAAGAATGCGACCCAGAAGATAGAGAAGAAGATTAAACCAAAGTCTAAGAAACGGGGAAATAACGAAGAGAGTGCCATGGGGATACAGGAGGCCAATATTGGTGTAATGAAGGAGATTGAGCATGTTCAAATTTCTAGGTAAGAAGATTTTGCTGAAACAAAGATGGATCGTAAAGGGACAAAGTTAAGTTAAATGAGGGAAGTAAAGATGTCGCGGCTGACATGAAGAAAGGTGCAAAAGAAGGTGAATTAACTATTGCATATGACAATGATGGTAATGGAGATGCAATAGATAATGCTGAAAGGAAGAAGAAGAAAAGAGAGAACTGGAGTAAGAAAAACAAATTTGAGACGGGTAGTTGTAAAGAAGTTGAAGGAAACGAGAGTGATAAAAGGATGAATGGAGAAAGTTTTTCTGGAATGAAGAGTAGTAGAGAAGCTAAGATAGAGAGGAAGAAGGGGAAAGCGAAAATAAACACTGAAGATGGAGAATTTGAGAGAGAAATAGATGGAAAAGAGGTTGAAACACAGAGTCGGAATTGCGAAGTTCATGCTATGGAGATGGTTGAGAGGAAGAAAAGGAAAAAAGATACGAAAAAGAATAAGGATGATGAGGGTTATATTTCTTCGCTGCAGCAGGAAAACGTGCCACATAGTGTTAAGGGCAATATTGAGTCAACTAAGCATGATGGAAATACCCCAAAGGGACTCAAAAGAAAGAAGAAGAAGAAGCACAAAAAGAAAGAAAATTACAAGGATGATTCGTGTGCTGCTCAACAAGTTTATGTAGATAATGACAGCAATGGTCTTATGCATACTGATGAGATACAAAGTAATGAACTAGAGTGTGCAAGCAAACGGAAGAGGAAAAGGACCCAAGTAGTGGAAAATGGTTCTGATGCCTTACAAGATAATGGAGTTGAATGTGAAAACAATGGGAAAAAGAAAAAGACCAAATTAGTGGAAAGTGGTTCAAATGATGCTACACCTAACAAAAGTAATAAGAAAGTGAGATTTTCTGGTCAGGATGAGGTTTTTCCCCTTCCGGGTGATTCAAATACGTGGAAGGAGAATGAGGAGGAAGATAATCTGGTGAGAGGCAAGCGGTTCACACGTGAAGAAGATGAGATCGTCAAAGAGGCTGTTTGTAACTACATACTGGAACATGACCTAGGTGACGAAGGTTTGAACATGGTTTTAAACTGCAGAAAGTATCCTATGGTGAAAGGTTGTTGGAAAGAAATAGCGTCTGCCATACCATACAGACCATACACCGCTATTTATTACCGAGCTCAAATTTTATTTCGTAGGTCCGAAACCCGGAAATGGACTCAAGAAGAGTATGACGAGATTCTGAAGCACCAGCAAGAGCATGGTAACGAGTGGAAGGAATTGGCTGAGGAACTTGGCAGACATAGTTTTCATGTGAAGGATACTTGGCGTAGAATAAAACTGCGCAACCGTAAAATGGGGCATTGGTCACAGGAAGAGTATCAGAAATTATTCGATTTGGTAAATAGTGATCTACTGCTAAAAGTTTCTGAAGAGAAGAAATCCAAGCATGGAATGTTGCGGGACAATGTCTGTTGGACGGCAATTAGTGATGTGTTGGCCACTCGATCTCAATCAACCTGCTGTCTTAAGTGGTATAAACAGTTAACATCAACTATGGTAGCTGAAGGTGCATGGGCTGACGCTGATGACTATCGTCTAGTTGGTGCACTTTATAGCATAGATGCAACTTGCATTGAAGATGTGGATTGGGATAATCTTATTGATGATAGAACTAGATATGTATGTCGAAAGCGTTGGAACCAAATGGTTCTGCATATAGGTCAACATGGAAATAAGTCATTTGCTGAACAAGTTGAAATATTGGCGCAACGATATTGCCCACATCTTCTCGAGGCAAGAGAGGCTTGGGATAGCAAACCCAAGGTTCCTTGATCTGTCCATTGTGAAGTTATGTAATCTCAAGCTTTGATATCTCGGCGAGCCAAACTTCTCGTGAAGGTTCTGTCTCTCCAGACTTCTAATTGTTTGTTGCAATAATAATTAGTTTCGTTGATCTATTGGTTTTTATATGGTGGTTTCGCCTCTTTATGTTTCACATTACGGAGCCAAATGTGTTTTTTGAACACAATTACCTCAATTTTGTTGTGTTTTTCTCATGTATGCTTTGTGTTTTTGCTTTGTACTAAATTTACCATCACAAAATTTAATTTATGCTTTCTAATCTTTTTTTATTATATTTTGGTTTCTGAATAATGAACATAAGCGAGTTCTTTAAAATTCTTTCCACGTGGCCAATGCTTATGAAAATCAATAAATCAGATTGGAACTTACATGGCTAAATATCTATCTTCTGGTGAAATGAACTTCAAATTTATACAAAAATCTGAAAAAACTCTTGCCTGCACCGAGTGTTTAACACTAAGTGGTGAAGATGGTGTCACAATGGTGGTTGGATTCACTGTTTCATAGCATAACATTCTTCACTATTTTTGGTAATGAGTACCTGTTTTGTGTTATGAGTATCAAATAGATGATAAAACTAACAGATCTTAATGACTTAATTCTACATCTACAATCAATTTGACATTAATATTCTTCTTAAATAGCAGTTAATAATTCTGAAATTAATGCATCACAATTTGAAAGTGAGATAACCAAAGATAAACTGTTACAAAGTTCAATTGTTATTAATTAGCATGTCTGTGCTTCTAATTGAAATTGCACAATAGAAATAAATCGATGAAATTAAACTCGTAATATCTTTTATTTAAGTTAATATATGTCAACAGAGCTAGCAAGCTCATAAAATGTGATTTCATTTATTGTTGCATAACTTACTAATGGTAATACATTATTCAATAGCTATATATTGTTGATGGTGGTGCCAGGGCCCAGGGCAAGGTAATACCAAAAATTTTGGCAACAATTTTCTCTAGGTAATACTGTTATTGGGAAAACGGAATTTGGATTATTATTTTAATGTTTATCTTTCAAAGACTAGGTGAAATTAATCACATTGGTTTATTTGAATTCCTATTTTCTGAAGCTGTTTCTTTCTAAGTTTGGTATGTTTATGGTTCTGATGAGTCAATAAGCATAAGGCTAAATTCATGTACTCTTTATAACCAGGTTGTATTACCTGAAATTTATTTTTAATGACTAGCAAACTGCATAAATGCTATTTTAATAATATTTTGAATTTTTAATAAACCAATATATCAAATGCTAACACTAAAAAAATTGGCCATATGATACCCCTAAAATATACAACAATAAAATTGTAGCAACATGTCTATAGTTTGTTTTTACATGCACAGTTCTGGTAAAGATTTTTAGTAGATTCAGTATAACCTGCTCTCTGCATTTGGATTTCCAATATTTTCAAGAACCCGGATATTGACATGGAGAATGAAACAATAGCAATTTATTTAATTTTGGTAAGTGAAATTTCATTAGGTTTATCGAATATTGGATAACTTTTGGGGTCTGAGGACAATCACAATCATTAATTTTGTGGAATCGACTATGTAGATTTCATATATCAGTGGTTCTGGATTGCCTAGGCAAACACATCTAAAAATTTCTTAAATAATAGCTGTACAACGCTATTCCAGCCGTTAGATTAACCCACAGATCGATGGTTCATAACAATTTTCAATACATTGAATGCCTTTTACTTCCTTAATCAATTGCAACTTTAACTAAAAAGAAAGACCCCAACAAAGATTTTCACCATAGCAAGTTCTTCCATCTTGCTACCTTATTCCTTTGCATGCTCCCAACGCCTCCGATGAAGTCCGATACAAAGTGCGGATATGACCAAAATGCCCCTTCACCGATTGGCTTGTCCAACATTAACTTGAAGCCGGAATTACTAGATGACTTTTACGGGACAATTATCATCATCAAAAAGTTACCTTCAAGATTTCCATAACCTCGATCAGTTCCCCTTGACAGATTCGTCGTTTAATCCAGATATTGGGATACAAACCAATTGTTTTGACCCCGTCAATCCCTTTCGCCATGGCCCTTCTACCGATTTCGGTTTATACGAAAACGACAGCATTAGTCCTTACAACACTCACTGATTTGTTGAGGTATTTGAAGGGCTCTCCTTCTCAATGTCTATTCTATCCCACTCGTGAGGCTTTTACTCTCAGGGCATATTGTGATGCGGATTGGGGCAGCTGCCCTGATAGCCGGAAGTCCCTAACTGGATTCTGCATTTTCTTTGGGGATTGTCTCATTTCGTGGAAAACCAAGAAACAAACCACTGTTTCCCGTTCCTCCACCGACGCCGAGTAACGGGCTATGATTTCCATGGTTTGTGAGTTGTTATGGCTCACTTACATCGCCACTGACTTCTTGATTGATGTTCTCGCCCTATACGTCTTTTTGCGATAATCAAGCTGCTTTGTATATTGTTGCAAATTCCCTTTTCACGAACGCACTAAGCACCTCGAAATCGATTGTCATCTTGTCCGTAATCAGTATAAGGCTGGTCTGGTTCTTCTTCAGAAAATCTCTTCTTCTTTGCAGTTGGCAGATATGTTCACCAAGTCGCTGGGGGTCAATGCTTTTGTTCGTCTTCTGTCCAGTTGGGGCTCTTCGATCTTCATTGCGGCTCAACTTGAGGGGGCTGTTGGGAGTATTAGTATGATGGATTTGGTGTGTGTGTGTGTGTGTGTGTGAGTTTTTCCAGCTGGCATTAGTTGGGTCATGTTGCTATTTCAGCAAATACGTTGTTGGCTATTTTGTTATCAGTATAAATAGCAGGTTTCTGTATTTCAAACATTAAGTTTTCTGATATGAATATCACGTCCCCAACTTTCCTCGTTTTCTCCTTCACCTCGAATTACTTCCACAATCCAAATAATTCAACAGTAGTGCATCTATAAATGTGGGTTGGTAGATGTTGTAGTTGGTTCATTTTCATTCTTTACTGTGATTATAAATTTTCAGCTAAATGTAGGAACTAACATTGACGAATCTTCGGATCAATGTTTTGCTTCATATATCATACTTGTTTATAAAGGATTTTGCAAATAATTGTGTCATATTTTCCCTTACCTTTAAATTATGAAGCCCCAATTAGTGACTGGAAGGGACGTTTTCTGTCCGTGATTTGAATTGTGAAGCTGCATTAAACGAACACATGATAGATGTCAAGTACTTATTTGGATCCATTTCAACTAAATCTTTCTTCTGAGCGTAGAAATGATATCATGAAAGTTTCACAATTCATAGCGTTGTTTGAACTTGTGAGCATGTGTATGCAGTGATAATGGTTTATATCGGTCTATGTTTTTATAATGGAAGCTAACTTATGATGGGTTCACTGAATTCTTGCGAATGGGTATGTTCGATTCATGTGCATTGTTAAATTCTAAGTTGAAAAATTGTGTATTCATAAGCCTCATAATGTTACAATGTCCCAGATGATTTGGGAATTTGTTATTTGAATGATTATACCCCATGACAAAATGAAGCCACCAGGTTTATAGCTCTAAACCTCTTTTTGTCTTCTTTGTCATGCAAATGTCGAGCAGAAACTCTAACAATATTTGCGTTTCAGCTCCAGCTAAAGCCATTTAAATCCAATTGCTTGCAACTTGAAGCAACACTGTCTTCATCATCTATGTTGAGGTCCAGTTTTGTTGAGAAGAAAGGTAGTTTCAATTCTTGTGTTGTTTTCTGCTTCTCGGGTTTCATTAAATCAATGTTGTCAGTGTTCTGGTAAGAAAATCTGGCATCTGACTCTGTATGATTGCCATTACCATTCCATTTACCAATGTTCATTGATAAATTGTCGAAACCATTTTCTCTTGCAAATTCATTTTCCGCGTTGTCGGAAAGATAGTTTCTGCATCCTTTCAGGTCCTCGTGCCATTGAAGTCCTGTTCTGGTTTCATTTTCATTAGCCCTCGGCTCTGTAGGTGCTCTGAAATTTAAAGGTTTTAAGCCGAGCGAACTAGTGTACCGTTCTTGGTCCCTCATAGAACCTTTACATGAGTTTAAGCCATTGTCGTCGAACAATTGGTTGGCTGAGCTGTTTGTGTTTGCTGTAGGCACAAATCTGAGAGTTCTTTCATTTCTGAAATTGCATAATTGAGACATTGGCCGTTTGATACTTTGGAAACAAAATCTGATAACTGAATCTTGGCAACCTCGAGATCAATATTTCCCAAGTTCTGTTTTCCGAGGTTTTCCTGTGCCTTTTCGAAAGTACAGTCTGCAGATATTTACCTTGAGCCTCTATACGCAGCTGCAGATGACGTTGTACCTACAACGATAGCCGATAGGGTAACCCTTATTATAACATCAGTGTTTTTTCGTCATAAAGTGGTAGTAAGTATTCATTCTTGATTTTCTTGTGAATCAATAATAATGTATATCCAAGTATATTGGCTATGCTCATGGGAACAAAAATTCTATGTTGTTACCTCCAGCTGTTCGTTCAGTCTTTGTTGCACTTCAATTTGCATTTGTATCGCCGCCTAAATGTATATTTCTGATATAAGATGCCAAAATTATAACAATGTCAGCTGGAGCGAACGTATGAAATAACAGTAAAAACACGTGCTAAGGTCTTTCGGTTCTTACTTAGTTGTTTGTGTTGCAATACGTTCATGCGAGTTCCATTTACCTCAGGTACTCTATCTGCTGTGGCTTCAATCAGTTTTCAAACCCGGTAAGCGAAAAAATATATAATTCTCTATATCATATATGATAAAACAATTATGTTTCTGTAAGATAGGATTTCTTACAAGCTTTATTGCTCCCAATATTAGCTTGTCCGTAGAGGTTTTTACTGAGTCTATATTTCTGCAAGAAAAATTTAAGAATATTAGAAACATGTAAAGATCTTTCTGGTTCATATGACTATGTCTCTTTCATGATTTTGTTATATATCTTGAGGGGTTTTCCTGGATCTGAGGTAAAAAAAAGTGTGCCTTGATTAAAAATTTCAAGCTTTTTTAGTGTAATTTGAAAGTAACATGAGATTAATTTCACAGGCCTTTTCTGTTCAGATGAACTCTAGGATTGCATTTTGTAATTAAGAAAGGGATAATTACAAAAACACCCCTGAGGTTTGGGCTAATTACAAAAAAACCCAGAGTTCTTCGAAAATTACAAAAAACCCCACATTTTTCCTAGTGATTTTCAAAACCATTTCAAAACCCCCTAACATTTACAAAAATATTAGTTACCCCCTTAAATTTAAGACAAAATGAAACCTGAAGGTTTTTTTTTTTTGGAACTTTGAAACATTTCTGGTTTTTTTTTTCGTAATTAACCCAAACCTCATGGGTGTTTTTGTAATTATTCCATTAAGAAATTACCTGAAGGTGACTCTTTAAGTGATACAAAGTTAATCCTTGAATCCCCATAAGTTTCAAGACTGATTTTGGAGTAGCTTCTGCAGCACAAAGAATAATATAATTAGCCGAATGCAAGAACATGTTATTTGTTTTTTTTTTCGAATTCGAATATAGATGCATTCTTACTTTCTGCTCCACCTAACTCGTTTACTGCTTCAACGAACCGTTCGTGTAGGTCCAGAGTCCATTTCAGTCTCGGTTTCGCATCGGTCGAGAGCACAAGTCCTGAATCTCCGTTGCCATCCACACCTTGAAGGAACAAGTGCCGTTCTGGAGAATGTTCTTTCTTTGGTGGTGATGATACATTTCGTAGTTTTCACTGTGAATAATTTGCAACGATTGGCGTCACGTTCAGAGTTAAACGAATTATCTGTTGTTGTTTTGACCTTTGCATTACAGAGTTGTATTTGAGGATGTCTTATAAGCATATGAGAGACAGAGAGGGATACAAGTGAGGCATAGAATCTTGGACGGGGCTAAAAATCTATAAGATCCATATTCCATTCCAATCTTCACAGCGACTTAAAAAGATAGATTGTTCTTCCCATTTTTCATGCATCTGTGGGGTCCTCTCTTGCAACTTCTATTTCCATTATCCGACAGCTGCAAGAGCTGACAAATTGCAGCTTGGCCTGAGGTTTGGGTTGGGATGAGCCATGATCCGAACAAATTATGGTCTATTTGGCCTGGCCCATGGCCCAGGTTGGCCTGACGCCGGTCCGACAGTTTTTGTATACAAAACGCACACATGGGCTAGGGGAGCATGCGCAATTTTTGCTGCACAACCAAAGTCGTGCTGCCTGAATTTTTCAAAATCTTGATGGGCTCAGGCCAGCCCGGCCGACCCATTGGTAATAAGGATGGCAATGGGCTTATGGGCGGGGACGAGGCTGGTATTGGACATACCATCCCCGTCCCGGAATCTCATCCCAAATATCATTCCCGTATCATTCCCCATTTTGTGCATTTGGGATGGAGATGGGGAATTGCCGATTCCGTTCGGGGATCAAGGTCTCCGTGAGGAATCAGATTCCCCATTTGTAATTTTTAATAAAAAGAATTGTAAAATAAATTACTTAAAATAATTAAAATAAAAAACATAAAACTATACATAAAATAAATAATGAGAACAATGAAACAAACAACAACAAACTAAGCCTTAATCCCACTATGTGGGGTCGGCTATACGGATCATATCGCGCCATTGTTTACGGTCATAAGCCATATTTTCGTTTATTTCTAGGTATAACATGTCATGTTTAATAGCTTCTTTCCAAGTCATTTTAGGCCTACCTCTTCCTCTTTTGATTTGTGTGAGTGATTCTCTACCTTCTAAACGTCGCACAGGTGCATCTAAATGTCTCCTATAAACATGTCCAAACCATCTTAATCGTGTTTCTCTAATTTTCTCGTCTATTGGTGCTACTCCCACTTTGTTTCTAATGTGTTCGTTTCTTATTCTATCTAATCTAGTGTGTCCGCACATCCATCTTAGGGTCTTTAAAATAAATATTATAAATATAATTAATATAATAATAAATAAATATAATATGTATCGGGAAATAGGGATGGGGGCGGAGAATTCCCGTTTTATTAAACGGGGATGGGGATCGGGACAGGGGATATGAATATCATTCCCGTCCCATCCCTGGTTCTAAAGAATCGGGGAATCACCATCCCCTTCCTATCCCCGAATTAATTGGGGATTCCCCTTCCTATATTGCTCGGGTACCAACGGGATGGTCCCCTCGTGGATTTTGTCATCCCTAATTGCGAGCTCCGCCTGCATCACCCATTAAAATTTCCTGTCACTATGACTAATTGAGGAAGGTAAAAGACCTTACATTAAGTACAAGAATAGATCCACCTCAGTCTATCTTTTTAGTGCACTCATATTTGTCAGCTGCAAAGTTTAGGAACCTTATTTCCAAGAATGGATGGTGGAATTTTGTTCCCTCTTATGTGGATTGAAGGAATCCACTATCTATGTTGTCCTGAAACATTTAAATTCATCATATTTTTCTAATTTTTTTTTAATTTTAAATCTCCTTTTTTTTCACAGGGAAGATTATGTTGACTATATACCTAGCATGGGATACAATTTAAGAAATTGAATTGTGTTTTTTATGTTTTTCTAATTATCCTGATTACTTCCATGTTTTTTATGTTTTCATGTATTGGATAAAAAATTGAATTGCATTTTTTATTCATGTTGTTTCTATAATATTTTTAATTTGTTTGATTTTAATATTTGTTGTTTTATGTGTATATTTCTTGATTTTGTATAAGACTTCGAGTATAAAATGGATTATTTAACGAGGGCAAAATATATTTGGGAAAATGACATGAATACCCCATTTTCCATACTCAATCCTTGCACAATACCCATTTTCCGCTGATTTTGGACAAAAATACCATTTTCCGCTGATTTTTGACAAAGTTACCCATTTTCCGCTGATTTTTGACAAAAATACTCATTTTCCGCTGATTTTTTTGAGTTGGTTTCTTTGTTGTTTCAAACATGTTTCTTGTTTCTTTGTTGTTTCGCACTGCTTTATTTAGGTTTCTTATATGTTTCACTTAGCCAACATTTCATGAATTCCACAAAATTGCTTGGAGAAAATCTCGGTTGTGGTATGCACAACAATGGGAAGAAAATAGAGAGTATAAATAACAAGAATACGATTTCAATGGATCGCACATTGAACACCCTAAACGAAATCTTGGAACAACAAATTCAATTCGAAAATTGGAGCTTACTTGTCCATCATCACTACCGAAAATAGACACGACTCCACTATCAGACCAAAAAATACTTTGTATTGACTTCCAACATCGTAGAATTATTGAATGCATCAACTGCAACGGGGAAAGACCTACTAGTAACAACTTTGCTAGAATACGTGAGATCTTTAGTTCAATATTAGACATGCAGACATCGAAATGAAGCAAAGATCAACATTTACAAGGATAACAAATAAAAGGCTGAATAGTATATGGGGAAAAACTACACTATTTCTCTAAATTTAAAAGCAATTTACTACAAACTTTTATCACATGATCCACTGTTTCACAATTATTTCTTGCATGTTTCATTTATGTTTCTTACATGTTTCAACTGATTACACCATCATTAAGATTTACATATCAACAATTCTCTGAAATCATTAGGAAGTAGAGGTAGAAACTCAATGTCGTTGTCATCGTCATCACCATTTTGCAGCCTCAACTTAGCATGATTGTGAAGCAAATTACTGAACCTTACTTGTTCATTATCTATCTCGAACGCTTCAACGTCCATACCGTTCCCAACAATAAAATGCTCGGCATAACAAGCAACAAAAAATCACACATTCACTACAAAAGAAATAAAAAAAGATACACAGTCAGATAGATAACACAACAAATCAAAAATAATAAAAAGAACAAATAAATGAAAATACACAAAAGCACAAAAGAAACATAAAAGAAGCAACTTCGAAACAAGCAAAAAACTTCAAATCACAAAAACATAAAAATAAAACCCAAATGAGAACATCAAAACACAGTAGCATAACCACCAAATGAACCGTATTAACAATTACACTTTTTCTAATTATTCCAACGCCCTAAAATCCCTCACGGGGCTCACTCAACTCCAGCTTAACAGTTTCTCTATTGCTAAAGACGTCGAAAAAGCCTTTGGCCTCCTCACCGGACTCGCCTCCGACCACCTCTCCATCCCCGTCATGCTCCTCATTGGTCCGATTGAGTGTTTCATTGGCTATGGCATCCAGTGGCTCATCGTTAGCCATCGAATCCAATCTCTCCCTTACTGGGCGGTATGTGTATAATTAATCTCTCCTTTAATTAATTGAGTATTCTAACACTATGATTTTACACCATTCCCTAATTTCTAGCTGAAAATAGTACTCACTCTATAAATCTCTGGTGCAGATGTGTATTTTTCTATGTATGGGATGAAACAGTACGACGTGGATGAACACGACGATTCTAGTAACTTACATTCGTAATTTTCGGAAAAATCGGGGGCAAATTTTGGGAATTCGAAAGAAATGTTGGATTAAGCACAACTATTTTCACCGACATCTCGTCGTTGTTCGCATATGAGGAGGGATGAGGTATTTTTGTGATGGGATGGAGCGAGTGGGGTAGTTTTGTGATGGGTGGATATTTTTGTCTTTTTTTTCTAAAAATCTGGGTATTTTGTGTAATTTTCTCAATATATTTTTTCACTGAAATTTTATTGAAAGAAACATGTTAGAAACAATCTTGAGACAAAGCGTAAAAAAGTCCAAAATTTTTGGCTAGATCGTAAATTTGTGTTAAAAAAAGCATGAACGTAAATTTGGGTAAAATAAGATCAAAAACATAAAAACTCGACATTATCTCAAAAAAAAGAGACATTTATGTCAATTACCCTTTTATTTAGAAGAAAAAACACTAAACCCTCCAAAATATGTGATTTTTTGCACTTTACCATATAAATTGATTTCTTTTACGTTACTACGCAAATTATACAAGTTTTCTGACTTTACCCTATAATTATCGCCATGGGTAGAATATTCTCTGAATATTCCGACACCCCCTATGTGATGGCAAAATTGTCTTTGAAATCCCAAAATTGGATGAGATCCAATTCTCCCTTGTCCTGTTGCCCACCTTGATTTTTGTCACGGCCGGTGCATTTAGTAGACACCGATATACTTCAAACAAGTTTTCTCAATATCTAGCCACAATCTCCTTTTGTCGATAAAATTCCGCTGTAGGCTCAAATACTTAATCGGCGCTTAAATATTGATGTTCATACTCTGTTCTAAGTGTTTATTGGTATTCCATGTTTCAGTCCCTTTTTTCCGTCAACAGTGATAGCACAATTGTAATTTTCCTTTTGTTCGTGTTTCCCTCTTCGTTTCGCAATCGAGAACCCCTGAAAAAGGGACTTAATTTTTTTTTTCTTTTGAAACCTCTTCCCCTTTTTCTCTCCTAGTCCTCCACCAAACCCACTTAGCGACTGTGCATATAGAGCTAATTAATGTTAAACCACCTAAATACCGCGAGTTGATTCACAGAAGACAAATTGCTTGGAGTCAGAGAGAATCAATGTTTGGTAGGCTAATCTAACTATTTTAAGTTTTGGGGTTAGATGTTTACAAATTCTTTTTGGTTTTAATTCTTAATGGTTAACAATGGAGTAATGTGTAGGTGATTTGGATCCTTGAAGAAGGAGACATGTTTGGACTAGGGGTTCTAAAAAGTGGGTAAATCATTTTTTTTCATTAACTTGGATAAAAAAAGGGGGCCAAGACTTTTAATTCTCTTGGGCCGTTTTTTTTTTTTTTTTGTTAATGGCAACCATATGGAGTATGTAACAAAATCTGCATCTCTTATCTGTTAGATTCTACTCCCCTTAATTCACACCGCATGCAGTATGAAACTAAAACATCTTTTTAAATTTTCTCAGTTGATATATTATTTTGGTGTATTTGTATTTATTGGGCTTTATGTTTTGCTACCCTTTTGTTTTTTTGTGGTTCTGATGCACATCGGTGTGAATTGTTGTTCTTGTAGTGTTTTTGGGATTTTTGAGTTGGGTGAATTAGTGTTATAATTTTCCATCAGTGTATTGATATTAGAATTTAAGTACTTGAGTTCTTGGGTGCTTTAAAAATTCTGGAGAAGGATGAGTTTGAACTGAATCTGCTTTCTTTCCTGTAAACGCATTGATTTTTCTTAGGAGAGGCTTCGGAATTTGATATTTTCCTTTTCATTTTGTTCTTTGGTTTCATTTGTTTAATTGTTTCGTTTCTTCAGCTAGACATGGATGAAGAAGGGGCATTGAAGAATGTGACCCAGAAGATAGAGAGGAAGATTAAGCCAAAGTCTAAGAAAAGGGAAAATAATGAAGAGAGTGCCATGGGGATACATGAGGCCAATATTGGTGTAATGAAGGAGATTGAGCATGTTCAAATATCTAGGGAAGAATATTTTGCTGAAACAAAGATGGATCATAAAAGGGACAAAAATAAGTTAAATAAGGGAAGTAAAGATGCTGCGGCTGACATGAAGAAAGGTGTAAAAGAAGGTGAATTAACTATTGCATGTGACAATGATGGTAATGGTGATGCAATAGATAATGCTGAAAGGAAGAAGAAGAAAACAGAGAACTGGAGTAAGAAAAAGAAAAACAAATTTGAGACGGGTAGTTCTAAAGAAGTTGAAGGAAACGAGAGTGAAAAAGGGATGGATGGAGAAAGTTTTTCTGGAATGAAGAGTAGTAGAGAAGCTAAGAAAGAGAGGAAGAAGGGGAAAGCGAAAATAAACACTGAAGATGGAGAATTTGAGAGAGAAATAGATGGAAAAGAGGTTGGAACACAGAGTCAGAATTGCGAAGTTCATGCTATGGAGATGGTTGAGAGGAAGAAAAGGAAAAAAGATACGAAAAAGAGTAAGGATGATGAGGGTGATATTTATTCGCTGCAGCAGGAAAACGTGCCAGATAGTGTTAAGGGCAATATTGAGTCAACTAAACATGATGGAAATACGCCAAAGGAACTCAAAAGAAAGAAGAAGAAGCACAAAAAGAAAGAAAATTACAAGGATGTTTCGTGTGCTGCTCAACAAGATTATGTAGATAATGACAGCAATGGTCTTATGCATACTGATGAGATACAAAGTAATGAACTAGAATCTGCAAGCAAACGGAAGAGGAAAAGGACCCAAGTAGTGGAAAATGGTTCTGATGCCTTACAAGATAATGGAGTTGAATGTGAAAACAATGGGAAAAAGAAAAAGACCAAATTAGTGGAAAGTGGTTCAAATGATGCTACACCTAACAAAAGTAATAAGAAAGTGAGATTTTCTGGTCAGGATGAGGTTTTCCCCTTCCGGGTGATTCAAATACGTGGAAGGAGAATGAGGAGGAAGATAATCTGGTGAGAGGCAAGCGGTTCACACGTGAAGAAGATGAGATCGTCAAAGAGGCTGTTTGTAACTACATACTGGAAAATGACCTAGGTGACGAAGGTTTGAACATGGTTTTAAACTGCAGAAAGTATCGTATGGCGAAAGGTTGTTGGAAAGAAATAGCGTCTGCCATACCATACAGACCATACACCTCTATTTATTACCGTGCTCAAATTTTATTTTGTAGGTCCGAAACCCGGAAATGGACTCAAGAAGATTATGCCGAGATTCTGAAGCACCAGCAAGAGCATGGTAACGAGTGGAAGGAATTGGCTGAGGAACTTGGCAGACATAGATTTCATGTGAAGGATACTTGGCGTAGAATAAAACTGCGCAAACCGTAAAAAGGGGCAATGGTCACAGGAAGAGTATCAGAAATTATTCGATTTGGTAAATAGTGATCTACTGCTAAAAGTTTCTGAAGAGAAGAAATCCAAGTATGGAATGTTGCGGGACAATGTCTGTTGGACGGCAATTAGTGATGTGTTGGCCACTCGATCTCAAGCAACCTGCTGTCTTAAGTGGTATAAACAGTTAACATCAACTATGGTAGCTGAAGGTGCATGGGCTGACGCTGATGACTATCGTCTAGTTGGTGCACTTTATAGCATAGATGCAACTTGCATTGAAGATGTGGATTGGGATAATCTTATTGATGATAGAACTAGATATGTATGTCGAAAGCGTTGGAACCAAATGGTTCTGCATATAGGTCAACATGGAAATAAGTCATTTGCTGAACAAGTTGAAATATTGGCGCAACGATATTGCCCACATCTTCTCGAGGCAAGAGAGGCTTGGGATAGCAAACCCAAGGTTCCTTGATCAGTCCATTGTGAAGTTATGTAATCTCAAGCTTTGATATCTCGGAGCCAAACTTCTCGTGAAGGTTCTGTCTCTCCAGACTTCTAATTGTTTGTTGCAATAATAATTAGTTTCGTTGATCTATTGGTTTTTATATGGTGGTTTCGCCTCTTTATGTTTCACATTACGGAGCCAAATGTGTTTTTTAAACACAATTACCTCAATTTTGTTGTGTTTTTCTCATGTATGCTTTGTGTTTTTGCTTTGTACTAAATTTACCATCACAAAATTTAATTTATGCTTTCTAATCTTTTTATTTTATTTTGGTTTCTGAATAATGATCATAAGCGAGTTCTTTAAAATTCTTTCCACGTGGCCAATGCTTATGAAAATCAATAAATCAGATTGGAACTTACATGGTTAAATATCTATCTTCTGGTGAAATGAACTTCAAATTTATACAAAAATCTGAAAAAACTCTTGCCTGCACCGAGTGTTTAACACTAAGTGGTGAAGATGATGTCACAATGGTGGTTGGATTCACTGTTCCACGGCATAACATTCTTCACTATTTTTGGTAATGAGTACCTGTTATGTGTTATGAGTATCAAATAGATAATAAAACTAAGAGATCTTAATGACTTAATTCTACATCTACAATCAATTTGACATTAATATTCTTCTTAAATAGCAGTTAATAATTCTGAAATTAATGCATCACAATTTGAAAGTGAGATAACTGTTACAAAGTTCAATTGTTATTAATTAGCATGTCTGTGCTTCTAATTGAAATTGCACAATAGAAATAAATCGATGAAATTAAACTCGTAATATCTTTTATTTAAGTTAATATATGTCAACAGAGCTAGCAAGCTCATAAAATGTGATTTCAATTTTTTGTTGCATAACTTACTAATGGTAATACATTATTCAATAGCTATATATTGTTGATGGTGGTGCCAGGGCAAGGTAATACCATAAATTTTGGCAACAATTTTCTCTAGGTAATACTGTTATTGGGAAAACGGAATTTGGATTATTGTTTTATGGTTTATCTTTCAAAGACTAGGTGAAATTAATCACATTGGTTTAGAGCAATTAATGTTGCTCGATATTTTTATTTGAATTCCTATTTTTCCGAAGCTGTTTTTTTCTAAGTTTGGTATGTTTATGGTTCTGATGAGTCAATAAGGCATAAGGCTAAATTCATGTACTCTTTATAACCAGGTTGTATTACCTGAAATTTATTTTTAATGACTAGCAAACTGCATAAATGCTATTTTAATAATATTTTGAATTTTTAATAAACCAATATATCACATGCTAAAACTAAAGAAATTGGCCATATGATACCCCTAAAATATACAACAATAAAATTGTAGCAACATGTCTATAGTTTGTTTTTACATGCACAGTTCTGGTAAAGATTTTTAGTAGATTCAGTAGTGCTCTCTGCATTTGGATTTCCAATATTTTCAAGAACCCGGATATTGACATGGAGAATGAAACAATAGCAATTTATTTAATTTTGGTAAGTGAAATTTCATTAGGTTTATCGAATATTGGATAACTTTTGGGGTCTGAGGACAATCACAATCATTAATTTTGTGGAATCGACTATGTAGATTTCATATATCAGTGGTTCCGGATTGCCTAGGCAAACACATCTAGAAATTTCTTAAATTATAGCTGTACAACGCTATTCCAGCCGTTAGATTAACCCACAGATCGATGGTCCATAACAACTTTCAATACATTGAATGCCTTTTACTTCCTTAATCAATTGCAACTTTAACTAAAAAGAAAGACCCCAACAAAGATTTTCACCATAGCAAGTTCTTCCATCTTGCTACCTTATTCCTTTGCATGCTCCCAACGCCTCCAATGGAGTCCGATACAAAGTGCGGATATGACCAAAATGCCCCTCCAACGATTGGCTTGTCCAACATTAACTTGAAGCCGGAATTACTAGATGACTTTTACAGGGACAATTTCTCATCATCAAAAAGTTACCTTCAAGATTTCCGTAACCTCAATTAGTTCCCCTTGACAGATTCGTCGTTTAATCCAGATATTGGGATACAAACCAATTGTTTTGACCCCGTCAATCCCTTTCGCCATGTCCCTTCTACCGATTTCGGTTTATACAAAAATGACAGCATTAGTCCTTACAACACTCACTGATTTGCTGAGGTATTTGAAGGGCTCTCCTTCTCAATGTCATTATCCGACTCGTGAGGCTTTTACTCTCAGGGCATATTGTGATGCGGATTGGGGCAGCTGCCCTGCCCTGATAGCCGGAAATCCCTAACTGGATTCTGCATTTTCTTTGGGGATTGTCTCATTTCGTGGAAAACCAAGAAACAAACCACTATTTCCCGTTCCTCCACCGACGCCGAGTAACGGGCTATGAGTTCCACGGTTTGTGAGTTGTTATGGCTCACTTACATCGCCACTGACTTCTTGGTTGATGTTCCTCGCTCTATACCTCTTTTTTTCGATAATCAAGCTGCTTTATATATTGTTGCAAATCCCGTTTTTCACGAACGCACTAAGCACCTCGAAATCGATTGTCATCTTGTCCGTAATCAGTATAAGGCTGGTCTGGTTCTTCCTCAGAAAATCTCTTCTTATTTGCAGTTGGCAGATATGTTCACCAAGTCGCTGGGGGTCGCTGCTTTTGTTCGTCTTCTGTCCAGTTTAGGCTCTTCGAGCTTCATTGCGGCTCAACTTGAGGGGGGCTGTTGGGAGTATTAGTATGATGGATTTGGTGTGTGTTAGTTTTTTCCAGCTGGCATTAGTTGGGTCATGTTGCTATTTCAGCAAATACGTTTTTGGCTATTTTGTTATCAGTATAAATAGCAGGTTTTTGTATTTCAAACATTAAGTTTTCTGATATGAATTTCACGTTCCCAATTTTCCCTCGTTTTCTCCTTCACATCGAAGGCTCGAATTACTTCCACAATCCAAATAATTCAACAGTGGTGCATCTATAAATGTAGGTTGGTACATGTTGTAGTTGGTTCATTTTCGTTCTTTACTGTGATTATAAATTTTTGGCTAAATGTAGGAACTAACATTGACGAATCTTCGGATCAATGTTTTGCTTCATATATCATACTTGTTTATAAAAGATTTTGCAATCAATTGTGTCATTTTTTTCCCTTAGCTTTAAATTATGAAGCCCCAGTTAGTGACTGGAAGGGACGTTTTCTGTCCGTGATTTGATTTGTGAAGCTGCATTAATCGAACACATGATAGATGTCAAGTACTTATTTGGATCCATTTCAACTAAATCTTTCTTCAGAGCGTAGAAATGATATCATGAAAGTTTCACAATTCATAGCGTTGTTTGAACTTGTGAGCATGTGTATGCAGTGATAATGGTTTATATCGGTCTATGTTTTTATAATGGAAGCTAACTTATGATGGGTTCACTGAATTCTTGCAAATGGGTATGTTCGATTCATGTGCATTGAAAAATTCTAAGTTGAAAAATTGTGTATTCATAAGCCTCATAATGTTACAATGTCCCAGATGATTTGGAAATTTATTATTTGAATGATTATACCCCATGACAAAATGAAGCCACCAGGTTTATAGCTCTAAACCTCTTTTGTCTTCTTTGTCATGCAAATGTCGAGCAGAAACTCTAACAATATTTGCGTTTCAGCTCCAGCTAAAGCCATTTAAATCCAATTGCTTGCAACTTGAAGCAACACTGTCTTCATCATCTATGTTGAGGTCCAGTTTTGTTGAGAAGAAAGGTAGTTTCAATTCTTGTGTTGTTTTCTGCTTCTCGGGTTTCATTAAATCAATGTTGTCAGTGTTCTGGTAAGAAAATCTGGCATCTGACTCTGTATGGTTGCCATTACCATTCCATTTACCAATGTTCATTGATAAATTGTCGAAACCGTTTTCTCTTGCAAATTCATTTTCCACGTTGTTGGAAAGATAGTTTCTACATCCTTTCAGGTCCTCATGCCATCGAAGTCCCGTTCTGGTTTCGTTTTCATTAGCCCTAGGCTCTGTAGGTGCTCTGAAATTTAAAGGTTTTAAGCCGAGTGAACTAGTGTACCGTTCTTGGTCACCTTTACATGAGTTTAAGCCGTTGTCGTCGAACAATCGGTTGTTTGTGTTTGCTGTAGGCACAAATCTGAGAGTTCTTTCATTTCTGTAATTGCAGAATTGAGGCATTGGCCGTTTGATACTTTGGAAACAAAATCTGATAACTGAATCTTGGCAACCTCCAGATCAATATTTCCCAAGTTCTGTTTTCCGAGGTTTTCCTGTGCCTTTTCGAGTACAGTCTGCAGATATTTACCCTGGGCCTCTATACGCAGCTGCAAATGACGTTGTACCTACAAAGATAAGGTAACCCTTATTATAACATCAGCATAAATCTTGTTGAGTCTTTGCATTCTTCGTGACCATTTGCGTACAAAAATTTATGTCATCGAAATGTGAAGAAATTGAATTAAATCAGCAATTCCCATGGTTGAACTTCCGATCACAGGGAGTGTTTGCAAACTCTAAAAAACGAAAAAGTGATCGTCAACTTCTAGATGGAGTAAATAACTATTTTTTTTGCGTCTAGAAGCTGAGAATCATTTTTTTTAGAGTTTGCAGACACTCCCATGACAAGGGAAGACAAAAATAGTCTCGATAATTGGATGTGATTCTGATGCATCTTTTATCAAAGATGAGAATTTTGTGACAATTGTGGTGCTATAAGCTCTAATAAATATTCATTTAATTCAATCATCTTTTCTTTGTTCTGTTTTTGGGATAATTACAAAAAGTACCCCTGTGGTTTGACCTAATTACAAAAAAACTCAGGTAACTCCCAAAATTACAAAAAGTATCCCTGAGGTTTGATTTAGTGTTAAAATTAAGGGGTAAACTGCAATGTTTTTATAAATATGAAGGGGGGTTTTGAAATTTTTTTGCTTATGAAGAGGTTAAATGTTAGACAAAATAAAATCTCAGGGGTATTTTTGTAATTTCAAAAGTTAGCTTGGTGTTTTCGTTATTAGGTCAGACCTCAAGGGTACTTTTTGTAATTAACCCTTTGTTTTTTTGTCCTAATGTCGCAATAAGTATTCATTCTTGATTTTTTTGTAACTCAATAATAATGTATATCTAAGTATATTGGCTATGCTCATGGCGGGAAAAATAAAGTTTCTATGTTGTTACCTCCAGCTGTTCGTTCAGTCTTCGTTGCACTTCAATTTGCATTTGTATCGCTTCGCCTAAATGTATATTTCTGATATACGATGCCAAAATTATAACAATGTCAGCTGGAACGAACGTATGAAATAACAGTAAAAACACGTGCTAAGGTGGTCTTTCGGTTCTTACTTAGTTGTTTGGGTTGCAATATTTGGATCGTTCATGCGAGTTCCATTTACCTCAGGTACTCTATCAGCTGTTGCTGCAATTAGTTTTCAACCCGGTAAGCGAACTATATTAGATATGATAAAACAAATATGTTTCTGTAAGATGGGATTGCTTACAAGCTTTATTGCTTCCACTATTAGCTTGTCCGTAGAGGTTTTTACTGAGTCTATATTTCTGCAAGAAAAAATTAAGAATATTAGAAACATGTAAACATCCTTCTGGTTCATTAGCCTATGTCTCTTTAATGATTTTGTTATATATCTTGAGGGATTTTTCTGGGTCTGAAGTAAATAAAAGTGTGCTGTGATTAAAAATCTCAATTTTTTGGAAATTACCTGAAGGTGACTCTTTAAGTGATATAAAGTTAATCCTTGAATCCCCATAAGTTTCAAGACTGATTTTGGAGTAGCTTCTGCAACACAAAAGAATAATATAATTAGCTGAATGCAAGAAACATGTTATTTGGTTTTTTCGAATTCGAATATAAATGCGTTCTTACTTTCTGCTCCACCTAATTGGTTTACTGCTTCAACGAACCGTTCGTGCAGGTCCAGAGTCCATTTCAGTCTCGGCTTCGCATCAGTCGAGAGCACAAGTCCCGAATCTCCGTTGCCATCCATGCCTTGAAGGAACAAGTGTCGTTCTGGCGAAATGTTCTTTCTTTGGTGGTGATGATACATTTCGTAGTTTTTCACTATGAATAATTTGCAACGATTAGCGTCACGTTTAGAGTTAAACGAATTTATCAATATCAAGAAATAATTTGATCTGCTCTTATCTATTGTTGTTTTGACCTTTGTATTACAGAGTTGTATTTGAGGATGTCTTATAAGCATATGCGAGACAGAGAGAAGGATACAAGTGAGGCATAGAATCTTGGACGGGGCTAAAAGCCTAAAAGACTATAAGATCCATATTCCATTCCAATCTTCACAGCGACTTAAAAAGATATATTGTTCTTCCATTTTTCATGCATCTGTGGGGTCCTCTCTTGCAACTTCTATTTCCATTATCCGACAGCTGCAAGAGCTGGCAAAATGTAGCCAGGCCCGATTGGCATGTGGGCTGGGGCTGGCCTGGCTTTTAGCCCGGTCCGACAGTTTTTGTGTACAAAACGCACACATGGGCTGGGGGAGCCATGCATAATTTATGCGGCCCGACCAAAATCGGTCGGCCCTGCCCGAATTTTGATGGGCTTGGGCCATCCCGGCCCGGCCCATTGCGGCTCCGCCTGAACCACCAATTAAAATTTCCTGTCACTATGACTAATTGAGGAAGGTAATAGACCTTACATTGAGTACAAGAATAGATCCACCTCAGTCTTATCTTTTTAGTGCACTCATGTTTGTCAGCTGCAAAGTTTAGGAACCTTATTCCAAGAATGGATGGTGGAATTTTGTTCCCTCTGATGTGGATTGAAGGAATCCACTATCTATGTTGTCCTGTAACGTTCAAATTCATCATATTTTCTTAATTATTATTTTGTTTAATTTTTTTTTTTTCACAGGGAAGATTCTGTTGACTATCTAGCTAGCATTGAATAGCACCGGTGAAGTTGGTGCTTCCTTGTTATATTTGGGTAACAATTGCATTTTTTTTTTCCTTTTTATCTCGTTTTTCTATTCAATTTTGTCATAGCACAGGACAAATATAATTATGCGATCATTCAAAGGTTCAAACTTTAACACATTGTTTTGTTTTACTAAGTTTATTCCAAACAGTATTATTTGTTAAGTGCTTCCTTTTTTATTTTAGCTTCAATAGGGGTGGCAGTGGATGATGGTATGATTATAAACACGAATTAGAGAGAGAAATGACATGATAAGGCACGACCGACGACATGAAATTGTAAAATTAGTTAAAATTACACTTTTGTTCTATTTATGATCAAATAAGATGGATTACACGATTCCTCAAGAAAAAGAAGATAGATAATACGATAGTGTGACACGAACATGACACGATGACATAAATTGCCACTCCTACTCTGCAAGATCGATATACAGGTTCGAGATTCTTTCCGGTAGTGATGGAATTTATTCATGAGATGAAGACACCTGCTATATGCTGTAGGTTTATGGAGAATCACATGTAGTACACGAGAACATGCTCGTGTTTCTTTTTTGATGTACAGAAAATGGATTTGAGTATATCTTTCTTGCAAAATCTTTTATGTGTTCAAAAAAATAAAAATAAAAAACATTTGAGTCATAAAGGAGGGAATTTAAGATGCTTCTTCTTGGCTTTGTTTGAAGGCCAAGAATGGCATAAAGAACACATTCCCTTTTTTTGTCTCATTCAGTAAGTTTGGTACTTATTCAGGCTAGACCGAATTTATAAAGATAGAGTTGATGTCCCAATTAGATCTTTTTAAATTCTCAAAATAGCATAAAAAAAGTATTGGGACCCTTAAAAAAAAAAAGGGGGATTGTACTTACTTCAATACTCATTGGATGGAACATGACAAGTCTTAGCAGAAGGTTTACATTTTACAGTACTTGCATCAATATAATCTTTTGGTGTTAAGTGTATTTCCTTTGATATGGACGTGTGCCAAAATGCATGTATTGAGAACTATTAGACTTTCCAAAAGTTCAGTATTGAAATTGATAATGTTCTGATGCTAAGTAAATAATATTCGTCCCCTTTGAACGATGAGTGTGCATTAGTTCCAATTAGAGGTGTCAATTCAGCCCGACCGAATATAAGGCCACCACCAAGAATTTCCAGGCCGAAAAAAACCAAGCCTATTTTGGCCCGGCCTATTAGGCCTACGGTCCGGTTGGCCCGGCTTAAAATGCACTACACAAGCCAGGCTTGACCATGAAAAACTCGATCCGATGGATTTTCTTCCCTGCCCAGCTTTCCCCTTTGGCCCGCTAGGCCGGTATCTGAATGGCCAGCCCGGTCGATTGACACCTCTAGTTTTAATGGAGCTTTTCAGGACAGGTCTTTTGATTCTCGTATCTTAGGATATTTTATGCAGTTTGAGAGGAATATGTGAAAACCTTTATGTAAAGTGGTAAAGCATAATTCCTCAATAGTTTTTGCTGGCATGTGGATATGAATGAATTGAAAGAGAACGATGTGGTGCTTTTTAATCTACACCATCACATGTTGCAGATAAAATTGGCTAGGACTTAAGTTACAGTGTATACAAGTATAGCTAGATAGGCTTTTAAATTATTGAATTTTTGGATGTAAACTAATATAACAAAACTAAATTAAGTGATGTTATAAACGTTCTATGACAAATTGTTTCATATAACAGTAGAAATAAATTGCCATGTAGCCAAAGTTTTGTTCTGTGAGTGACCTCTGTGCTTGTCTAAAAATGGGTTATTGGGATAAATACAAAAAAACAACCTGAGATTTGAGCTAATTATAAAAAAATCTAGAAAGGTTTCAAAATTACAAAATACCCCTCATATTTGATTATGTCTGTAATATCGGAGGGGTAACTATAATATCGGAGGGGTAACTGTTTATAGAGGGTATTTGAAATGTTTTTACTTATGAAGGGGGAAATGTAAGACGGAATCAAACCTCAATGATTTTTTTTTGCAATTTTCAAAAACCTTGAGTTTTTTTTTGTAATCAGCCCGAACCTCAGATTTATTTTTTTTCTTTATTATATAGGGAAATTACAAAAACACCCCTGAGGTTTGGGCTAATTACAAAAAAACCCAGAGTAAAAAAAACCTTGAGGTTTGATTCCGTCTTACATTTTTCTTGGTGATTTTCAAAAATATTTCGAAAAAACCCCTCACATTTACAAAAATATTACAGTTACTTCTTAAATTTAAGACAAAATGAAACCTGAAGGGTTTTTTTTTTTTTTATAATTTTGAAACATCTCTGTTTTTTTTTTTTGGTAATTAACCCAAACCTCATGGGTGTTTTTGTAATTATCCCTTATATATATTTGCGTGTGTGTCTTCCTCTATTCTCTCTCTCCAGTTGATTTGAATTAGGTGATTGTTTTTCCATTTTCCCAAACAACTCCTTCCTCCCTATACAGAGTTTGGGTTTTTGCATACATGTAAATTGTTTGGTAATGTTGGTTGGCCATGCAATAATAGCTGTTTGCCCTTTTCATTTCACATCATTTACTATAGATGCCATACACATAAAATTTACCTGGTAAATCCACTCAAAAAAAAAAAAAAAAAATTACCTGGTAAATGTCAAAAATATTAGATGTTTTTAAAGTACTTAGAAAACTGTCTTTATTTGATGTTGCCATAAAGCCACTACTGCTGTTCTCTGTTTGGTTGTATATATCATGCATGTGCAATATTCTCCACCTTAAGACTGGCCATTTATTCTGTTATTCTTTCTTGTACTTCAACTTTCCTATTTTGTACTATTTGATTGCTTAATTTCACTTAAAAGAGCCTAATCATTAGCAGGAACTCATGTATACTGCTGATTGGATGAGACTCTGTTGACTAAACTTGAATTTTATTGGATGAAAAAACCAGAAAAATAAAAGGGGATAATTACAGAAACACCCCTGGGGTTTGGGTTAATAACAAAAAAATCTAGACATGTTTCAAAATTACAAAAAAAAACCTTCATGTTTCGTTTTGTCTTAAATTTAGGGGGGTAACTGTAATATTTTTGCAAATGTCAAGGTTTTTTCTGAAATGTTTTCAAAAAATCACCGGGATAAATGTAAGACAGAATCAATTTAAGGGAGTAAGTGTAATATTTTTTGCAAATGTCAGGGTTTTTTTTGAAATATTTTTGAAAATCACGGGGGAAAATGTAAGACGGAATCTATTTAAGGAGGGTAACTGTAATATTTTTGCAAATGTCAGGGGTTTTTTCAAATGTTTTTCGAATATCACGGGAAAAAATGTAAGACCGTTTTGTAATTAGCCCAAACCTTAGGGGTGTTTTTGTAATTGTCCCAAATAAAAATGACTATGGAATTCTATTCCATGCAGGAAAAATAAAAAATGAAGGGGCAGGAAAGTGAGATTCTGAGAATGGAATTTGAGAATCTTAACTCAAAGTAAAGGTGATGGGCCAGATTCTCAAGTCAAGAATATTGCTTATTCTTTCCTACTCAAGGCCACAAAAAATGGGTTCCCTCTTTTCCCTTTCCATTCTTTATACACTTGCTTAACAGTTTAAGATGCCATTCATCATGCATTTTAGTACTTGTCCTTTTACTAAAATATTTTGTATTCCTTGCAAATCTATTTTGATGTGGCAGAGGTGGTTCGTGTCCGCCCAAGAGGTATTGTCCGTTTTGGCCTAAGCTTCACGAGTTTGTCCTGCAAAAGACGTTCAAATTTTCATATTCGCTCCTGGAAGACATTTAAAGTGCTAGGGTAAAAGTTTTTTTTAAGGAAAACTTAGTTTGTGATTGGATACCAAATTATTTCATTTTCGTTCCGCTAGAGAATTTTTTTTAACCGAATATGCAATTGTTTATGAAAATTTTCAGAAACACACTATCCGTTCACTTTTCACTTTTTCTCTTATCAATCATATCTGCACACTTTTTTCAAAAATAACTAATCATTATTACACACTCCCACAAGTACCATTATTCACCTTCTCACGTATTTCTAACTACTAATTATATTTAATCGTTATTTTACTATTTTCTATGTCAAATCAGTTTTTATCGTTACTTTTTTCATCTCAATCCAATCACACTCTTAAAATTTATCCTTTTTTTCAACTTTTTTTTACTACTATTCTCTAGCAAAAAGATACATCTCACATCAATCGAACATGCAGGTGGATTGTGACTCATAAGCGAGGGCTAAGCCCCTCTCCTCGAGATATGCTTTTTCCAGAACAAACCCGTGAGGCTCAGGCCAAAACGAGCAACACATCTTTGGCGGACACAACCATACATGCCACCCCGGGCCACATCACTTTTGTTCTTATTCTGTGTGCTAACATCCAGTTAGTCAAATGGCAAGTTGTCCAACTAGTTGCAAGTTATTACATCGTAGATGCAAGTTATTCTAATGTTTTCCCCTATTGTTTTGATAATATCAGTTGGATATTAGCACATGGAGCATCAAATCTTGCATATGTCCACATAATTTTCTTTACATTGACATCGAATTATCGAAAGTATCTGTAGAGGGTAGATGGTAGAAGGTTACTAGGTTAGTGATATTAAATTATTATTGATCAACTATTATGATCTTAAAAGACATTTTCATCAATATTTTTTAGGGATAATTACAAAAAACTCCCTGAGAAAATATTCAGAGATTTCAAAATTACAAAAAGCCCAATCAAGTTTGATTTTCTCTAAATTTAAGGATAACTCGTAATATTTCTATAATTCATTGAAGGGGAAATATAACACGGAATCAAACCTTAAGGTTTTTTTTTTTAAAAAAAATTCATAAATCTATGGATTTTTTTGTAATTAGTCGAATCCCAAGGGTTTTTTTTTGTAATTATCCATATTTTTTAATCAAAGTGATTATTATCATCTACTTGTGTTATATAGGTTGGTGGGAATGGAGTAGGAGGAGTGTGTGGTGCCTCTCATACTTTTTTTTTTTATACTCAAGGGAGAAATTGGTAAATTATGGCAGTTTTTCATGAAATTTCTCACGATTAAGTTTTGGAAATTTGAAGGGGTAAAAGTAATGCACTGGAAAGATAAAGGGGTCAATTTCACTTTCACATGTAGTGGGGGCAAAGTGGAGTTCATAATAAAATTTAGCAAACACCTCATTGTGAATTGTGATATATCATCTCACATTATATACAATGCAAGTCCACTTTCTATTTTACTTTTTGTCAAAATTGAAATACTAATTTAACTATTAAGAATATCCTCTTGACAGTGGAAGATATGGTATATGTAAGTTTTATACGTCATGATATTATCAAAACTAGAGCTTGCAATGGGTAGGGCCGGTTTAACGAATCAAGTCTATCGGGCTGACTTGCCAGAATTTCATTGGCCTATATTTTATGGTCTAACCTGGCCCAACGCTTATATTCTTGGTTGGGCCATTTGGGCCTATTGAGCTTCTCGGGTCATTCGGGCCGACTCATATTGGGTCTCTAAAAATAAAACTCAATCCATTTCTATATACGAGATGGCGGTCAGCCCATTGGTTTGGGCCAATTTGACCGGTCTAATCAAAACACCCATTAATTAATTTGTTGAATGTAGCATGAATATTACTAAACATGGGTGTTCATTTCTGACCCAAGTCTGGGCTAGGCCCTGAAGAGTTCTAACCATTATGGGCTTATTCGCAAGGCCGAATATTATTTGGATTGGAGAAACTATATCAAAGGCCCAAGAATGTTATGCATATAGTTGGATCATGGATATTTTTCAGATAAGAAAACAAAAAGGTTAAATTCCATTATATTTTTCTTTCTTCTTCTTATTCCTCCTTTTTTGGGACTAAAAATAATGAATTTTAAGCATTTGAAAAACATTTATTACATTGGTTTCTTTGAAATAAAATGGAAAATATATGTTTTAATATTTACACCCATAAGTACTCGAAAATATAGGTCATAAGATTTATGAGTGAAGTATCAATAGCTAAATAAAAATAAAGTAACCAGAAAACCACACTTCATTTAATGTCCAAAATTAATCTTTTTCCACCCTATTCCTTTAAACAAATAAAAAATTGAAATTGCAAAAGATAATGTATAAACTATTTTATAAGGATAAAAAGGCCCTGTATATTCTTATGTTGTATTCATCAATTAAACATTAAGTTCCTGTTTTTCTCCATATTCCGCAGTCTCTCCATTGGACCTTAACATCTCTGTCTCAAACTATGCTGTCTGTGGCCTTTGATATGGGCTGAAAGTTGAACTTAAAATTAAAATATGGCTGAAAAACGAACCAAATTATTTGATATTCGATCACGAGATTGGTCATTAAAAGTTGGTTTGAGCTCAATTCGTTAACATAATGAATCAAGCTTGAACACATTTTTCTATTTGATAAGATGTAAAGTCGGCTCTAGCTCGAGCTCGATTAGTAAAAAAAAAAGTATGTGTGTAAAAATATCAATTTGTTCGAGCTTGATTCGTGTTCAACTTGACTAAAGCTCGTTCGAGTTCGATTCGATTAAAATTCAAACAAGCTCGAATAGTACTATGTTAGGCTCCGACTCACTTATTTACACCCCTGCTTAAAAACAATACATTTTTCTATCTTCTGATTTCTAAAGGAAATGATATTTAGCATATTATTTGTATATTCCTGCTTTTCATTTATACCAAACCTTAGCTTATTTTACTATGACATTTGCCATCCTAGTGAAGAACCTTATTCGTGTGTCAAAAAACATATATATGATACTGATTGGCTATAGTTGTGATAAGCCCAAGATCCTGGATTAAATCAAGGTCCAATAAAATTAATTATATTGGAATTAAAGGTTATTTAATTATTTTAATTTAGGTGATAATACCTAAATTAAGCATGTTAAAGGTTAAGACCAAAAAGCTCATGAATACCACCTATTTGTCTATAAATACTCTAGTTTTCCTTTCAAAAACCATCTAGCAATTATTTTCCTTTCAACATGATCAGATTCAGAATTAAGTCGGACCTGAATACTCGAATAATAAACATGTCGGGTTATAGTTAAATTGAAATTACACGATAAATCCGTTTGAGCTGATCATGTTGTTATTGAGGGGTTTTTTTTTGCAATATTTTTATTGACTGAACACATTATTAGTATAATAGATTTTTAAAAAATATAATATTCGGATTAAATTAACTCATACAACTCATATTAATAGATGAATTATTTATATTTTTAAAATTTATAAGTCATTTTGGATCGACTCAAAAAACACAAATAATAATCGGGTAGATTATGATTAAGAAATCTGATACAAATAATTAAACAAACTAAATTAGGTTTGAGAAATCGACACCAATAACATGAATTTTAGGTTTTGACCCAACACGGCACGAATCGCCAGCCTAATAAAAAGTTGTGATTATCTAGAACATTTTCCCACTATCATTCCTTGTGGTACCGAAATTTTCGAGTCAATTTCATATCCTAAACTTGTATGGTCTCTGGTAGTTTCCCCAGTCCATTATGAATAAAGTGGTTCACCTTTTAACTCTAGCCATTTTATGTGGAAGGGTGGCCTGGGGTGTGAGTAAAGATTGGTTCCTTTCAAGTTTCCAAAACCCACTTATTCACCTTTTACAGAGATGGTGTCTCTTTTGGGCATATTGAAAGGGGAATGGAATCTAATTCAGCCTAATATTAGGTTCATTTCACTTTACGTTGCAACATATGAATAACACGCGTGTATAAGATGATGTCAAAGTGGAATAAGAGATCTCATCTCACGTTTAGTGTCGACCTTGAATAATTTGAAGTATGTAATTTTACATGATGTATCAAAAACTTTTGATTTGATGATTTTTTTCTGAAGGATTTCAAGAATTCATAAGATTTTGTGGCATGGGGGTTGGCTTGTTTTCATATAATCTGATGTTAAACAAAAAATTAAAAAGTAAAAATAATTAATGTTGTAATTATTTGTGCATAGCCAAGATAATTCTTGGGCAGTGGAGGATATTCTTTGATTCTATTATATGCACTATCTATTTTTGTAGTTAAAAATTGTTTCTTAGTAATTTGTGGCACCAAGTGAGGTTTGACTCTCACTCTCCATAGTGGGAATTTGTGGCTTTCCAATTTGGAGCAATATTAAACTAATTGAGATATCTTGTGCTAATTTTCTTTATGATTTGAATGACATGTTTACAATATCATGTCAAATATCTTGTGTGGTTCCCAGGATTATTTTTGTCCCAAATGATGAAGTCTTTTTTTTCTTTTGGGCTGCCGTTTTAAAAAAAAAAAAATTTGCTGTGTTCTTCAAGGATCAAATTGTACCTGTTCTTGAAACTGATGCAATTTTTCCCGTTTAGAACTTCTTGAAAAATTGGGCTTACCCTCCATTGGATGGCTCTTTGAGCCTTGGTGGTTTGTGTGGCCTTCCTGGTTGCCACACTTGTGCTTGGACCCACCGTTGTAGTTGTCTTGGGGTATGTCCTTTTATGTTGCTTTTTAACTTCCCGATGGGTCTTGTTTAATCCTTTATCCACCTTGGCTATCCATCTCGGTTGAGGTTGCTGTTGTTTTTTAATAGGGTATGCCCTATGTCCATTGTGTAATTTTTCTTGTAGATCTCTCGCCACCCTTATTTGAGCACAAATTAGGAGCGTTGGGTCGAGACCGCCCACTCCTTTTCTTTTCGAATAATTGGTTGGAGATCCTGGTTTGTTTTTAGCTAACCTCTGTTGAGGTTTGTTAGGTTTCTTTGTTATCTTGTTTGTTTGAACCTCATTTGGCCCCTTTGAGTGTTAATGGGTCTGTCCATTTGACATTGAGGCCGAAACTGAGTATGTCCCTTTTAATTTGTAATTTTTCACCTTTTTTAATGAAATTTTCACATTTTCATAAAAAAAAAAAGTGGAATAGAGAATGGAACATGTACGGAGTGGAACATAAGATCTCACTATCTTTGCATATATTCTCGGTATTCATTCAAGAGAAAACCTTTTCCAAAAAGGATGAACCTCATCCCCGAAGCAGCTAGGACCCGTTGTTCTCCGCTCCTGGAGCCGTGGAGGAGGTGAATCGGACGATATCTTCAACGAGTCGGGTTCTAAGGCTGGCACTTAGACTAAGTCACCACACACACCTAAACCTCCTCCACTCATTTCTTAGGGGGATTCAACCTCCACGCTGCGAGTGACAAACGAAGAGACATCACATCATCCATGTCTTTTCTAGTTGAAATCTTTCGGGGTGAGAAAACCTTTTCCAAATACTTTATTCAAACAATTGAATAATTAATTATACAACAAATGTAATGAAAAGAAGAGATTTTAATTCTCTTATTTGTAATTATCTTCATCAATCATCCTATTATTCAAAGTACTCTTTTTTAAAAAGAAATATTCTTCATATATAGAAACTTTTAATTGAACTGATTAAAGACATTGATGTTGATGGGAGTTGAGTTTTATTTTCCAGTCCCCATTAGTTTCCCTAGTTAAAAGTATTGCTAGGAACATGTCAAATTCACCCCAAAATAACACCAAATTAAGCAAGTTTTTTTAACAGCAGATTGATCACAATTTTCTTACAGCAAGAATATCCAAAGATTTTTTTTTAATAACTACTTGACTATTAATTAGAATTTAAATTTTGTGACTGGTCCTCGGGCGTTGCCTACATGTTTGCTGTTAAAACTAGTATAATATCTTTAGAATAAGCTCACGGGTGTCTCATTGTTGCTTTTTGATTTGGCTGTACACATTAAAGAACCATAACCATGCGAATAGGCAATAGCCTTGACATTTTGTTTTTAGCTTACAAAATTGCATTGCATCATCAAAAAGCCTGGAGAGGAGATACTTGTTAGGTAGTTAAATACAAACCTCAAGGGGGTAATCTGAGATTTTGAAAGATAATTGGAGTTTGTTGTAATTAGGCTAAACCTCGGGCAGTTTTTGTAATTCTCCCTTCTCTTAATCAAAATCAAATTTAAACCAGAATTTCATAATTTATGGGGATACTTACAACAGAGATTCGGGCTAATTAAAAAAAATCCACAGATTTATGAAAATTGCAAAAAACTCCTCGAAATTTGATTCCATCGTACATTTTCCCCCAAAACACATTTCAAAACCCGCCCTGACATTTATAAACATATTACAGATACCCCTGTTAAAATCATATCTCTCATCAAAAGGCGCTATTCGATAATGTATGTCGAGCAAACTGCTAACCCGAGCGAACATTCAAATATATGTCCTACATTCACGAATTCATTCGTGAAGATACTCCTAATGGGTTGAAGACCATATCAACAGGTCTTCCATCTTGCAGATAAGGCATATCTTGTCTAGGCAAAATTTTGGAAATGATGCCTTTATTTCCGTATCTTCCAGCTACTTTATCGCCTACTTTGATTTCACGTTTCTGTGGAAATATATACACGAATCGTTTTGGATTATAACTTTAAGATAGAATCAAACATGAGGGATTTATTTGTAATTTTGAAACATCGCTGGTTTTTTTTGTAATTAGCCCAAATATCAGGGGTGTTTTCGTAATTATCCCTAATTTATGAGGAGATTTGAAAAGGAAAAAAGCAAATAGAATAAGGAAGTGACCTTAGGTGTGTATATAAAGACACACACATACATAAAGTTAAAAAGTGTCCCATAAGTTGTGAAAACATGGATTGTTTGGTGTAACAACAAATAGAGCCCATCTCCAAAATTTTTAATCAGCACCCAAGTTGCTCTGTGACATATCAGTTCACTAATTGGAGCTTATAAAATCCACTCAATCAGACATCCAAAGTATACTTCAAATTTTACATTAAATTCACCAAAATATATATATCTACATGTCTTCCATGGATGCTCCAAGATTAGGTTTCTTCATCTTTGCAACCACATTCGTGTTTCTTGGCTCATTCACTGTTTTCTCACAGAGTACGTATAAATCTCTGTTTTTTCAGTAATGTTATCATTTTTCAAAACAGTAAGAGAATTCCTCATGCATGTATATATATATATATATATATATGGTGGGATAATTACAAAAACACCCCTAAAGTTTTGGCTAATTACAAAAAAAACCCAAAGATGTTTCACAATTACCAAAAAAAAAATTATGTCAAAGGGAGTTGTAATATTTTTATAAACGTAAAAAGGGTTTTTGAATTTTTTTTTTGTTTATGAAAGGGAAAATGTAAGATGGAATTAAACTTCAAGGTTTTTTTTGTAATTTTCAAAAATATCTGGGTTATTTCTGTAATTAACCCGAATTTCAGGGTGTTTCTGTAATTGTCCCTATATGTGGTTGTATTGAAGTGAAATAATGATCTTTGGTTAAATTTTCAATAATGGTGGGACTTTTTAACATTTCCTTGGGAGACTGAATGTATCTCGGCAGTTTGGGCTAATTAGAAAAAACCCAGTGGTTTTTCAAAATTACGAAAGACCCCTTAGAGTTTGATTTCGTCTAATTTAAGTAGGTAATTTTAATATTTCTATAAAAATCAAGGTGGTTTTTGAAAATATTTTATTCTTATGAAGGTGGAAAATATAAAATGAAATCAAAACCCAATAGGGTTTTTGTAATTTTCAAAAAAACTTGGGTTTTTTTTTTTGAGTAGGTCTCTTGTGGGACCGTCTTACGGATCCTATTCCGTAAGACGGATCCTAAAGCCCAACCCGCCCCCATCCCAACTTGCGCCCAACCCAACCCGCGCCCAACTGTTATTTAAATAAAAAATCACTTTAGCTCCACACAATGAATCAAAACCGCGCTTGATAGACACAAGATGGTATTTTACCACTACATCACTAGTGTTTATTGTGCAATTTCGTATAACAATGTATGTAAACTCATTCATAAATACGCTTGGTAATTAAAAAAATTAAAATCGCCTCTAAATGCAAAGGCTAAGAATCGAACCCAAGTATATTAAAAAACATGATACATTATCTCAATAAATTGATACTTATAAAAGTGTTACTTTAACTACATCATATTTATTTTTTATTTTTCCTCTTTTTTTGTTCCTAATTTGTAATCGTATTAAGAAATCGATTATTTATCTCAACAAACGGATACTTTTACTTATAAAAGTGTTACTTTAACTATATCATATTTATTTTTTATTTTTCCTTCTTTCTTTCATTTCTAATTTGTGACTATATTAAAAAACATGATATTTTATCTCAAAAAATAGATACTTTAACGTATAAAAGTGTTACTTTAACTTTGTTGTATATATATTTATTGTAATATATTCATAATTTGTGACTATATTAAAAAAATATGTTATTTTATCTCAAAAAATAAATACTTTTACTTATAAAAAGTATTACTTTAACTCTATCATATTTTTATTCATCTTTCTGCGTATTTAGTATTAAAAGATGTAATATTTTATTTAAAAACATATATTTTTACTCTTAAAACATGATATTTTGTCTCAAAAATATATATTTTTACTCATATATGTGTTACTTTAACTCGATATATTTATTTTTCCGTCAATGTAATGTAATCATAATATGTGGCTACATTAAAAAAATATGATACTTTATCTAAAATAACCGATATTGTTTCTCATAAAATCAAGTATTTTTAATCGGCGGAAGAAAAAGCAAAAAACACAAAAAAAGGCGCGAGATGCTTTGACCCGCGGGGCCAGTGGTCAACGGATCCATGCGGGTCAAATAGGATCCGTCTTTACGGTTGAGACCCGTAAAAAAGCGGTCCTCTACATGAGTTTTTGCCTTTTTTTTTTTTTAATTAGCCCGAACCTATGGGATTTTTGTAATTATCCCTTTTTTAAGTTTTATATACTATCCATCAGTACTTTACATGTAAAATTAGCTGTACTTTATCCTCTTCTGCTGTCCTAAATGTTTCTATTCATAAGTTTTTTAGTTTTATTTTTTCGTCCACAAGTTTGGATAAAAGAAATTCCAACAATTTTGGTTGTTTCTGAAAATAAAATAATTTTGCTTAGCTCAAGTACTAGACAGAAACTTTTGTTTGTGCATCATTTCTAAATCTTTACTATTCCATTCAAACAGTTACAATTTTTTTAGGGATAATTACAAATACACTCCTAAGGTTTGGGTTAATTACAAAAAAATCCAGAGATGTTTCAAAATTACAAAAAAAACAATTGTGTGTTAAATTAAGGGGGTAATTATAGTATTTTAATAAATATCAGGGGGGTTTTAATATGTAATTTACTTATGAAGGAAAGAAAATCGTAAAATGTAATCAAACTTCAATGGGTTTTTTTAAATTTTCATAAATCTTTGGATTTTTTGTAATTATCCCAAACCTTAAGGGGTTTTGTAATTATCCCCTTTTTGATGAAGAAAAAGGACGAATTGATCCTAGGGACAATAAAAAAAAAAAACGTGGAAGTGTTAGGGATAATAAAAAAACCCGTGGAAGTTGCAAAAACACCTTTGAGATATGCTTTCGCCTTACATTTTCCCTAACTAAAAAATATTTCAAAACCCCTAATATTTCTAGAAATGTTACGATTACCCCTGATTTTTCAAAACCCCTTTGATCCTAGGGATAATTTAAAACAAAATAACCGTGAAAGTTGCAAAAACACCTTTAAGGTATGCCTTCGCCTTATATTTTCCCTAACTAAAAATATTTCAAAATCCTTGATATTTCTAGAAATATTATAGTTACCCCTTAATTTAAAAAACAAAATCAGACCAGAATGTTTTTTTATATAATTTTAAAACATTTATAGGTCTTTTTTAATTAGCCCAAATCTCAAGGAGTCTTTTGTAATTATCCCTTGATCTTATTTTTATCACGGGGATATTCTGATAAGAGCAATATTAAAATCTGAAGAAAAATTTGTAATCAAACTACAGTAAGTAGATAACAGTAATTTCTGATTTTACTGTACCTGAAAAGAATATTATTTGATTTTTACAGAGGCTGATGAAACCATTCAATTCACATACTCTGGAGCCACAGGCCCTGACAAGTGGGGAAACCTTAATCCAAATTTCTCGATGTGTGTAAATGGAAAAGCGCAATCACCAATTAATATATTGACAGCCAAAGTCGTGCTTAACAAGAATTTGAAGCCCTTGATCAGATCTTATGATCCTACAAATGTTACTTTGGTCAATAACAAGTTCAACGTTGGGGTTCGTTTCTCTTCACCTTTACTTAAATATTATGGGTTAATTACAAAAAATACCCTTGAAGTATGGTGTAATTACGAAAAAAAAAGAGTAGTTCCAAAATTACAGAAACCTCCTAGGGTTCGTTCCATCTTATTTATATTTTAGTCAACCGTTAGTTGACCTGACGGATCTTACAATTACATCCCTCAACTTGTGTAAATGTTACAAATAGCCCAAACATTTTGTCTGACAATTTGTAATATTTAGAAAAATTGGGGAATTTAAATGTAAAATATTTGATAAAGCCAAAGCAAATTCGATCGATTCAACTAACATTGGGTAAAAGAGTAACAAGGAATGAAGGAAACAAAACCTCAAGGAGTTTTTTTTTTTTTTTTCTTTTTGAAACTTCTCTAGGTTTTATTATCAAGGTAAATACAAAACTTATGGGGTGTTAGTAACACCTAAAAAATGGTATTTGTAATTCTGAAAGATAATTAGAGTTTGTTTTTGTAATTAAGCTATATTTTAGTGGTAAATTTTGTAATTATCCTAATTTTAACTACTAGATGAATTCTAGAAACAAGTTCATGGTAATAATAGATTTTGCCAGGTAAATATGTTGGTATGACCTTATCAGCTTCTTCAACTATTTATTAGGCCTAACCTAGATACAACTTTTGTTAATAAAGCAAATGACTTTTATATATTGGTATGGTGTAGCACTTACTTTTTTTGTTCAAAATATAAAAATGGCAAGACATTAGAAATGCTAGTTTTTTTTTTTTTTTGGAAAAATTAGAAATGCTAGTTTGGTTATAACTGTTTTTGCTGTTCATTTCCATTTTCTAATCATGTTAAAGGGACCTAATAAATAAAGTTGGCAAAAAGCTTGGAAAGGTATTTTAGGCATGTAATGAATGTGATTGCCAAGTTTTCATTTCTGTAAAAAAAAATAAGAATTGAATTGAGAGTTACCCTAAGGTTTAGACTAATTACAAAAAAAAATCAGTTATCTTTTCAAAATAACAAATACTCCTCGGCATTTATTTCTCTTTTACAAATTGCTCCCTCAAAAAGGTTATTTGTTAAGTAAATACAAAACTCAAGTGGATGTTTGGTTGTAATCTTAAAAATATAACTGGACTTTATTGTAATCAGGATAGGGATAATTACATAAAACCCCCTGAGGTTTGGGCTAATTACAAAAAAATAGAGATTTGAAAAAAAAAAACGTTAAGGTTTGATTCGACTTAGATCTTCTCGTTCATAAGCAAAAATATTTCAAAAACCATCTTGATTTGTAGACAAAATCAAACATGAGAGGGTATTTTTGTAGTTTTGAAACATCTCTTGATCTTTTTGTAATTAGGCTAAACCTTGGGGGTGTTTTTGTAATTATCCCTTAGTGATAATGGCATAAAACCCTTCAGGTTCGGGCTAATTACAAAAAACCCAAGGGTTTTTAAAATTTGTTAAAAGAAAAATGTATGAGCTACATCTTTATCCTTCATAAGGGAAAAAATATTTAAACCCCCATGTATTTATAGAAATATTAGAGTTATCCCCTTAAATATCAAATATGGGGCTTATTGTAATTTTGAAATATTTCTGGATTGTTTTGTAGCTAACCCACATCTTGGGGGTGTTTTTTGTAATTATACTATAATTTTGGGGGTAGTATTTGTAATTATCCCTTTTGCGTATGTATGCAGGTGCGTTACCCGGGTAATTCAGGGGCCTTAATCGTTGATAACAAGATGTATACATTGAAGCAAATGCATTGGCATGCTCCTTCTGAGCACAGAATTGATGGACAGCAGTAAGAATATGATTTTTTTTTTCTGCGTTTTATGAACATTTATGGATAATTACAAAAACACCCCAAAGGTTTGGGCTAATTACAAAAAAAACTCAGAGTTCTTTGAAAATTACAAAAAAAAAAACCTTGAGGTTTGATTCCGTCTTACATTTTTCCCGGTGATTTTCGAAAATATTTCAAAAAAAAACCTGATATTTACAAAAATATTACAGTTACCCCCTTAAATTTAAATTTAAGACAAAAAGAAACCTGAAGGGGTTTTTTGTAATTTAGAAACATGTCTGGGTTTGTTTTTAATTAACCCAAACCTCAGGGGTGTTTTTGTAATTCTCCCGAACATTTATACATATATGTTTATTTGCCAGTTTCTTAAGCAATTAATAGCAAAAAAATTAACATTTTAGCTCAATTTATTTATATGGCAAATATAGGTTTGCTGCAGAGCTTCATCTGGTGCACATTGCTGATGATGGCAGTGTTTCTGTAGTTGCAATTCTTTTCAAATATGGACAACCCGACCCACTTCTTGCCAAGGTGAATTTCGAACTTAAAAAAGTGATTGTCAGCTTTCGGATGAAAAAAATAGTTTTTAACGTTTACTAATATTAATTTATACTTCTGATTCGGTATAATTTAATCAAAATCTAAAAGCCGCTTCTAGTCACACAAACAAGCACTTCAACAATATACATGAAACACTCTTTTCTAAATTAGGGATAATTACAAAGATGCCCATGAGGTTTAGCCTAATTACAAAAAACAGCAGTTATGTTTTAAACTTACAAATACTCACTAAGTGTTACAAACACCCCTGAGGTTTGGGTTAATTACAAAAATACCCAGACATGTTTCAAAATTACAAAAAAATCCTTCATGTTCCATTTTGTCTTAAATATAACGACAAAAATGTCAGGGTTTTTTTTGAAATATTTTCAAAAATCACCAGAAAAAATGTAAGACGGAATCAAACCTCAAGAGGGGTTTTGTAATTTTTCAAAGAACTCTGGGTTTTTCTGTAATTAGCCCAAACCTTAATTATCCCTTTAGAAAATACCCACTTGATAGGTAATTTGTAAGAGTAAATAAATGTTAAGAGGGAATTTGTAATTTTGAAAGATAATTGGGGTTTTTTTATAATTAGGTGGAACCCCAGGGGTATGTTTGCAATTATCCCTTAAACTTATTCTACTTTTAGCTTCTATTTGCAGACGCTACACATTCTCAACTATTTTTCGCTTCTACGATAAATCACTTTCTATAAAAGCATAATTTTTTTGCAAATTAACCCGGTGAAAAACCGAAACCGGTGACCCAATTAACCCGGTTCAAAGGCAAAAAAATCTTTTTTTTTAGTAAATATATTGTTTTTGTTTTATTTCAAAAGTTGAAGGAAATATGTTTAGTAAATTGGCATATAATTTCTCCGTATATTCGATTTACTAACATATTTGGATATTTAATTTTTTAATTTATTATTATTTTTTTAATTTAGCTTTCATTTGTATTTGCATTTATTAGTTTTTTTTAACATTTATAATTGTATTTATCTTCTTCTCAAAAAAATAATTGTATTTATCTTGTACATGTGTACACATATATATACGTATGTACGGGTCAACCGGTTTTTTAAGAACGGTTAGACCGGTTGAACCGGTGACCCAATGGCCCAGTTAGTAATCCGGTTCGATGTCCGGTCCGGGTTTAAAAACATTGCTAATATGAAGAATGAAAAAAATATAATAAGTAACTTTTTCAAATGTTTAATGTTTTTCAGATACAGAGCAAATTGAATGAACTTGCATATGAGGTAAAAAGTCATGAGGAAACCCCAATTAATCTTGGGCCCTTTCACCCCACAGAAGTGAGAAAAAGATGCCACAAATATTACAGATATGTTGGCTCTTTTACCACACCTCCTTGCACACAAAATGTCATCTGGAACATTCTTGCCAAGGTAAATAACCATATATCATTGTCGTACCATTAGTTTTGGTGGTTAACTACAAAAATACCCCTAAAGTTTAGTCTACTTACAAAAAAACCAACTATCTTTCAAAACAAATACTCTGTTCATGTTTGTATTTTCTACATATTGCACCCTCAGAAGGGGGGGTATTTGTAATACTGAAAGATAATTAGATCTTTTTGTAATTAGGCCAAATTTCGGGGTGGTTTTTGTAATTATCCTTTAATAAATTGTCGCATTAAATACAAGGGATAATTACAACAACCCCTATGGTTCAGGCTAATTACAAAAAAAAATCCAAAAAATCTAGAGATTTTTAAAATTATAAAAAAAAAAAAAAACCTTGAGGCTTGATATTGTCTCCCCTAATCGAATTAGGACCGAATTTCTAATTGAGGTTTTAAAATTCCATTCGATTCGAGGAATTGAATAAGCAAAAAAATATTTCAAAACCCCGACATTTATAGAAATATTACATTTACCCCTTAAATATAAGACGAATCACATCTGAGGGAGTTTTTGTCGGGTCTTTTTGTAATTAGCCCAGACCTTAGGGACTTTTTGTAATTATCCCTAAATACAAATGACTTTATGTTTGCATAATTTGAAAAACAATGTGTCAGGTGAGAACAATATCCAGGAACCAAGTAGAGGCCCTCCAGGCTCCCTGGATATGAGATGCAAGAAGAATGCAAGGCCTTGCCAGCCAATGAACGGTCGACACGTGGAGCTTTACGACGAGGATATCATTACTCAAGGGGTCATTTTCCCAAGGATTAATGGATGATATTGTTATTAATCACCATGAGAAAAATTGCTGCTTGTTTTTTTAGGTGATCATATGATGCATGTGCTCATTGTTCAACTAAGTAATGAGATTTATCACCATTTTATACAAGTTTTAGATCTCTTGTTAATAAGGGATAATTACATAAACCGGGTTTTTTTAATTTTCAAAAATCTCTTGGTTTTTTTGTAATTAAACCAAAACTTAGGAGGCTTTTTGTAATTATCCTTATTCATAATGACTAATGAGAAAATTCTAAAACAAATAATACATACAACTGAATTGGCTTAAAATTGCAAGTATTTGGTAATATATAGTAATGTGTGAATACTATAGTTGGCAAATGGCCGGCCCAAGCCCATCGGAACATTGCAAAATATTGGGTATGTCCAGGTTGGCCCAAATTCAAATCAGGCTTGGTCCTCTATTGAGGCCACTGAGGCCGTTGCCTCGGGTGCTGGGGCGAAATTCGTACCTATTTTATGATTATATAAAATTATAATATAAATAAAACCTTATGTTTTATATTATAATATATAAATGATAATATAATTATTAAATTTGTACTTTGTATGAATATTTATTAAGAGATTAATGAATTCAAATTTGTGACTTATTAATATAGGTACGATGAAAGAATTTGGAGCTAAAAAAAAAAACAATGACAGAAAAATGCACTAATTAAAAGTCAAACAAGTATATATCGATATTTCTTTTTCTTTGTCAGTATATGATATTTCTTTGTTGGCTTAGATAATTGTGACCATGTCAACTTATATAAATTTATTTGTTGGCCTAATCGATTTATATGAATGTGACCTTATTGGCTTATATTTGTGATTTTTATTAGTAATTAATAATTAGCTCTACGTTAAAAAATCATTGTGCCACGCTTCTATAGCCAGGAGCCCTAAATTTATGTGACGCATCGGGCTTTGTAAACCACAGGACCGACCTTGATTCAAATTGGCCTAGTCGAGTCCAAACTCCATACTTACGCCTAAATTGTATCAAGTCAACGCGGGTTTCGGTCAGTCGAGTCAGATCAAAGTATGCCCGGAATATTTCGGGCTTGTATAAATGCAGCCCGCCTCTGTCCTATCCTCGGATCGGGCTGGCAATTGACATCTGTAATGAATACAATACAATACAATGTAATTATCTCTGAAAAGAAGCACATTCAAATTGGTAATCCATTTGAGTTTTTATTCTTTTTCAAGAAATAAAATACTTAAAAAAATAATAGATTGGAATTATATATACCCCGAGATCCTGTTTAAGTACTTATAAATTATAATGTTGTGTCTGCATCTAATCAGATGAGGCACATGGGAATTTATACATTTTTCAAATAAAATTATGAACTCCTTTATTTAATTATTTCTTAGTAAAAAGAGAAATATAAATGTTAAGGGAACTGGTTTTGCTGTCATATTTGTAAGAGCACCTGGCTTAAAACTCATCAAAGGCATTAATTGTCAAATGAGACAAAAGGACTACTAATAATTAATAAACCACACTAATTAATTATAAAGAACCTTCGATATCACAAGTGTGGTTTGCCCTGCCCCACGGTGAACTATGGTGGCTATGTTTTAGGGCTTAGCAATTCCTGACACCACACGATAATCTGACGACGTATCCGACCTAAAATTACTTGAGAGAAACATGAACAAGAACACGACTAACATGAATCTCACACGAAGTTACCAATTTGTCTTAAAGCATAGTATCTTGAATTTTATTTAATTTTTGATGTATTTTGAATATAACCCAAAATTGACCCTAAATTAAATATGAATACGACTCGATGATTCGAATTGTCATCCCTACTATGTTTGAGCCTTTGGTCACATTTTTTGGTGTAATTATTAGGACGTATGACAAAATTAGATCTTTTTTGTATGTGTGTAAATTTATATGAATAATAATTTGTAATTATCTTGTAATGTTTTAAGAGTGATCCAATAACTCATTGAGGAAGATGAACAAGTAGCACATGTGGAAGCATGTAGTGGCAAGAATATCATAATTGGTTGGGATAATTACAAAACTACCCTCGAGGTTGAGCTAATAACACAAAACCCCATAGGTATTTTGTAATTATAAGAATCTATGAAGTTTGATTTTGTATTACACTTTACATCTTTATAAGCAAAAATATTTCAAACACCTCCTTTATATTTTTACAAAATATTATAGTTCCTCCTTAGATTTTAGACATAATCAAACCTTAGATTTTTTTGGGATAATTTTAAAATTTTCATTTTTGTAATTACCTCAAACCAAAGAGGTAGTTTTCGTGATTATTCCTAATAGAGTTGTAATTGTTTGATTTACCATAAATTGTGACAATCCTATATGCTCAGCCCACTTAGTGGGCTCAACAAATGTCAGTATATGATGGGTTGAAATTGTACACACAATACCATCCAAAGTTCAAGACCACCATTTCGAAGGATGGCAGTGGTCGAATTTATTATTTATCTAAACTTAAAGAGTTAAGATTGGACTTGTTATAATATTTTAAAATTTCATTATTTTGATTTGGGTACCGATTTTCTATTCCAAATGATGTATCATCTAATGTTCTAAATACCATTTTACACTTTAAGTGTATTGATGACGTTATTAATTCACACATGATGTGTGTTCAAAATACTTAGGATACGAGGTGAAAAAACACACTTTGAAATAGAAGATCCGAAATCAGCTTTTTTTTAGGGTAGATCCGGAATCAGCTTTAGACCTACTCCATAACTTAAATGTCAAGTCTATTTTATAATCTAAAAAATACGTATACTTATATTTTTGAATAATACTATTATAATTGTCTACAAATATATATAATAAATCATTTAATAAAAAAACATCAAACATGTTGTGTTTGGGTCTGAGTCTGGATCGAATTAGATCTGAAATAAAAATATACAGATCCAACCAGAACCCACTTACATTATTATATCTAGAGTTGTCAAAATAAGCGAGTCCAGGTGGCCCGATAAGGAGGTCGGATTGTGCAAAATTTTTGGAGGTCCAGTGAACCGAATCTATTTCGCCCGCCCATTTGGGGCGAAACACCAGGTCGTGTCGATATTTTATGTCTATATTCTATATGTTGGTAGTATTGTGCCTACGAGTAAATTATTACGTAATTGACATTTTGAATAAAATATTATTTTCATATATATCGAGCTTGCATATGTCCATGAATTGTTTGATATTATAAATTGAGTGTTTAAGTTGTTAAACACAGAAAGATTCAATTTATAATTCAATTCAAAGAATTAAAGTCCACGATCGGTAAATAAACATGGACAATTTATTTTGATAAGATCGTCTCAATTTTATTGAAGTTTATCTTGACTTTGGTAATAAAATTGTTAATACATTTTCTAAATGTATTGATCGACCACGTGAAATTAAATATTTAATTGACCAATAGATATTTAATTTCACTTGATTATCGTACGTGACACCTTAATCCTGAGTGGGTAATGAACTTTGATTACTAACTTGAAGTTCTTTGAGGCATCAATGAGTGAGATTAAATTGATGATCAATATCTCGATGCTTTGGGAATTAAAGTGAAATAACAAGGAACATATATTCACAATATGGAATCTGTCACCTATTTAATAGGCATGATCATGATCTCATGTGTTCTTCTAATAGACATTAGAATCGAGCTCGATAATTCGACATTTGTTGTTGAATTCATGATGTGATAAAATCACATGGGTCGGATAGGAGATGAGGATTGAGATTTATAAATACTAGAAAATAGATTTTCGTCATTTTATCCTATTTCTAATATTTAGTTGATCAACGGGGTGACATGTAAGATCGACAAATCGGAGGATTTAATTATTGGCTTGATAATTTCAATTAGATTAAGAGTGCAACCTTATCCCTTTAGTGGAGTGGAATAAGATTAATAAATTATTTTGATTGATCTAGAGTTGATTGAATCAAACTTAATTTATTGTAGCTTAGTCTAATTGGGTCCGATCGGTCCCTTTGGTGGCTCTAGAAAAGAACCTAATAAATTATAAGAGTTATAATTTATTAGTGCGAAGGAAATTAATTAAGTGGACCGATTGAGATAATTTTGGAAAGAAAATAATCATATGATTTGCCAATCAATATGATTTGATTTGCCAATCGAATATTACCTAAAATAATATTTTCCTTTTGGCAAAAGTTTCTATAGTTAATTATTTCTTCTTCCTATTTAATAACATCTATCGATCATTTTGTCCCACACACACAAGAGAGATTCATCTTCATTCTTGAGTTCTTGGAGAACACTAAAGAAGGCTTGAGGGTTTGGAGCGTGGAATTTCTTTGAAGATTTTTGAAAGCACGCTACAAGGGTAATCTTGATTCTTTCTTGTTGCTACAAATTAATCAATTCATGTTAATACGCATTCGTTCAAGATCCTATTCGATTGCTCGGATCACATAAAATCAATTTTTGTGATTGAGCAATTCCATTTCGCTAACACTATATTCATGGGTGGATTGGGTAGAGCTCCAAAAATATCGATATGATACACTATTTGGCCCGATCGATTCTCATTCGACCCCACGGGCCGACACCGGTCCGACCTAACTTGGCCCATTTGACACTCTAGGCTTATATCCCACCCTAAATGAAAAGGTTCCAAATCAAAATCGAACATCCTAGCCTTTTCCCATGTCCCAAATTGAAATATAAAAAATTCATGAATTATTTATATTTCTTAAAAAGGAAAGTAATTTATTTTCAAAATTGGTAATACCAATTACCGAATAAAGTAGTGATGCGAAAACAAAAAAGTGTTCTGTAATCAGTCAAATATGATATCATGGAATGTATTACGTACTTGCTCACGAAAGAGAAAATACTTGAGCAGAAATTTGCAACCATACCTACCAGCAATACTACAAGCCTAGCAAAAGACAGAATATGAAGGGGGAAATAAAGTCCTTCAATTGGGTGGAATTATGAAAAAATGAGTCAAAATGTGTGCACATTTCCTTTTTCTTAAGAAGAAAATATGTACACATTTACTTCCAAGAGTGCGGACAATTAATGGTAAACTTAACTTTTAAGTCAACAAAAATGTCCCTAATTTCCTTAAATGAATCATTTAAATAAAATGGTCCATGCAATGTCCCGTTAGGTCAGCCTCATTCAGAAAAACAAATTTTCAATGCGACATAGATAATAACTTAAAATATGGTCTTGATAGGTTGTAGATCTCGGTAGAGTGTCAAACGAATCGACCAAAAGAAAAAAAATTGGGTCGGCCCAAACACTACTCGACCGCTATTTTTGAAGCCAGATCTGCCTAGCCCACGAAAAACATCTTGAAAAAACCCGGACAACCGGACGGTCCGGTTTTTTGGGCCTAAAGTGCCGGGCAAAAAAAAAAAAAAAAGTATGGCTCATTTTGGGCTTTAGCCCATCCAGGTCTTTTTTATCGGGTCGGGCCGAAATTGACAAATTTCTAGATCGGAATTATATGTATTCTGCATTTTATAAATTTTTTTCAAAATTGTAGGCTTTAAGGCGATTTTTGTAATTAACGATGCTATGAATTTTTCTTAGTTTCACATTTTATGTTTTTTAACAGATTTGTTTTTATTTTCTATAAATGTAGTTTGAATTAATTAATAAAATTATTTTTCTTGTAAAAAAATAAAATAGTCCATGAAATAGAATAGTTTTCGTACTTGACAGACGTGGAAGCAATCCATGTGCCATTGTTTGAACCCTTCTTTGTTGACTGCACAACCAACTTGGGTTGATTGGTCTCTTCATCTTGAACCACAACTTATTATGCTTATACTTTAATTAATCTACATTAGTATTTATTTATTTATTTATTTATTTTTGAGTTCAATTACAAAGTCACGATAGAGATGGGGCGGGTGGGATTTGTTCCCAGGCCAATAGCTTGATTTAAATTAGTATTTATTTATTTATTTATTTATTTTCGGTCATTTGTGTATATTAATTACATTGATTATTTATTATTAATCAAATCATTCATTTAGAGGAAGTCTCGTTCTTTTAATTTATTGAATCGGTTCAGTATAACGGAGTATCAAAATAAATCGTTCATTTAAAGGAAGTCTTGTTTCTTTTAATTGATTGAATCGATTGTATTATTACATCCAAGAATGACAATTTTGAAAAAGTCTTGCAATTAATGGTCTACTATTATACATTTATACTACAATATTATCAGTGAAAGTTTTTGTAGTCCAATTTAACTTTTAAATTCACATAACTAATAGTTTTTATAAGAATGACATTTTCAAAAGATGAGAAATATATATTAACTTTTTTAAAACTTAAACATAACGTGGTATAATTTAAGGTTATATATTTTTGTGATAAAAGTAAAACAAAAAGCAAACAATGCTGGTGTGGGGTTATTATTGTTTACAATTATTCAAATATTATTAAATCACAAAATTATTTATTATTAGTAAATAATTACTAACTAATGGGTCAAATTATTCCATCATGATAACTCTTTCCATTCGTTTGTAAATTAAGCTCATCTTAATTACTATTTTCTATGTTCTCGCACCTATCTTGACTCAAGCATCGAGACTTTATTTGAGATAATCTCGAGTTTTCTAACCTGTTTGTCCGTTCGCAAGCCAATTTTCGAGGTTGGAGTTTTACTACATGTGGATCAATTGTCAGTTTAAGAGTATGAGAATCGAATAAGCGGTCCAAAGAGTTTAAAACACACTCAACAAAAGATATAAGGGCATGTCCAATGGGGCTTTTTTGAGAGGTTTGTACAAAAAAAAACCTTATTGACAAACCTCACCCCCATTGTAGACCATAGGTTTTTTCATCACAAAAAAAAGTGGTACCGTGTGTACGGCACCGCATCTTTAGTTTTTCTTTTTAATTAAAAATGGCACAAGTGGGCTTGGGCATTGGATAAATAATTAAAATAATATTTATTATATAGAAATCATGTAATATAAATATAAATAATTTAAATAATATTTATTATATATAAATTATGTATATAAATATAAATAGTATTTATTATATATAAAATATAATATAAATAATATTATAAATATAAATGTAAATAATATTTATTATATATAAAATATGTATAAAAATATTTTTTTATTTTATAAAAATATAATATATATATTTATATAATGTAATAGTTCATATTATATAATATAAACTATAATAAATATGTGATATTATAGTGGAGAGTGTAGGGTCCACAAAAAAGTTGTTTAGAGATTTTTGGATTGTGGAAAAAATGTAGGGTTTTTTCTTCGGGTTTTTATAATGTGGACCACGCTTCCACCAAAAAGTTGATTCTCATCAACTTTTCCCTTCCAGGATTTGTACTAAAAAATTAGAGCAAATGGTGGGAACTACCCACTTAGGATAAAACAAAAACTTTTATAACATGTGAGATAAAAACTAAGTTTTCTACCCACTTTTTTGGTTCTTTTACCCAAATACCCTTAATACTTTATCTCTCACATATTTCTCTCTCACATTAATATACTTTCTTTATTTTCGATTTTTAACACAAGTTTTAGTTTTTTTAAACAAAATTAGATTTTTGTAAAATCGTTTATTATAAAAAATATTGAAAATAATTTTAGTTTTTATTATTTTATAATTTCAAGATACTTTAAAAAATGGAAAATATTCTCGAAAAAATGGAAAATATATTCGAAAAAGTGTGTATTTTTTTTTTTAAAAACCATTTTCATATTTTTGATTCTTTTTTTGTTTTTAAACAAATTATCGTGTTTTTTTATATTTTAATATTTAGGATTGGAATTTCGAATCTAAGATGCATGTGTGCACGACATATCGTGTCTATATTGAACACGAGCACAATATCGTGCCTCAAGAAAAATTAGGCACGATATCGTGCCCTATATTGGGTGCGATATCGCGCCTCGGTAAAAAAATTGGACACGATATCGTGCCCAATATTCATGCCCAATTTTAAATAAGGCACGATATGAATATACGATTTTATACATAGGTGTGTGTATTTGGGGGAAGTGTCACGATTTTCAAGGAAACATTAATTGCATCGGTTTCAAAATTCATAAAACACCAACTTAAAGAAGGGGCAATTTCGCCAATTTGGGTAGAAAAGAATTTTGTTATCTTGGTGGGTAGAAAAAGTCACTCCACTATCTTAAAAAATTGCCCCAAAAAATTATCAGTTAGAAAAATAATTTACATTTTTAGTACCATCAACATCAAGTGCAAAATAGTATGTTTCCACTTAAAAGAGAAGCAATAGATTTACAGTTCACTCCAAAAGAGATTTATATACACATCATCATACTATTTATCAAGCCAAAAAATATGTAGCACAAAGCAAGGGTAGAAAAGGAAAATAAAATAGTAACTGCAAAAACCTGCCGTGTTTCTCTACTTTGGAACCACCGAGGAAAAAGATATTCAACGAGCCACGTCACTCAACAACTCCGCCGTCAACCACCACGCAAGACTTTCACGCGCCTCCTGCAAATCCGCCAATCAGCTTCTACTCATGCGTCCCGCATGCCGATCTGAATCCAACGGCTCAGAAGTCATCATCATCTGATTGAAATCCTCGGCCGCCCAATTAGCCGACCGCCGACCCGACGCGAACCGAGTCACACCTCCCAAACCGGGAGGCTCGGACGCCGGTTCGCCGCCTCGCGCATTCAAACTCACGCTCTTCCGCTGCGGTTCAACCGCCACCGGATCCTCGATCACCTTCCTGCTCCCCGACCGAGACGGATTCCTATGTCCTTTCTTCGATCTGAACAAGCTCATTACCTTAGAATAAAAACCGGTTTTCTGCTTCTCACCACCGCTTTTCAATTTCTCCAGTTTGAGTTTCTCTGTCGTCTTCGACGAATTCGACCGGCGCCGGCCGCGCTTCGACCGGACTCTCCCCATACAGGAAACCTTCGGAGATCCCGGTTCGGCCACAGGAACCGTCGATTTCGCAACTGACTCCGGCTTTTTAGAAACAGCCTTGTATTGACCGTTTTACAGGTTCTCCACTTCGAATTCATGGTTTTTTGAGTCTTCGGCAATCCGATTATAGACGCTTTAGATTTCACATTAACGGAAGAAGATCGCTGAGAATTGGAGTTATTCATGCTTGGATTCGTGTTATTGGAGTTGGAATTTCCTTTGGTGGACTCTTTCCGCTCGTAGACGGCGTTCCGATCGAACCAGTCGTACTCTGCGTCCTTCGATAGCCAGAACGATTCCGGTGGAAAATCCGGCTCCGCGTCGACGGCGGCGTGCCCATCGGGGATGACGTCATTTTCCGTTGGTTGAGCGGCGGCGGCGCCGCCGCCTGCCACCGTCCCAGGATCGACTTGAGGCATTAGAGGAGATATAGAAAGAGAAAAATCGATTGAAATGGAAAAAAAAAACTTGCAGAGGAGAGAGAAGACCAGGTGATAGTGGGGAATGGTAGAATTAAATGTATGCAAGTATGGAGAGGACATGAGAAATAGGTATATATAAATATATATTTATATCTAAAAACTTGTTATTTAAAAAAGGATGAACCATGTGGGCCGGGTTTGGCCCGACTTTTTTGGCCCGGCACGATAATTTCATGTACAAAATATATTCCCAGGTTGGGTAGGTATATATTTTCATGGCCAGACTAAAATTGGGTCGGCTAGACCTGACCAATTTTTCGAAAAGCCCGATGTTGCCATCTCTACATCTTTGCCGGTCTTGCCAAGAAGACACAACACGTCACTTCGGTCGTTTTACCAATTGAAATTTGTAATCCCGGATCTAAAAAAACTTGTTATTAATTAGTGTTATCAAGTATCAATTTGGGTCCTCGAATTCGCTAATCGTGTTTAGTTTCGGATTGATTTCAAATTATGCTTAAAATCATCAAAAATAATTAAAATATGAAATAACTATACGTTTTGGACAAATTGGTAACGTTGTTCGGATTCGTGTTAGTGTTGTTCGGCTTTGGGTTTCTCGTGTTCGTGTTCTAAGGTTACTTTACTCAAGAACTATGTGGCGGGTTATCGTGTCGGTCGAAACCCTATTATTATTTGGGCTTTTTCTTTTTTTACTAATATCTCTAAATTATTTTTCTATCTTTTTATTTTAATTTGATGGTTTAATTAGTTTGTATTTAATATTATCAGTAATAAAAAATATTTATAAGAAACACGTATTTAATGTAAATTCGTACTCCATATACTGATGTTGGGAATTTGACAGCTGATATCATTTTGGTGTTTTCCTTTTGTACATACATGCATTTTTTTCTAGAAAAGGAGAGAGGGAAAGAAGGTTCAAATTTTCATGTCAAAAGAATACAAAACATCATTATTAACTTTGTGAAAATCCAATTAACGAAATAATTGTTCTTTGTCTTTTTTTTTAGGCTATACAATTGGTCATATTAGAACTTTTGATTTCCTATTTAAATTTAATTTATTTAATATTATAAAATTATGTGTGTATTAAGTATAAATCAATAACATCAGTTAAATATCGATGATACTTGTGACACATTTATCTGCCAGCTGCATGGGTGATTCCCCATATCGATACACATGTCATATATTAGCTATGATATTTGAAATACAATGTGATACACAATCTAAAATTAATGATCTCATTTGTGGATCATATTTATGAGCTTCAACCTTGGATTTAAGGCTTATGATTGGACTATTATAGTTTACCTTAAAAAAATATTTTTACACATTTTGTATTTGGTGCACTATATATCACTCCATTTAATAATATTCCTATTATTGTTGTTTGCATCACAAGAAATAATTTGGGGTGATGTGGTATTGACTAGACATTCAATTCAATTTCAGAACAAATAAGTAAAAACAAAAAAAAGAATTATTAGATCATATAATAGCATATATAACTGTTTAATAATAACGGCTGTAAGTGTTTTATAAGCATATCTGTAGGTTTTGTGGCCTTTTTGCATTAGAGGTTGAATAGGCTCAATTTTTTTCTTTGAATATGCACAATTTAGGGGATCAACTTTGTGCTCCAATAAGTAAAAACTTGTATTATTAGAGCAAACCCGAGTTCGAACATATACGAGTGTGTGTCCCCATTATACTAAAAAGAGATTATGCTCAAATTATAGTGTACATTATGAACCAAGTTAATCGTATAATCATTATCCTTCATATACTTAATTTGTTGGGCCTTTATTTTTCTTTTCGATTCATAATTTGGATAATTCCCTTGAACTTATCCCGTTAAACTAATTTTGTGCTTATAACTCATCACAATATTTATTAAAAAACATGAAATATTACTTCATAACATTAGATCTGAAATTGTATTTTTCAATTGATTTTAGAACTCGAAGGTTCTGAACAATCATGTCAGAGAACATATGTGACAGCCAAGAATTACAAGTAGGTCATAGGAGTCCTTAAAAGTTACACTTTACAAATGCTTGTGCACGGAAACATATTCTAATATTTTGTTGTTAACTAAGTAAGAATGTGAGGAAATTAAGGTATATATACCTTGTCTTTTATTGTTGGTATGCAATACAAAAAAGCAATAAGGGTAACTTTTTTCATTTCCCATGCAGGGAGCCAAATGGCTCAAGCCGTTGTTTCTTCCCTTCTATTTTCAGGATTTCTTTCCAGGATAGGATAAAAATGCTTTAAATTACTGGGTCTAAATATTATGCTTATAAGATTTTAGATTTTATTTTGCAAATAAATTATTGAATTGTATGAATAAATAAGAAGATAAAGTTTATAATTAAGATGTTCGTAATGATAGTTTTGTAATGTTGTGGACAAAAACATCATTTGATAATTATAGTCGTCATTATTTATTTAATTAACCACATTATTACCAATATTTCTTAATGGGCCACATATATAATTATCTAGCCTACATGGCCCATGTCCGGACTATGCGGCCCATACCATTCTACACGGCTCATCTTGGCCCAAGCGACCAATTTTATTCTACACGGCCCATGAGGTTCACTAACCCATGTATATAAACTATAAAGATACATACAACTCATTTGTAAGTCAATTTGCATAATTCTCATTTAGTAATTAGTACTTTTGTTTCTGCTCTGGATTTTCTCTCATTCACCGTGCTGATTTGACCTTTGGAGGACCTCCTTAAGACAACCTCAAGGGTCCATCTAACGTTTGCTGGTGTTGCAGGCAAGTTCCTGTTCCCACCACAGAAAATTACCAGCTCCGGAGAAGAAGTTGGACTGATTCATCAAATTTCTTGACTTGGAGTGATCTGTGGAAAAAGGTAGCATCAATAATTAAAAATAACCGATACTAAAGGAGGATGTCAAAATCAGATTCCAACATTTTTAAAAACAGCTTTTAAGTTTCTAATATCTCATTTTGGGAGCTTATCTTTTCTTAACAAAATAATAAATACTTTAAAAAACTTATAAACTCTCAAACATCTTATAAAATATTTTGGAAGTTTCTTAGCCAATTACCCTCTTAGTTGAAGTCACACTAATTACAAGACAAATATTTACAATTTATATGCATATCTAACTAAAATATTTTACTTTGATTAGTTTATATAGTTGAGATTATTTACAGCATTTAATTTTCTTTCTTACATTGATGTATTGAATAATATAATAGGCAAAATTATTTTTTAGTCCTCTAAGTGGACACACTTGGAGATTTGGTCCTATTTTTTTGCAATTTTGAATTCGGTCCTTTAAGTGGAAAAATTTGGATTTTTGGTCCTGACTGCTATAGGAAGTAAATTTAACATGTTGGTGACTTGGCATTTTGTTTTAATTAAAAAATTAATTATAAAGAAAAATCTTGAGTGGTATCCTAGGTGATATATATTTTAGGGAAAAAATTAATAAGTCCAACTTGGCATTTTGATTCATATTATTTCTTTATGAAAATAAATATAAAAATTTTCCAAAAACAAAAGTTATGTAAACACAGTTAAATTATTATCTTTAAATAAAAATATTCAAAATTCAAGAATGAGGTTAATTCTTCGTTTTTTATAAAATCTTTGCTTAATTTCAAAAAATAGAAATAAATTATATATATAGCTTAATTATAAATAAAACATAAATCTTTTACAATATTAATAATTTTAAAAAATACTGGGTGTGTCAAAATATATTTTCTCTCATTTTCATTTTCACCCTCTTCTGTCTTCTCCATTTTTTATATGTCCGCTCGTTCACACAAATCGACCACGGCGTCTCATTCTTCTCGTTTTTCATTTCTTCTTCTTCATTTCTTCCCCACTCTTTACCCGCCGCCTCCCGATCGCTCGACCAATCGACAACCAAACCACACTTCAACTTTTTTAAAGCAAATGTGGAGTGGCTATGGCCATGTGAAGGTTGAGAAGGTGATGTTGACGGATGTGAGATTGGGGCGGTTAAACATGGAATAAAATTGATTACAATAATTTAGGAAGAATAAATAAGAAAAAGGAAAGAATAAAAAAAAAAAGTAGGGTTTTAAAATAAAAGATAGTGTCTTTCTGTTTTATATAAAAGGTAAAATTGCTTTTTTGGTCCGTTAAGTTGGCTCGATTTAGCTTTTAGTCCTTTAATTTTTATGGGTTGCGTTTGGCAAACACTAACTTTTCTAAACCTGCACATTTAGTCATTTAGTCCGATTTCAAAATTTCGGGGATATCTTATCCCTAAAATACTTGAGTTGGGCCATTTTTCCATGAAATGACTATTTTGCCCCTTCTTTTTGGAGGGAAACCTTGGAAAAACCAAAAGAAAAAGAAAATAATGTACTTTTTTTGTTTTTTCTAGTTTTTCTTAATTTTTATTTAAAGTTGAAAAATATAAAATATATTTTAAACAAATTTTGTTTAATTTAATTTAAAGAAAATAATATGAACATATATATAATTTTCAATTGTAAATAAAATTAAAAAAAGAAAAATTATGTATCTACAATTTTGAACTATATATAAAAATAAAAAAATTAGAAAACAAAAAAAACATATATATCTATAATTTTCAACCGTAAATCAAAATTAAAGAAAAATAGAAAAAATATAGACTTACAATTTTCTCTGTAAATTAAAATTTAAAAAAAAAATAGAAAACAACAAAACAGGAAAAAATATATATTTACAATTTTCTACTATAAATAAAAATTAACAAAAATAAAAAACAAAAACCAAAAAAAAATCTTTTATTTTTGTTTTCTATTTTTATTTAATTTTTATTTAATTTTTATTAAATTTTGAAAAATATAAAAATCTATGTTCGACTATTTTATTTAATTTAATTTAAGTTTTTTTAATTTATTTTTCTTATTTAATTAATTATAATTTATCTATTTTTCTTTAATTTTAATTTAGAGTTAAAAATCATAGACGTATATCTTTTTTTTTGTTTTCTATTTTTTTAATTTTTATATATAGTTGAAAATTGTAAATACATGTTTTTCTGTTTTTTTTAAAATTTATTTACTATTGAAAATTATGAATATATGCTCAGATTATTTTATTTAAATTAAATTTAAAAAAAAAGGTCGAACATATATTTTAATTTGTCAACTTTATATAAAATTATAAATATATGTTCATATTTTTCTCTACTCCAATTTAATCTTATATTTAGTTTTGTTATTTAATTTTATTGAGATATTAAACAAGTCATGTGATATGCAAATGGCCAAAGTTTCCCCAAAAAAAGAGGGGCAAAATAGTCATTTCATGGAAAAGTGGTCCAACTCAAAGATTTTAGGGATAAGATATTAAAAATTTTGAAATCGGACTAAATGTGCGGGTTTAGGAAAGTTAGTGTTTGCCAAACGCAACCCATAAAAATTAAAGGACTAAAAGCGAAATCGAGCCAACTTAACGGACCAAAAAATCAATTTTGCCTATATAAAATTGCAAAGTTTGTTATTTTAAAAATAATCTTGAATTATATTTTAATAATCAATTAAATACATAGTTATTTTAGAATTTAATAAATTTAATAATTATAAAAAATATATTCAAATGTTAAAATTTATTAACATTTGTATTTTATAATTTTACTATAATTATTCAAAACATATATTAGATTTGTATAAAAGTTTATCAAACACATTTGTAATCTAATATAAAGGATCTCAAAATACCGATAAAAAAAATAATATAAAGGATCAAAATGCAAAGTTGGATTGTTTTTCCTTTTATTTCCCTAATGGAGTATCACATAGGATGCCACTCAACATTTTTCTTTAAAATTAATTTTTTAATTAAAACAAAATGCCAAGTCACCAACAAAGTTAAATTTACCTCCTATAGTAGGTTCTGAGACCAAAAATCCAAATTTTTTCACTTAAAGGACTGAATTCAAAATTGCAAAAAAAATAGACTAAATCTCCAAGATGTCTACTTAGAGACTAAAAAAAATAATTTTGCCTAATATAATATACTGGCCTGGCCCCGTAAATGAAATACTCATTCAATTATTAATGGGTCAGTATCAAGAAGACAATAACACTATGTAACCATGTGATTAACCAGGAAACCTCCAAAATTTCCAATTGAATGATGAATACTAATTAATGATTAAGCACTAATTGAGTACCAGAAAGAAGCAGGATGTTCATGTGCGATGTTGTTTTGGTCACGCAATTAAGTACGGTGCAGTACAGCTAGCCAGCTAACCCTTTCTCTCATGCAAATTGACAATGGCGGACCTGACACGTAATGTAGTGGATCAACATACAAAAGTGAAATGGACCTGGATAAAACTCAAAGAATCATCTGATTATAACTAAAAAATTTAAAAATACTAGCTGTTTTTTTCAAAAGAAGGAGTCGAACGAGGTTGCCCCACTCCGCCGGTGTACATATATATGTAGGGATAATTACAAAAAGTACCCCGAGGTTTGGCCTAATTACAAAAAAAAGCCCACTAAATTTCAAAATTACAAAAAGTATCCCCGATGTTTGATTCAATGTTAAAATTAAGGGATAAATTGTATTATTTTTATAAATATGAGGGGGATTTTGAAATATTTTTAGTTATGAAGGGGGTAAATGTTAGACAAAATAAAACCTCCAATTTATTTTTGTAATTTTGAAAGTTAGCTGGGTTTTTTTGTAGTTAGGTTAAACCTCAAGGGTACTTTTTGTAATTAACCCTATATATGTATTATCATATGTGGTTTAGGAAAAAACATGTGTACATCCCTTCAATTGGGATCTTTGGGGTACTTTTGTTTCTAACTAAAAAAAAAGGTTTGTGTACTTTGAATTGAGATGACTTGAAATATAAAAAAAAAAAAAATCATTAAGTCATCCAATCATCTTTCACCAAGTGGTAAATGTGAGGTAATTTTTGGCCTCTCTTTGGAGAGGTTAAGAATTCCAGTCCCTCCCAATATGGTGATGGAACAATTAATATTGAGGGCTTCAAGCCCCATATGTAGAGGAATGCGGCTAGGGGTGTTCATTTTTCGAATGGATCCGAAATTGATTCGGTTCGAATTCGAATTTTAGTTTCAATTAGGATTTTGAATTTCGAATCAACTCGAATTTCGAAATGAATATTTGAATCGAATAACGAATTGAGGTTTTTTTCGAATTCTATTCGAAAATCCTAATTCGAGGTGAAATTCGACTAAATTCGACCAGTATTACAATTCGAATTCATATTTCAATTCGAAATTTATATGTATATATTTCACACTATACATAATTATTTATTGTATATATGTAAATTATACACATGAATTTATAATATATATATATATATATAAATGAATGAAATGCTAATGTATAAATAAAAATGTAAAATTATAAATGTATTTTTTGTTAGAAATAATTATACTTAATAATATATGAAATACATTTTACATTATTTCAAAATTTTATCCTTAGACCATATTCAAATAATCATTTTTTGTGCTAAAAATATATATTTTAAGTAAAAATTGTTGCGCTCTCACAGTCTAACGTGGAGGGCATGTGGTGAAATAATCTATAAGAATATTCCATCAGCTATGTACATTGTATGGAAAAGTACCAAACTTGTGTACATACACTATACACCATACATTATACATTTATACAATATAGTCGTTGACTTTTTTTTCTTTGTTTTAAATTCTTATTACAATATGCATTATATATTATACATTTGTACACTATATTACATATATTTATCTTCAGATCATATTAGAATAATAAATTATATGATAACACACACTATATCTCTTTATCTACAGACATACACTTTGTCAATTTGATACCTCATACATGAGTATAAAAGTTATTTATCAAGTAACTAGTGCTGGTATAAAATTGGCACAAAATGATTTGTTAAATTTATATAAGGGAGCTCGTTATGAATTTATGATAGTCTTTAGTTAAATTAAACAGTGAAAAATGGTTAGTCGATAATTTATAATTTTGAAAAAACAAAATCTGGAATTTTATTAGGTATAGTCCAAAAATATTATGTTATGAATTCAAACCTTATTCACTTTATCGATAAATTTGGATTTTTGGATTGACTCGAATTCGATTCGGAAATCGAGAAATCCAATTCATTTAAATTCGATTCGAATTAATCGAATTAGGATCGAATTTCGAATTGAGGTTTAAAATTTTCATTCGATTAAATTCGATTCGAGGAAGTCGAAGAATTCGGAATTCGATTGAACGAACACCCCTAAATGCTTTGGATAGAAGACCTATTGATCTAAAAACTACAAGAGTGACTCATATAAATATCTGACAACTTTGCTTTTTGGAAGTATTTGATAGTCTTTTGCAAATGGGTACTTTGTGCTTATTATTGTATATTTGTCTTCCACTTGGTGTATCTTTAATTTAAATCAATGGTTCTTCATCATCGGGTTGACCGGGATGGGATTGGGTCGGGACGGATCGGGATCCAGTTTATATTAGAAAATAAAAATTAAGAACATTGGGTCCTATACATAGAGTGGTCTATTTTCAATTTTAATCAGGCAACAATGACACTTTCATACTTTTCGCATATAAGTTCATTTTTGCTCCACAATATTTTTGGGCTTGATTATTACCAAGTGGATATTTCAATGTGGATTATGGATTATACATATATAGCTCATTAATAAGTTTGACGCTCAAAAATTCAAATATGATGTGAATCGGGCCATAATTAGGGCGTCAATTTGTGATACGATCACGATAACCCGATATGAACTTAACACGAATTTAATAGGTATAAGTACAATCCTTTGCGGGTTCGGGTCGAGGTTCGGTTAGTCGAACCAGTTAACACGGAAATGAATGGTCGATCGGGTCGACCGCATGTCAACACGATTGACCTATTTAACTCTTTTAATAATGGGATAATTACAAAAAAAAAAACTGAGGTTAGGCCTAATTACAAAAAACCCGGACTTCTTTCAAAATTACAAAAACCCCTCTCGACTAATGACCGTCCAAATAAACTAACGGATTTGGTTTTTCCCAATTCTACCCTCGATGAAAATTAAAAAAATAATTAAAAAAGGCAAAAACTTGCGTGAGACGGTCTCACGGGGATTTAGATCCGTGAGACTGAGCCCTTACACAAAGTTTTAAAGGTTTTTTTTTTCGCATTTTATTTTTCTTAGGGTTTATATTTGTTTTTTTAGGGTTTATTTTGTTTCTTGGGTTTATTTTTAATTGATTTGGGTTTTTAGGATTTTTAGTTTTTTTAGTGTTTATTTTTTATTTTTGGGTTTATTTTTGTTTTTCGGGTTTATTCTTCATGGTCCATGTTTTTAGGGTTTATTTTTGTTTCTTCATGGTTCATTATTATTTTTAAATTTATTTTCATGGTTCATGTTCTCAAGACGGAGCCCTTAGGAGGTCCGTCTCACTGATTAGATCCGTCGGGCATCGTCTCACAAGAGACTTGCTCATTAAAAAAAAGACCAAATTGTGCAAGGACTACTTTACCCCTGTTTACATTGGCGTCTTTTCTCAATAGATACGGGTCTCTATTTCTCACCACTTCATACTATCATATCAGACAAAGCTTCTACCATACTCAAAAGAAAAACCCAAAAACCCACCCATTTTCTTCTTTTATTCCACCGGAGAGATATCGTCGGCCATTCCGCCTAGTATCGCCGTGTTTGCGCCGCCTATCTAAAGCTGCAGAAGAGGTGAGTTGGATTTTTTTATTAGGGCTTCAAATTGAATAGATGTAAATTTTAACACCATTTTTTTTGCTTTTGGATTCGATCTTCACATGAAACCTTCTATTTCCTGGTAATTTACAAGAATGTAGATTTAAAATGACTTTGGGTCGTCATTTTTGTTAGGTTTTGTTAGTTTGTGTGGATTTACTGATATTCAGTTTAAAAGTGGATTTTTAGATGTTTTACAGTTGATACATCATGGGCATGTTCAAATAATTCAGATTTTTGTTAGATACAACCAAAAATCTATTAATAAACATGGTATTGATGTTTTACATAGATTGGGGGGGGCTGTTACGTAGTGTATGGAAAAACTAGAGGGTGTTAACTGTTACTTTTTCATAATCATAAGGGGTTTTTTGTAATAAATAATTTATAGTGTTATAAATTATGTCTATTTTAGTTTTTGGTAGTTTATAGTGCATGTTTATAATAGTGGCAGGGGTTTTTGTAAGCTTTTTTTATGAACAACCAGCTAAGGCTTGACTTGTTAGACTCAATCAGGTTGTAATGTGCTAAAAACTGTTGGTATTCATTTGTTGTTATGATATAATATTCAGTTGTCTGACTTTTCCAATTGTTCTCTTGCAACTGGTTTACTACTATTAGCAGAATTTTGTAATGTTCTAATATATGATAAAACATTCAGTTAAATACCTCAAGGGTACGTTGTAATGTTCAATTGTACGTGGGAAAATGTTGATAGAAAATTTACTACAAAATGTACAAAGTCCATCAGTTCAAAATCTAAGTTTATTACAGTTTCATCCATTTGGCCTTTTTCTTGAAAACAAAAGAAGCAAAAAACAAAACACTTGTTAAATATTTCAATTAAATGCCTGATTACAAATCTTACAATTACATCCTTTAAATTTTATAAATATTACAAATAGCCCCAAAGGGTATTTTTGTCTTCAAATATTATGTGAACAGTATCCGAGGGGCATTTTTGGATTTTCAAAAAGAAAAATTGACGATGTCAACAAAAATCGTTAGGTTATTTAACGGTTGGATTGAATTGTTAGACTGGATCAAACCATAAGGGGTTTTTTGTAATTTTTAAAGAAGTCTGGGTTTTTTTATAATTAGGCTTAACCTCAGGTTTTTTTTTGTAATTATCCCTTTAATAATTGTATAGTGACATGTTATTTTTTCATATTCTGCGATGTTTTAGTAGGTTATATGACGTTGGACAAATTATGGAATGTATTTTCTAAAGAATTAATATATTTTTTTTATTTGTAATTTTAATTTTTTTCTATTTTTTATTTTTTTTTGTTTTGTCCACTTTAAATTATATAGGTATTTAGTGTGTCGTGATTACTCTTGTCGTGTCGTATAATACATGTCAAAACACGAATCACCCATAGGCAGCACAACAGTAGGGTTTTGCAGAGCCCTGCAGATGGGTTGTGTTTGACCTGGGAAAAAGAGCAAACAACAAAATACACGAAATAGAAAGTGCGGTGGCAGGGAGATGAACCGCAATCTGACGGCGGAGGCGGCGGCGCAGCTGCAAGAGGGAATTAATTTATTGCTTTCTCGGTGGGCTGCCCTTCGGATGACCGTCGAGAACGAGTGGGGCGGCCGTGACTCTCTCCAGAAATCTCAGCAGCTCGGCCATAATTTTTTTCATCTCCTCACCCAATCCAAAGGTATATATTTCATTTTTCTAGATTAGTTCTTTTTACAAACACGTTGGTGACATGAATGAGATGTTTTTGTAGCTCTAGTTTATCCGATCGACCACTCTTTAGTAAGATTTTAAGCGCTTGTTGCACAACCGTGTTATTTTGTGGTATTAAGAGTTCAAATTCTAACATTTTGCCTTTATGTTGGATGGTGAAGCTTTCGAACTCTATCAAATTTTGTTGACGTGCGTCTTGGATCAACAAGAAATTTATATAAATATTATGACGTGAAAATCAAACTAACACTTGTAAATGTTATGAAGTGGTTGATTCTGCCTTTTTATATTAAAAGCCGAGCATGAATTCTCTGTCGGTTACTTTCGACAAAGACGAGCTTTTTCAAGTATTTCTCCAGATTATTTTTTTCTTCTCTTACTAATAAATGATACCTATTTATACTCATACAATTAGTGGGTTTTAATCATCATTACATCTAGTGTAATAGAGTGACTACAGGGGGGACACGTGTCCTCTCCCGATCATGCATGCCAACCATGTATTTGGTACTTATTGACTCATCTTGCTAGTTTGTTGACAAGTGACACTTTGACTTGTTAAGTAAGATATTGACCTTACTTAATCGGGGGTAATATTTGAACCACTTGCTATCATAGCATCCGCGCCAACCGAGCCCGCTCGCGCCACATCATTAGCTCCTTGTGCCGACGCGATCGCTCGGTTTACGCCACCTTAGTGGTCCGACGTCATCATCGATTGAATGGCCACGTGGATTAATTTCCTTCCACTGGCTCATGTATCATCAAATTTTACTACCCCTTTTGTTCTTTATTTAGGGATTTCAAAATTTTATTTGAACACTAACTCAGCACCCTATGTGCTAAAAGAAGTATGTTTTAACTTCTAAATTTATATATTTAAGCTTAATTTAGCTATCAGCATATGTTCATGTGTATGCTTCCATGCTATATATGGCATTATATGCTACCTACTATATGCTACCTACAATCGTAAAAACTTGAATTTGTTCGTTAAATCGCCTCAATGAATTTTACGATATATGGGCCTAAATGTGTAAACTGTAATTGATCCAAACGAGCCAAGGTTTGTATGTTTCTGGGAATGTTATCTAAGTCCAGCAATTGAATATCGGAAACTTGGCAGCAAAGATTATCCAGAGTGATGTGAACCGTAGCAACGATTGTGCATACGACCCAACAACGATATGTTGTTAACCCAAGATCTTCACTAGTTCGGTTAAAATTGGTGGAAACCTTGATCCGTTGCTTATCAAAGCAAGAACCTCGGTATGCGAAGACGCCACAAACAATTATGGATTATTGCCTGATAAGTCGATAATTGCAACAAGAAGCTTGAATCTTGAAACACTTGGAAAAACACTCAATTTGAGAGTAAAATATGAATTCAATTGATAAACTAATGAAAAAGAACAAGTGTTCACCCTTATATGGGATCCCAAACCCTAAGCCTACTAGAAAATAACTTAAAAATCGAAAAGGAAATAAAAACTGGACAAAAATAAAAAGTGCGGCCGTAAGCACGGCCGTGTTGTTGAACACGGCCTTCGTCAAGTCGCCCCGAAACGGCCGCGTCAACAAGCACGGTCCACCCGCTTCCTTGAACTTTCTTGCTCGAGCCCTCGTCACCGGGTCACCGGCACTGTTACATGTCTTTCGTCCATGGATTCTCATCATAGAGCATCAACTACTTTATTTCCTTCACGCAAAACATGGGATAAAGTAAAAGCTTTCCCATGTATCACTGGTTAATTCCATTACGTTGAGGTGATCTCAACAAGAAATCAAAACATAGTGTCATACCCTATACTCAAATCTCATAGCAAATTAGTAATATAGGCAAAATAAGTGCACAATCTTATGTAACGTCCACAATATGGTGAGAGATAGGAAAATTTGAACTTATTCGTCACCATGACGAAGTTTTTTTCTTTCTAAGTTCGATATTTCCAATTTATCAATGAATACTCATTTGTTTTCGTCTTTTTTTTTTCACACAAAAGCTTTATTCAGATAGCAGAAAAAATGATGGAAATGCATGAAGAATGTTTAGAGAACAATTTTGACTCAATAAAGAGGTCGCGGGAGACGAATACTCCAAGTGTCTCTTATATCAGACATGTAACTATCACCCCCTTTTTAACTGGAATTTTTGTGTTGAGATGAAATGTCTCACCGTTATGTGCTTAGCCTGTTGTGCATTATTTATTTGGCAGTAGTTGATCAGATTTATTTAAGTTCTATTGCTGACAAAAATTAATTAGGTGCTAATCCGCAAATGTTTGTAGACTAAATAGGAAACTACAGATGGCAATAGGACGAGTTTGGAAAAACCTAAGAACCGACCCACCGACTATTAGGAGGACTTGAGCCCGTTCACCCACTTCTTGAACTCTCGTTTATTCTTTTTTATTAGGGTTAATTACAAAAATGACCCCTGACGTCTGGCTTAATTACAAAAAAAGAAAAAAAAAACAGTTATTTTTCACAATTACAAACTTTATATTTATTTTCCTTTTCTGCTTAATTATGGACTGGGGAGCTAGTGGAGACACTAACTTTTTATTTATTATCCATTTCTACTTAGAGTTTGTTGCATGCTTGTTGAAATCAATAAAACGATTTCCGTACTTGTCATTGTATTTAATTTTCCTGGTATTTTTCCCTGTTTCCATTTTATTGTTATCAGCCCAGCAGCAATGACGAGGAAGACAGTGATGTTGATGGCGATGATACATTACGAGAAGGTAAATCGTCAGAAATGGAAGTTGATGATGCTCCTCATTGCCAATCAAGTCGGAATGAAGTTAGCTGAAGTTGTAGATGGATGGACAGTAGAGCCTCAAGGCGTAATCAGTGTTCTAAAAAGCACCAGGTAGTCTAGGTGCTAGTCGTGCAATAGACTGGGCCAGCTCCTAAGCGGAGAAATGAGGCTGTCGGAAAAAAAACATAGGCGAATTAGGGGAGCCTGGGGCCTGGGCGAGACTAATCGGGGCTAGGTGGGATTTTTAAAACAGTGGGCGTAATAGAGGTAGAAAAACCTATCAATGTAAGAGATTATGATCTCTCTCTCTCTGTACAGTCTTTTTAGAATATATCCTTGTATTCTTGTAATTTCTTGAAATCTCAGGATTCTTGAGTCGAGTCGTTGTCCGATAATCGTAATATGCATGACAAAATGTTCCAATTATTGGATGTTTTGATTTTCTTTTAAAGAATGAATAGGGAAGCTGAAAACAAAACCAGACAGAACCGGTCATCTTTCCAGTTTGCTACATTTTTTTATTCTTTTAGTTAATTTCTACAAATTCTTTTAGCATTTTTGTATTGTATGCTAATTTGAATTTCAATCTAATATGATGTTCATATTCTGTGGTGCCAACTGCCAATGGGCAATGGGTGTAACCGTGTGAGGGTAAAATTGGTAAATACATGACATCAGTTAGCACTTAGCTAGATTGTGTTAAAATCCAGCTCCAGACCCTTCAACATTAAATTTCACTCTAAGAAAGAATATTCCTAAATATTCTTTATTGTTCTATTTGCAATAAGTATTTGATTTTATCATATATTTATTACTATATTAACGTAATTACATATCGAATTGTATTTTATGTGTAATTAATTAAATAATATACCTTTTTAATTTTGTGGTAAATTTAAAAATATACATAAAAAGTTGAATATCAAATTTTAGTAATAGAATTTACAATAATAATAACAATATAATTATCTATAATTAATTTTATAAAAATAAAACCTTTAATATATTTTAAACATAAGACAAAAATATTAAATCTAGTAACCGAAAAACAAAACCAAAAAAAAAAGGATAACACACATGAGCAATGATAATGCATGAATAGTGTTGCGCTAACTATGTATATCAAAATGGTGCAAGATATAGCTAGGGATGGCAGTCGGCAGATGAGGGGGTTTCAAAGATCACTTTGGCCCCACAGTGTCCGTTAAAACTCACTTTATTTTTTAAATATTTATTATATATAATATATATTATGATATATTTTTTATCTTTTAATATTATGTGTAGCATTTATATATTGAAAATAACAACTTTTGTAAATTATATTTTATAAATATATTAAAAATAAATATTTTATTTTGTATTTTTCTATTTAAGTTTATTTAATTTAATTCAGGGAAGAATGGGTCGATCCATCCTGTTTCGTTCCAAGGACGAGACGGGTCTGGGTCTTTAAATACCCAATCCACCTAATTGTCATCCCTAGATATAGCACACTGTTGGACTTGGATTTTTGCTTCAATTCGGCGTTTAAATGGGATAGCGTCAGGGTTGAAGTTGATCTTACGACAATGGTTTTTTACAACTTATGGTTATTCCTTATGAGTTGAGCTATCAAAACTAGCCTCACAAGATGGGCCAGTCCAATCATCTTGATAATTTGTTTAAAAAAATTCCTTTATTCTATAAATTAAAATATAAAACATATGATATTTTTTTTTTGTTTTTTAAGCAAATTATCATATATTTTATATTATAATTTCAGGTTTTAAAATAATTTTCAGATTTTAAAACAATCTTTTGTTTAAAAAACAAAAAATATGATTTTTTTTTGAAAATTGTTAAAACATCCTTTAATCTAGAAATTACAATATAAAAATTATGATAGTTTTCTTTTCTAAAGCAAATCATCGTATTTTTTATTTTAATTTCCAGGTTTTAAAATAATTTTTTGGATTTTTTTATAACTTTCTTTAATAAATTGAAAGTAATTTTAAATGTTATTGAAACAAATTTCAAAATTGTTAGATAATTTCAGATTTTACAAATAATTTTTTTTAATTAGTTTTTGGATAAATGCATTTTTTGTCCCGTAAGAATAGAGTTAACGGTCAGTTAAATCTTCCCTTAGTTTTGAGACTAAAACTGCAATTTTTGAATCCTATGAGACTAAATGTGCTAAAAAGAATCAATTGGGGACCAAAAATGCAAATTATGGGACTAAAAATGCTTGACCCCTTTTCTTATGGGACCAAAAGTGCAATTTCCTCCATTTAATCTTATTAATATCAAATGATAAGATTAATTATAGAGTTACACATTTTATTTTTTACAAGGAACAATTCGGTTTTGGTTCATATTTTTTATTTAATTCTTGAACTACATAAAGGTGCAAATTTAAATTATAATTTTAATCTAACGGGGCGGTACAGTACATTACGATTCAAGTGATTATAACTAAAGCTGTTAAATAGCCCTGGCCCGCCCCATCGGGCCAAGGGGAGAAATCGGGCCGGGCTTTGCGTAGTTATTCGGGGCCGCTATTTTGGGGAGCCCAGTCAGCCCATTATTAAAAATACACTAAATTTGCTTCGGGCCGACCGGACCGGCTTAGGCCAAAATCGTAAGCCGGCCCACCCCTATTACCGGGCCAGACCCTTTTTGGTAGCTCTAATTGTAACAATTTTTTAAAATTTATAAATGGATGATATAATGCAATCCAAGTGTTTATTACAACTTTTTTCCCTTCAGAAAAAAAGGCTGTGACTGGTTGTAAGAAATTTTTGCAAAATTTTTTCTCAAAAAATATTTTTGGTCCAAAATGCAATTGCTTGTAAAATATTTAAAAAAATCACTATTTACCCATTCTCAATTTTCAATCAACCATCACATCAATTTATTACTCCTTTCTATTCACAATAAATGTCTTTTGGCACATGAGAAAATCTCCAAAAGGATTTCTTTTTCACATTTTCAGGATAATAAGAAAAAAATATTTTTCCAAATTACCTTAAATTTATTGTTTTCCAATTAACACTAATGCATAAATTTGTTTGTTCAAAAGTAGCATTTATGATTAAATAAGGGTATATTTGGCATTTAACACAATCCTTAATATATATGTTTTTTTTCCTAAAAAAACACTTATTTTGAATAGGAGAGAGTATTTTATTTCAAAAACATCACTATCAATTACCATCATTACACTGTTATTTCACAAATTCATTATTCACTCTCTCTTATTTTTCAAATCATCAATCACATCAAATCACTATTTTACAAAAAAAAAATCGCCACATCAACTATCATCATCATATTTTCATCTTACATCGAATCACACTTCCAGAAAAATTTACAATTTCTTAAAAATAATTTTCTACCACTATTCACTTAGAAAATGAAAATGAACGGAATGAAGTGTCCATACAATGGCAGTCAAAGTGTTTGCAACTCTCGGAAGAGTTTCCTGAATTATTAACAAAATCTAAGTCAAAATGTTTACAACTCTCGGATGAGTTTTCCTGAATTATTAACAAAATCTAATGAGATAATCATTTCTTTTTCCTTTCAAAAATAGAAGAATGGACAATTGCCACGCGGCAATCACCTATTGGCCCTTGTTTAGGAAAAAAATAGCCACCGTTGTACTGAAAAGCATCCCTCAAAAGCCTCACGTGTTTATAAATAACCTGGGTTTTGGGATAAACATTTAGAAATCCCTCTCTCTCTCTCTGACGGCGACTGTTCTCGCTTCGCTATACGTTTTCGCACGCATTCTGAAATCCAACCACACCTGTGGTCATGGCTGGAAAAACCAGGAAACGGAGATCGTGAGTTTTCTTCTTTATTTGAACCAATTGAACTCAGTAATTGGTGTCTGCGTGTCTTTTCTGCTTTTATGGTTGATTTTGATTTGTAATTGAAAGGAACATTTACAGGGGTTAAGGATTTTGATCATGTATGTGATTAGACGCGTGCGTCTCGATTTTTTTTTTTTTTTTTTTACGAATTGGAGTTTTTTTTTTTTTTCCAATTTAGCAAGCTCTCTTTATTTCTTTGAATCGATTTGAACTCAGTAATCGATGACCGCGTGTATTTCTATATTTATTTGGATGATTAATTTTCATTTGTAACTGAAAAAACATTTACGGGGTTAAGGGTTAGTAATAATCATGTGTATGATTAGATCTGAGTGTCTCAGAGAATGAGATGGATGGATTTTCTACATTGTTCTTGAATTCATCTAATTTGGCAAGCTCTTCTTAGTGTATAACAATAACCAATTTGAAGTCTGCAAACTTAGGTTCTTGTTATTTTCCGAGTAATACATAGATTGATATTAAAGTGAATTTCCCTTCATCCCTAATTCCGATAGGGATAATTACAAAAGCACCCGTAAGGTTTGTGCTAATTACAAAAAAAACCGGAGTTCTTTGAAAATTGCAAAAACCCTTGAAGTTTGATACATTTTACATTTTTCCCGGTAATTTTCGAAAATATTTCAAAACCCCCTAACATTTGCAAAAATATTACAGTTACCCACCTAAAATTTAAGACAAAAATGAAACCTGAAGAGGTTTTTGGTAATTTTGAAACATGTCTGTTTTTTTTTTGTAATTAACCCAAACCTCAGGGGAATTTTTGTAATCATCCCTTCCGTATAATATAAGAGTTACAATATTTTTCAAATTAAATTCAAAAACCATATATGATTTGCAAGTCGAGTTTTTCAAATGTGCTTCATGACGTTTGTCTTGTAACTCTGATGGAGTCACCATTTTTCCCACTGTATGAGGCACGGTTAGCATTGTTCAATTTCTGATGTTGCTCTTTCAACTTTTATTCAGAAAGGAAAAAGGCACTTCGCTTAAGAATCAAGATGTTTGTATGTAAAAAATTAGGGCTTTTTTATCTAGCACATTGCTTCCATATGTTCCCCTGAGACATTGGTTGATTAGTATGAAAAATGAATAGAACAGGTCTTTTTCTTTTTTATTCTTAACAAACATAGTATGAAGATTCGATTTTGATCATGATTCCAACTGGTATTTTTTTGATAATTCTGCCAAGTGAATGTTTTAAATTGCAATACTTTTATGAAGTAACCAGCAGCATTTTCAACCCCCCCCGCGATGGTTTCTCTTAATTTTATTAATTTCTTATTTTTCTAATGGTATATTCAGAGATACTGATAGTTATTTTTACCAAATTAATCGCTGCTAGTTAATTTTTTATTTTTCATCTGGTCATTTTTTTGCTATTTGCATGATTGCAGATTGACTAAAATAATCAAGGACAATAGGAGTGGTGGACCAAGTGAGCAAGAAACAGAGTCTGATCTTCCAACAGAGCTTTTGGAGCTGATTTTTTCTCGGTTAAGCCTGAGAGATAATATTTGTGCTTCTGCTGTTTGCAAAAGTTGGCTAGCTGTTGCAATCTCTGTCCGAAAGGCGAACAAGCCTCCATGGCTTATGTATTTCCCTAAATCTGGTGACTTGTATGAATTCTACGACCCGTCTCAACGTAAAACATATTGTCTTGAGTTCCCAGAGCTACGTGAATCTAGAATTTGCTATGCCAAGGATGCTTGGTTGTTGCTGTTCAAACCTACAACTTATGACTACTTCTTCTTTTGCCCTTATACTCGAGAGTTGATCAAATTGCCTAAACTAGAATTAATGCACCAAATGGTTGCTTTTTCTGCTGCTCCAACATCTCCTAACTGTGTCCTTTTTACAGTTGAGCATGTTAGCCCTACAATTATTTCTATCAGTACGTGTCGCCTGGGGCACCTCAATGGTCTACCATCAATTATGATACCAATATGCCATTTTTCAGCAGCAAGTGGAATAAGATAGTTTTCTGCGATGGTGGTTTCTTTTGTTTGAGTATTACTGGTTTGCTGGGTGTTTATATCCTTGAAGAAAGTTTTTGGGCTGTCTATACTATGCCTGCACCGAAATGCATGAGGTCTCTCTCTTTCGAAAATCATTGGAGAGCCAAATTTATGGCTGAGCATAATGGAGAAATTTATGTTGTATGCACTAGCGCTGCTGTAAACCCTTTTGTATATAAGTTAGACGGAACAAAGGCAAAGTGGGTGGAGATGGAATCTTTAGGAGGCTTGACGTTTTTTGCAAATTTTTTATCGTCCCATGCTAGGACTGATCTTCTCGGAAGGATGAGAAATTATGTTGTTTTCTCTAAGGTTCTATTTTATGGGAAACGCTGTGTTACATATTCTCCTGACGATGAAAGATATTATCCCCGAAAGCAATTATATGATTGGGACGAACAAGATCCTTTTGAGAGCATTTGGATTGAACCGCCGGAAGACCCCTCAATTTTTCCTTGAAGGTAAGAATATTTATGTAGTAAATGTTCTTAGAAGTTATCTTCTCTGTATTGTAATTGCTTTTGCATAGGCATTAAATTTGTGTAGGTTCTTGTAGTGTATAACCATCCATATATCTTCATGTTTACTAATTTGGTGTATTGATTTTATGGCATATGTTGATTGCACATGAGATGCATGTGTTTCAAATAAAGTTTGCTCTACTTCTTGTAAGCTGTGTTGTGATTTTTATTTTTTTTCTGTTGTTGCTTTTGGTGCTCAGAGCAAGTATACCTTGATGATGTAGAGGATATACTTGACGAATTCATGCTTTCTCTTAATACTGAGATTGGAAATGGTAGCATTGAGGAGGTATGTCCTCTTGATATATTTAAGCTAAACTTTAGCTATCAGCATATGTTCGTGTGTTATGCTTCCATGCTATATATGCTACCTACAATAGTTAAAACCTTGAATTTGTTCATTAAGTCACCTCAATGAGTTTTGCAATATATGGGCCTAAATGTGTCGACTAGATTCGACAATTTCACAATCTATAAGACATTCATAACGTCTTTGATGAATTTGTTCGTCCATCTATTGCTGTGATAAGTGAACATTTTTCAGTATGTTCTGCCAAGAATCAAGTTTGAACTAAAAGCAGGCTTGGGAATGTTAATTAGCTAGTTCAAGTGTTCAACGTAAAAATACTTCTGGTGAATGTCAAGTCAAAGTGGCTTTATGTGATTTTCTTCTATCTGCCATAGACATGGTTTGTAAGTTTATTATATATTGTGGAGTCCGGTTATTATAAAATATTGTTTCTGTGCTGAAGACATTTACATTTACATTTTATACTACAAAATAGCTTCACCATGGCATTCATTTATGAACAAGCAGATAGTATCACCTGGTTAACTGCATTACATTTAAATGATGTCAACAATAAATAGAAAATGTAGCCTTACTCAAATCTTATAGCAAATTAAGAAGATAGGCAAAAGAAGGGCATGATCCATGTATCAGGTCCACAATGTTGTGAGCACTTAAATTGTGGCTAGAAATCTGAACTTATCGGTCACCGTGACTAAGATATTTTCTAATATTCGATCTTTCTACTTTTTCAATGGATGCTTATTTATTTTCATCTTTTTCTCACAAAATCTTTTATCCAGATAGCAAAACATTGATGGTAATTGCATGAAGATGTTTACAGGACAATTACTCCAAGACTCTCTTATATCAGACAGGTAATATCACCCCTAATGTTTCGGTATTGTGCGCCTAGCCTGTTCTTCTTTATTTATTTTGCCAGTGCCACTTGATTGGATTTATCAAGTTCCGTAGCTGAAGAAAGTTAATCAATTAGGTACCAATCCCCAATAGTTTATGGACCAAATAATAAACTACGGATGGCAATAGTGCGAGTTTGGCAAATCCCAAAACCGACCTACCGATACTTGGGACAACCTTGAGCCCTTGCCTGACTTATCAAGCTCTCATTATGTTTAAGGGATAATTACAAGAAAAAAAAGAGAGAAAATCCTGAGGTTTGGGCTAATTACGAAAAAATCTAGAGATGTTTTAAAATTACAAAAAGCCCCCTCGATTTGATTATGTCTTAAAGGTAAAAGGGGTAACTGTATTTCTATAATAACAGGGGGATTTTGAAAATTTTTTGGGTTATGAAGGGAGAAAATGTAAGACAAATCAAACATCTAAGTGTTTTTTTTTAATTTTCAAAAACCTCGGGAGTTTTTGTAATTAGCCCGAATCTCGGGGTTTTGTAATATCCCTATTTTTAATGTCAATGAGCTAAAACTAGATTATTTAATGTCTTTTGGCTGTCGGCTCGCCTATGTGTGTCAATAAACATACCATTTATCCTTGAGACACTTAATTATGGACTGCAGAGCTACTGGGGACAACGATACGTTTCTGAACCTCTTCTGCTCAGAGTTTGTTGCATGCTTGTCAAAGTCTAATAAAACGAAGGAATAATTGCAATACTACCCGTGAGATTTAGCCTACTTGCATAAAAACCCCGTTATCCTTCAAAATTACCAAAAAAAAAAAAAAACATTGGCAATATTTCTATTTTACAAATTGAACCCTATTGAGGGGGTAACTTGTAAAAGCGAATACAAACCTCAAATAATATTTGTAGTACGTTAAGAGCTATTTAAAATTTTAAAAGATACGTGGATTTTTTTGGTAATTTTTCCTTTTTCCTGTTATCAGCCCTTTAACAAAGATGATGAAGACGATGAAGGTGTTGATACCTTATGAAAAGGCAACTCGTCGGAGATGGACGTTGATGCTCCTCAATGCCATCAAGTCTCAATCAAAAGAACACAGTGGCGTATGAACCTAGCCGGTATGAAGTTGTAGACGAAATTTTGAAAAAAAGAAGTATACATTTTAAGCCTTAATAATGGAAAAGTTAACTTCACTTCTTTTTTATTTACTGAACATCAGTATAATATATAGCATTTTTGATATACAATAAAAAATATCAATTAATTTTATGGTTTTTACCACATACAGTTTGACACATATGAAGGACTAATTAAATAATATTATTTTGTTTAATGATTTAAATAAATATATAAACTATTTGCAATATATTATATTAATAAATTAAATGAAAATACATATATTTATTCATGTTTAGTAGTCAAATTTATCAAATGGAATAAAGTTTGTAGTCAAATTTATTGATATATATATGAATGTAGAAAGTCCTTTTTTCCTTTTTATTTTTGAATGTTTTTCTAAAAATAACTTTCGTATTTGAAATATTCTTTCGTTTTAGTTTTAATATGAAGAAATTATATGTTCATTTGATTTTATTAATATTTGAAATTACTTAATTAGTTTTTATATTGAATAAAGTATGAGGGATGCTTTGAGTGTATAGGAGCAAATGAAATATAGATTTAAATAAGTCATAAAATGAATTAGTTCATTTTTTAAGGTTCAAGGGTGTATTTGTCCATTTAACTTATTTCAAGGTCAAGGGGTTAAATGGAGGTTTTTTTTTTTTTTTTTTTTTTTTTTTAAAAGGGGTAATTGTTACAAGCTTCATAGTACAGGGCAAAGTGAGTTTACCCAATTTTTAACCCTTACAAAGTCACCATCATAGAATTTAATGCCTATGCAGCAGCAATTGCAATAAAGGGTTTAATGATTTAAATTTAGTAATTCCATACTGGCACAAGTAGTGTAGTTCAACATTTTTCACAAGTCTGCAGTTCACAGGTAGTGACTATCTATTTCTACTACTATCACAAAAGGATGAATGTTTCTGTAAAAATATGGATTCCTAAATTATCCCTACAATCTACAAATTTTAATGGTAAAATCGAAATTCTATTACAGTGTAGACATAACCTAATAGCTTTGTCTCTCTCGTATCTCTTGATTTGACTGAGCGGAACGCTCTCTCTTTATCTTCATAGAAGAACTGGATTTGCCCTTTCAACTAAATGGCATCTTCCGCTTGCAAAAAGGCATCATCAGCATCGAAAAGGCAGAACGCAAAATTGCAAAGAGAGAACTCAATTATACTCGGCATCAAAATTGTGTCTGAATGGGAATGGTAAAATTGATTGGGTTCCATCTATCAGTTTGAATATCCATGTAACGGATGTGATTTGTGCAGTTGAATATTTGTTGTACACTTGTTTGCATTCATGATATAGAAATTTTTTGTCCTTATTCCTTATTATTTTGTGAGTCTGTGGTGATAAATTTTACTCTTCCACAAAAAAATTGGTTGAATATTTGTTCTCCTAATTATAGTACTACAAACAAAATGGAGGAATTATAGTTCCAATCGCAACGTGTTAAATGAAATAGGCATGCAAAAAATTGATATTTTGGGTACTAAGAAATGACTTCACGGTCTTTTCTTCAAACTCATGAAGGGAAAAGCATATGGTCGCACGATGGGATGGATTTTGACGATTTTTGAAGTTACTTTTTCTTTTTGGGATTCTTCCACCTTGTTTAGTATTCTAGGCCTATAAGTAATACAAGTGGAGCCCTTAGTTTGGAACTTTTGACACTTTTAGCATATTTAGGTTTTATCTTTCTGCGTTTTTTCCATTCATCGGAGTTTGGGGACTAGGATCTTTTGCGGCTTTTACATCTTGTCTTCTTTCGATTATTTGGAGAATATAATTGTGGCATGATGGTGTTTGTAGTTATGTTTTTCCATTTGATTGATTTGATGATTCCACCCCCAAGCATGAGCTAAGTTTCATGTTATAGGATTAAGATGAATTTATTCAAACGAACAAGCATGTATGTCAATTAATTGATTGTGCTTTTCTTGGTTGGATTGCTTTATTTTATGATTGATTGATCAACTTTCGATTATCATGAGGGATTCATCGAGATCGATATATAAGATTAATTCCAGACTAAATTCAATTAGAAAAGTAGATCTGAATTATAGATATATTATTTGTCTTGATTAATTATTTAGGTTACTTGGGTTTATTTGAATTAAATCTGTGAATACGTGAGTTATCATATCTATATCTAGTTTAGGTTCGTTTTTCTTAAACATTAATCACATAATTGATTGATTAATGTTATGGTTGTGAGTTTGATGACATGATTCCAAAATCCTAGATATTCATTTCCATATCTTTTCCGTGTACGGGACGTGCTTAGTGTAATTGGCTACTATTTGTTTTCCTTTTAGTCCATAGAAAATATTCTCGAATTTGGTTGGAGTGTTTAAGACTTAAATTCCGTCTTCGTGATACATTGTAACTATTTGTCGGCTAAATTTTCCGGGAGAGATGACTCGGTCAACTAGTCACTCTACGATTGATCTCGTATTCTTGCAAGGATTGCTAGATTTAATTTAAGGATTTAGCGGTTGAACAAAATTTTGGACTATAGTAGTACCACATATTAATAATATAAATATCATGATTATTTCTCTTGTTTTGCTGCCTTGTAAGTTAACTGGTAGGGCACAAATGTGAATATTGAAATCTGAAATTCGCTTTTTGTGTATTATTGAAGGTTTTTAGGAGATATAAATGATACATAAACCATAATACATACTGTGAAGACTTCTCAATACTAAAAGTTTACGAGTGAGAGAATATGTTGCCCAACTTTTAAAATGAGCATTCCTTGATTTATTCCAATTCACATACTTGATATGGTTTAGTAATGAGAAGATTTATTTCCGTGGGAATCTCTATTCCCAAAAGTAAGGGAATGATCATTCCTCCTCTCCCCATGGGTTTAGCTATTCCCAATCATCAAGAATGACTCGATTTTATTTTTAATAAAATTTTCATTCTATAAATGACTAAAAATATTGGATATAATCTATATTTTCAAAAAGTAGTGTTATAAACAAAAACAAATTATTTATAATTCAAATATAAGCTATATTTAATATTTTAATGAATCATAGTCAATTTCTATCAATATTCAATAGTTAAATCAAAATTATGATTTAGTGGATTTTCTATATTTTCTTATAAAAATATTATATAAAATATTATTGATATCATAGACATAAAGTGTGTGTATATATATATATATATTATTTAACACACACTCGAAATAATTTTATATCAATTTATGCATAACTTATTTAATAAAATTTATTTAAAAAATCTTATTTAAGAGTAATTTGACACTTTAAATTATTTTTCTCAAATTACTATTATTTATTTATAATTACAAATCAAGATATTTAAATAAAATAAAAAAATCGTCCTCCATTCATTTCTCCATTCCTTGTACATACCAATCATAGGAATAGTAATACTATATCATTCCTTTCCTATTGTTATTCCATTCCTAAATTCATTCCATTCCCACCTAATTCTATTCATTCATACCAATTATGCCGTTAGGTAATTAACACACGAGGTTGTAACTCACACAATGAAAATTTAAAATAACACTAGTATATTTTTAATGTACTTAGATTCCTTAATGCACGAAGCCACGCCCAAAGAGAATACAATCCACTAATTTGAAATAATTGTTATTATAAATACAATATTGTTACAAAATTCTAAGATCCCACTTTAAACAAATACCACTTCTTGTATTTAACTAATCCTCCTGGATGCATCTAGGTTAATAACAAAAATTGTCTTAAAGTCTACAATTTTTTAGATTCATAATGACTAAAATACCCATGATTTTAGTTTGACATCTTGAAGATTATAATCTAATTTGTTATTTATCTTTGGATCGAAAAATGTCTTTCTGAATCTAATTTTGACTTTTGTTGTCTTGGCTCTTTCACAATCATTATAGTAGCTTGGGTTAAAATTCACACATCATTTAACAGTGTATTAGTTCCCAGTTCTGGCTTTATGTGCTTCTGTAATATATGAATTAATTTCTTCGAATCACATTTAATATAAAACTCAAATATTTGTGCTTTCAATGATCTTTGGATTGCATATAGTAATGTTAATCCTTGTGTGGACGCACAATGCCTTCCATGCACATTTCCTTGGATATTTTCCATCTTTAAATATTGTCATATCTAAATCGAGCTTCAAAATATGGTCATTTAGCTTTCAACCATTTATAAACCTAATAATTTTATATAATGATTAAAAGGTAAAATCATGTCTAATGAGTTAAGAGCCTAAAGTCCATTTAGCTATTGCATAATAATATATCCATACAATAACAACTGCGCAATCAGTACAATAAAAAATTGGAAGCAAAGTGAACAAACTCATAAGCTCATAAGTCAGAGATTCAGATTCAATGGTCTAATGTATATGCAAATATTTACTCCATCCAATAACTCAATCAGAATTGCACAAAAATATTCCATCATTTTAAAGTTTTCAATGTATACTACTTCTCATTCTAAGGTTGAATATAGATAATACCATCTTAGATATTTTGGAAGATATATTACATTACTCTATAGACACTTTTTGGTAGAAGTAACTGACGTTAGAATAAAAACGATGCATGAGTACTAGGGCAAGTAACATGGGAATGATAGTAGGCAACACTGGCGGAGGGAGGGGGGCCAACCCGGCCCTGGCCCCCCCATTTTTTTTAGAAAAATTTTATAAGGTAAATTTTTTTAAAAAAAAATTAGTCAAAATTTATATGTTTTTTCTATTAGTTTTTATCCTCTTACCCCGATTCCGTGATCTACCATAAAGCGTCATAAAAAGTCATTCCGCTACGCCATTGGTAGGCAACATTTCATTTTTCATTTAAAACTCAATGTCAATTCAAATGGCCAATCATTGACTCGGAGATTCACTGTTCCTAGAGCTTTAGGAATATGATAATTTTGTCATCCATATAATTGGACAACATGAATGACATGTAAGATAGTGACCGCATGATTTTAGCTATAAAATATGCATCTGATTATTGGTTAGCTACAAGTTAACAAAGAATTTAACATGCTAAAACTAAGTTTATTTGACTAGAATATAATGATATTGAATCAAACAATCACACTACCTATCAAATAGAAATTATGGAATAATGACCATACCCACTATATTTTGGAAAGTTCTAAAACTAACTATAAATTGTGCTCCAATTATCAGAATAAAGCTAAAAAGTAGTAGTAGCACATACCAATTTAGGGAATTGGAGTAACAATCCGTAACAAAAAGTTATGATCGAAAATGTAAATAAAGTTTTCTACAATGCTCAATTGATATAAACTCGGCTGAAAATCCCTCAACCACGACATAAACACCGACAATGACATCGAATCTAGGGGTATCAATCGTGTTATGTTTCGCGTTTGTGGGTCGTCTTTCGACACAAGTATTATACATTTGACACGAACACAATATGTTTATGACATGGGTATCCCAACACTATATCTGAAATACCTATATAATTTGTAATTGTCAAAAAAAAATTGAGAAAAAGCTAAAATTACAAATAAAAAATACAATTAAATTATTGGAAAATACATTCAATAATTTATCCAACATATAACCAACTAAAACATCACAAAATATGAAAATAATATGTCACTATGCAATTAAATGGATTAAATTAGTCAATTGTGTTGACACGCGGGTTGACCGATCTATTTATTTTTCATGTTGATCGTGTCCGACCTGAATTTGACCCGAATCTTCTAAGGGTTGTACTAGTACTTGCCATATTTATATTAGGTTCATGACGGGTTATTATGTTGTGCCACAAATTGATGGACTTAATTAAATCACTGTCTAACCTCGCCTCGAGGAGTTGATTAAATTACACATAAAATAACAAGACGAATTTATGTGCAATCCCTACATTTTATTACTCTTAAGTCACTGTTAAAGCTTTGAGTTTATACAAGTGAAGTAAAAAAAAATTCCCTCTTTTCAACACTTAGTTTTAGTAAATTTATTTAAGTTGTCCTCACATAAGTTTTTAATTTCTTGACATTCAAAACTTCTAATTTCAGATACATAGAAAGAAAAATTTAGATGTAATAATAGAAAGAACCAATTTGTAGTTATGGTTTATTATCAAATCTCATAAACAAATATTTTAGAAATAGTTTGATAATCCCGTTGCAAATGTTCTTTAAAATGTTTTGTCAAATTTCGGCAACACCTAAGTGAGTCGCGATTCGCATTGAAATGTGAGCTTCCATCATCGTAGATATTATCACCGAGACAGTGAATGATAAGCGAAAAATGATGGTAGTATTGTATATATTTTCGGATAGTGGATAATGGAGTATGTTTATGAAAACTAAAATTAAATTTTGTATAGGCTAGGCACATCTTAAAGATGTTTTCTTTAACGTATTAATTCCCCCACTCACGATGTAAACGATTCTCAAGGAATTAACCTCCAAGATACAAAGTCTATTTCACAAAAATCCAAGGTTACACTCCTTAGAATTTTTCAGGAGCATAAATCAAAGATGTAGTTATAAAATAAAATAGTAGAAAGTCGGAAAGAAATAAATCTCATAGGAAACTTTTTGTATTAATTTTCCATCATCTCAACAACATCCTCTAATTTGTAGAATAATTGGAACTATTTATAGACTTCAAAATGATAAATTGAAAAGTTGCAATCCTTCTCAAGAGGTAGAAGTTATGAAACTCCAAAGGTTGCAATTGTTCATTGCAATACTTCTCAGTTGATGCATTTACATGAAAAGTCACACATTTTCATATAATTATTTTTTTCATATCCATTTATTTCTTTTCTTCTTTCATATAATATAATATAATATACGCATAAAATGAATATTTATCTAAACATGATGCTATGACATGCGATGGAATAAATGCAAATCAATGCTATACACATGTAAATATATAATAGATAGAACCATCAAATGATTCTTTAACCACATAGCATCATGACCACCCATACAAAAACAATAACATCCAAATTCAAATTAAATGAGTGACAAAAGAAAAGGAAAGAAGCAACAATAGAAATGAAATAAGACTCGGTTTCGCCTACCTATTGAAAAAAAAAAAAAAATGGTGAATAAGATGGTACATATCATATGAGATATCATTGTAGCCTATAAACAATTCATTCGCGAGCACATGAAAAAAACACTTAAAGTCATTCTCCATAGTTACCGGCGTAGCATCAATGATTGTTTTGGCCCTAATCGCTTATCCGTTAGAAACAACAATCCCCAACGAAGAATGCGAAAATAAAAATCTCAATCATGTTGATCATCGGAGAAGGTTGCGCCAGGTGGGCTTTTAGGCGGCACCGTTGGAATTCTCAAGTCTTAGTTTTTAAGATCTCTAATCTCTCCCATCGTTGTAGTTCGATTACATTTCTGCAGAACGACAGGCTGAAATTGAGTGGGTGTGCTGTGATTTCAAAAATGGGTTTAAAGGTTGAGGATTAAATCAGTTGTATTTGGAGGTTTTTGAAGCTTATGGTTGGGAGAGAATATGAGAAATCTGATTCTGTGAAGGTTATTTGGGAGGGAAACGTTGCGAGAAAGGGGTTTGGTAAATTCTCTATCATTCGTCGTAGACTCATAGTAGAGTTGTTATCTGTAATTTTTTTTGTTGATCATGAGGCTTCTCATTATTGGGATCTTGTTGTTAGATGAAAATAAAAATTGATGATTCGAGTATTTTTAATATGCATGACATGCATTCATAGTTGGATGAGATTGACATGATTTGTGGGAACTATTGATTATGTTGCTTTTTTGGAAGGTGAACACTATTTTTTTGCTAGTTTTTTTATGAACTATATAAATCAATAGAGCTACAAGGTTTAACAACTTTGATATGTATTAGAACTAGTTTTCTTGAATGACTTTGATTTTGAAAAAAAAAAAAAAAAAAAAAAAAACAACCACTCCACCTATCACATAGAAATTAATGGAATAATAACCATACCTAGTACATTTTGGAAAGTTCTAAAACTAACTATAAATTGCACCCAAACTATGAGAATAAAAACTCGAGAGTAATAGTAGCACATAACGATTTAGGGAATTCGAGTTATAGTTCATAACGATTGAGAACTTAAATAAAGTGTTCTACAATGCCCATCTGATATAAACTCTGCTGGAAATCCATCAACCACGAGATAACATGACATCAAATCAATGTTCAACCATCACTTATATTTGTCTATACTGCAGCAGAAGAATTGATTAAATTACACATAAAAATAACAAAGACGAATTTCTATGCATTCCCTATATTTTTATTATTCTCAAGTCCTGTTAAATTTTGAGGTTTATACAAGTGAAGTAAAACTTCTACTCCTCTTTTTAAGCAATTAATTTCAATAAATTTATTTAAGTTGTCCTCAAATAAGTTTATTAACTTTTTGACATTTAAAACTTTTAATTTCATATATAAAATGGAAGGAATAATCTGTAGTTATGGTTTATTTTCAAATCTCATACACAAATAATTTAAAAATAGAGTTTGATAATACCCGCTGCAAATATTCCTTGAAATGTGAGTCAAATTGTGACAACACATTAGTAAGTTGCGATTCACATTGAAACATGAGCTCCATCGTAGTAGATATCATTGTGGATAATCAATTATAGGAACAAAATGATGATCGTGTATTGAGAACGTGTTTGTGAGCCAATCTTTCAACCCCTCCAATAAAATAATCTTTCTTGTCAAAAGCATCTTTGAAGAAATAAATTCTTTTGGTTGATGGTAGAACCACCATATTTTTCAACCACATCCCATCATGAATACTACATACAAAAAACATAATTAATAACAAATCCAAATTAAATAAGTGACAAAAGAAAAGAAAATAAGTAAGAAAATGATAAGACTCTAGTTTCGCCTACTTATTGCAATAAGCAAAATTGGGAATAAGATGGTGCATATCATCTAACCTATAAAAATTCATATATCCATACATGAAAACGACACCTAAAGTCATTCTCCATAGTTACCGCCGTATCTTCAATTAACGGTACCTACCGAATTTCCAATATCATCCAACATTACTAAGTTTTACTCAGATAATCCATTAAGCAATGATTTGTTAGCCTTATTATATGAGAAATTGATAAATGTAATCATCGCTTGTATAAGACTTCTGTAATTTTTCGGGACATATGAGTAAGTAACTTCAACACTATTTGGTTATATCTCGTGTATACTTGGATGGGTGGATTATTTGCTTTCACTTGATCACCGACATATTTCCAAAGGTTTTGTGGTGAATTTAATAGATCATGATACCATTATTATTTTTAATGAACTCGACGTCCAAATAGTGCTTATATGATATACTCAATGCACAATAGCATGATTGAGTACGCATAATGTTTATTTCATCCAATAATTCACTCGATTGCACAAAACATATTCCATCATTTTAAAGTTTTTTGTACTTCTCATTCTAAGGTTGAATATCGATAATACTATCTTAAATATTTTGGGAGATATATCGCATTACTCTAGGCACTTTTTGGTAAAAGTAACTTACATTAAAATACAAAAATATGCATAAATACTAGGGCAAGTAACATGAGAAAGATAGTAGGCAACATTATAATTGTCATTTTAAACTCAATGCCGATTCAAATGGTCAATCATAGATTTGAAGAAATAGTGTTGCTAGAGTTTTATGAATAGGATAATTTTGACATCCTTATATTTAGACAAAGATAAAGGACATGTAAGATAATGATCACATGATATTAGCTATAAAATATGCATTTGATTAATGGTTAGCTACAAGTTAACGAATGATATTATATGCAAAAACTAAGTTTATTTGACTAGAATATAGTTGCATATAACCAAACTGACCACACTACCTACAACATAGAAACTAATGAAATAATTACCATACCGAGTATATTTCGGAAAATTCAAAAACTAACTCTAAATTGTACCCCAATTATGAGAATAAAGTTGAAAAGTAATAGTAGTACATAATAGTTTAGGGAATTGGAGTTATAGTTCATAACAAAGAGTTACGATCGACAACCTAAATAAAATGTTCTATAATACACATATGATATAAACACTATTGAAATCCGTCAACCACGAGATATACATTGACGACAACATCAAATCAATGTTCAACCATCATTTGTATTGTCCATACTGCAACATAATAGTTGATTAAATTAAATATAAAAATAAAAGGTGAATTTATGTGCAGTCCCTATATTTTTATTACTCTAATTACCTGTTAAACTTTGATGTTTATACAAGTAAAGTAATAAATTCTTTTTTTCTTTTTTGAGAACTTAAATGGAAGGGTGTATTTTGGTTTATTTCCAAGTTGTGTTTCACAAATAACCAAATTCATTGATTCAGGTTTAATTCCTAATGCACTTTATTCAATCTCTCAAGTAAACAAACCATAGATCAATATTAAATTGCTAGCATCCTTACTCAAAAACCTCTATCAACTCCCAAAAGCATAGAGAAATAAATAAAAACCCATAAGTTTCGCGACCTCCCGACTCTATTCCCATTTATATTGTAAATTTGTTAACTACTATTAGAACTCATTTCTTGAATTATGATCTAACTATTAAATATGTAAACTATCGGCCAAATAATCCACAAAAAACAAGCACACAAGTTCACAAATAGGTTAAGAGAAACGGCTACTATGAAATAGTCAAATCAAAATTAACATAAATCCACGCGATCTTGATAACGTCCTAATCAAAGAAATTAGCCTAACATAATTGTCTTCAAATCTATAGATAAATTTGTAAACAGAGAGTTAAACATACATAAAGATCGAATCGAAAAGCTTTAGACTATCATGATAAAACCCTCGTGAGTGGATGAATTGATCTTCACAATCTCGAACCTTCGTAGCTTCGTAGTTGATAGAAGTCTCATATTGTTCTCTTGGAACATAATCAACATTACTAGGAAGTTCCCTAGCACCAACAAGGTTATCCCATTCTAGCCAACCTCTGGTGTTGGGGGATCCGATTGTGTAGTTGTAGTCGGGCCTATTAATTGTTGAAAGATCATTTTGAATGTGATGTAAGATTGCCTCGACCATTTTTTATTTTTAGGGTTACAAGAACAACTGGTAACTCGGTGTTTTCAAATGCGTGTTCAACGTCACAATCATTTGTGAACTAATACTTTTCAATTTTGTTTCCAACAATATGCACAAAATCATAAATTACACAATCGTATATGCCCTGTCAACTTCAACAATACTATAAACCCAATCCAATAAGTCGAATAATTAATATTTGCCCGATTCAACACATACAACCTTTTTTACCATCTTTATATTTTCATCCTTCTCAATGGCCTCCAAATCAAACAACGATATAGAAAATAATTTATCTTTAAAAAATATATATGTTACACAATAATAAACCATGTTATGCCACATAATAAATATAATGTGTTCATGTTATTATTCTAACGTGATGTATTCTACCACATATTTTTCTTTGTTATATGTATAAAGTCACTTCTCGCAATATTATATTCTCACACGTTATATGCATAACGTGTCACGTTATAAAGTAAACACATTATTAAAATAATGTGTCGTTATATTCCATGTTATACGTACAATATAATGTGCCCCATTATACTTATAACGTCACAAATTATGCCACGTTATATGTATATTATATGAATAACGTGGCACATTCTCTCGGTATGTTTTTTTATCTTACGTGTTAGAATTTTGAATGTTGTTCTAATAATTTTTTTTATTGTTTCTAGTAGTGTCCAATGTGTAAATACAATTTTTATATATTTTTAAACTCTTTTTATTCATGTGGTGTTTTTAATATTTTTACGTTGTTTATGGATTGTTTTCATACCATTTTTAATGTTGTTCGACATTTCCATGTAGTTTTTGATGTTTAAATACATTTTTTACTCATTTTTGACTATTTTTGCTCATATAGTGTTTTCTATATTGTTCATGTTTATTTCTATATTGCTTCATTATTATTTCCATGTTTTTTATGTTTTCATGCATTGGATCAAAAATTGAATTGTATTTTTTATTCATGTTGTTTCTATTTCAATTTGTTTGGTTTTAATAAGTGTTGTTTTATGTGTATATTTCTTGATTTTTTTATAAGACTTTAATTATAAAATGGATTATTTAACGAGGACAAAATTTATTTTTTCACTTTGAAATTTTATTAAAAGAAACATGTTAGAAACAATCTTGAAAAAAGCATAAAAAATCCAGAATTTTTAAGGGAATGTAGAGTTGTGTAAAAACAAAAGACGGGAGCGTAAATTTGGGTAAAATAGTATCGAAAAGCGTAAAAGACTAACATTGTCTCCAAAAAGTAGGGCATTTATGTCAATTGCCCTATTTTTTCGTTATTTAAATGGTGCGGGCGTGAAATTTTATTAAAAAAAAATAAAAATCCGAAAATTTTGCTAGGGTGGAGAGATGGATTGGGATCCAAAGAAATCCAAATACGATAATAGTATCTCAAAATGTAAAATGGGAATATATATATATATATATTTTGAAAGAACAAATAATAAGGCGACACGTGGTGGTATCAAACGGTACAATTTTCCCCGCATTTGGTATCCGACTATTTGTGTTTCATTGTTTTGCGAGAATGCAACATACTATTGAAGAAAAAAACTTTGTTCCTTCACATTTACCACTAATATTCTGCAGATTTTTGCCCTAATTTACTCCCCTCACTTGCCGCAAAGATCGCCCCCACCTGGTGCCCACACACGATTCCTCCGCGTCTCCGATCAGTAGTATGGCCCAACGTAAGTTACTCTACTTATTATTATACTTTAAATGACTTAGCCTTCTTTGTTCTTGGAATTTTTCTCCAAGCTCGTCTCTGTGTTTATTAAGTAGCCGAGATGTCTGATTTTTCAAGCAATGGAGACTCATGAAATTTTGTAGAAATATTTGACAATTATTACTTAAATTAATTTCTAAGTTCTTTGGTTAAATTGGAGCTCGTCTTTGTGTTTATTAAGTAGCTGAGATGGACAAATATGTTTTATGTTGAGAAGGGTTATAGAATTCATATAAGTCACCGATTTTGGGAAATACATAAGCCATGGAAGCTTCTTTGCCTTCCTGGATAGAGATTGCAACAACTAGCCAACTTTTTCAAACAGTGAAAGCACAAATATTATCTCTCATTAACTTTTCATTATGTGCAATAATTCCATGTTATACTTGTTTGACTTCTAAATGTAATTTCACAACCTTTTTTACATGCGGATAGATGGGTGACGAGAGAGAGAATAATAAATTTTAAATATCATAATGGTTCTAGCAAAGGAAGTTTGACTAGGACAACTACATGCATTAGTATAGATACCACGTCTTACAAGAGAGAAACCCCGAGTCATGTGATTATGCATTAAAAATATCGAATGAGCATTATTTGAATCTCAAATTTATTGACCATAATAATACTACGATGATCCACCAAATCCACCACGAAATATTTGGAGAGTATGTCACTAATCATGTGAATGCAAGAATTCACCCATCCAAGTGTACACGGGGATTAACCAAAATGGTGGACCAGTCAAATACTCCTATGTCCCGAAAATTTATCGGAGCCTTATACGAGGGATGATCACATTTATCATTTTTTTACATGATAAGGATCGTAATCGTAAATCATTACTTAATGGATTCTTCTGTTAAAACTTGGTTGTATTAGATAGGACATTGAAGTTCCTAATGTAGCATTCTTTGATGCTACATCGGAACTATGGATGATGATTTTAGGTTTGTTTATAGACGTCACGTTGGTATCCCAAGTGATATGAACCATCTTTTTAGCTATTTGCTTTTTTGCAATAGGTATGAGTATTGACGGCAATGGACGCGTAAGTATGATAATGTTATTACAAATATGGGATTCAAGAAAGATTTGTACACATATACATTATCAATACCCGATGATCACTTTGGGACTATCATTGACTCTCTCAACAACAACAATGTTGTCTCTTGCCGCAAAGGACCATACGTTCCGTCATGAATCTCGACTTGCTAAGGAACATGGAACACTTTCAACATGTATTATCAAACTCTACTTTTGTATTATTTGTCAATGAGATTTGATATTAAACCATAAATAAAAATTGGTCATTTCTATTATTACATCTAGAATGTATATGTGAAAACCTTTTCTCGAAATTTATATTTGAAATAGCAATTTCATACTTCCGCTTTCAACCCCTCCAAGAATATAATATTTCTTGTAAAAACATCTTTGAAGAAAACAATTCTTTTGGAAAAAATCTCCTTTGGTTGATGGTAGAACCGCCAAATGATTTTTTAACCACATCTCATCATAAATATTACATACAAAAAAATAATTTCCAAATCTAAATAAATGAGTGACAAAAAAAAAGAGAAGTAACAACGAAATGATAAGATCTAGCTTCGTCACGTATTGAAAAATGAAAAATAAGATGTATATATCATATGGGTTACCATTGTAATTAATAAATAATTTATACACGCACACATGAAAACAACACCCAAAGTCATTCTCCATAGTTACCGATGTATCTTTGATTGACGCCACCGCCGAACTTCAATTTATCATCCAACATTACTAAGTTTTACTTGAAAAATCTATTAAACAATGATTTGTTAGTTTTATCATGTGACAAATTGATAAATTTAATCATTATTTTTATAAAGCTTCGGTAATTTTTCGAATATATGAGTACATAACTTTTCCACCGTTTTGGTTATATCCAATGTATATTTGGATGAGTGGATTGTTTGATTTCACTTTATCAAATGACATATTCCAAAGATTTTGTGGTGGATTTAGTGGATCATGATACCATTATTATCATTATTATCTTAAATGAAATGATGTACAAATAGTGCTTAAATGATATATACTCAATGCACAATTACATGATTGAGTATGCATAATGTTTACTCCATTCAATAATTTAGTCAGAATTGCACAAACATATTCCATCATTTTAAAGTTTTCAACCTACTTTTCATTCTAAGGTTGAATATCGATAATACTATCTTAGATATTTTGGAAGATATATCACATTATTCTAAGACACTTTTTGGTAAAAGTAACTTGGCATTAAAATACAAACAGGGCAAATAACATGAGAATGGTAGTAGACACATTTCAATTGTCATTTAAAACTCAATGTCGATTCAAATGGTCAATTATAGACTTGGAGAAATAGTGTTGCTAGAACTTTATGAATATGATGCAAAATAATTATCGCATTATTTTAGCTATAAAATATGCATTTGATTATTGAATAGCTACAAGGTAACAAAAAATTTAACATGCAATAAGTTTATTTGTCTATAATATAATTGCATATAACCAAACAACCACACAACCTACCACATAAAAATTAATGGAATAATAACCCTATCAAGATATTTTGGAAAGTTCTAAAACTAACTATAAATTATATCTCAATTATGAGAATAAAGCTAAAAAGTAATGGTTGCACATAATAGTTTAGGAATTGGAGTTAGAGTTCATAACAAAGAGTTGTAGTCAAGAACCTAAATAATGTATTCGACAATGCCCATCCGATATAAACTCTGTAAAAAATATGTCAACTACAAGGTAAAAAATATGTCAACTCCTGTAAAAAATATGTCAACTACAAGAACAATTGCATTACATGTTTGACTTAATGCTTCCAATTCATTGTATAACCTAATTTGTGTGTTTATCCCACTATATCGGAATTTTTCATTATGTGCAAGAATTCCATGTTATACTTGTTTGACTTTTAAATGTTATTTCACAACTTCTTTTTAACATACGGATAAGATGGGTGACGAGAGAGAGGCAATAATAAATTATGAATATCGTGCTGGTTGTAGTAGTGGAAGCTTGACTAGGATAGCTACATGCATTAGAGTAGATACCACATCTTACCGTAGAAACCTTCCTGAGTCATGCGATTATGCATAAGCATATCACATGAGAATTATTTGGATCTCTATTGACCCTAATAACACTACTATGATCCACCAAATCCACCATGAATCATTTGGACGGTATGTCGTTAATCAAGTGAATGCAAGAATCCACCCATTCGAGTGTACGGGGGATTAACCAAAATGGTGGACCAGTCACTTACTCCTATGTCTCATAAAATTATTGAAGCCTTATACAAGGTATGATCACATTTATCAATTTTAATGATAAAGCTTGTAAATCACTACTTAATGGTTTTACCCCGGTCGAACTTGGTTGTGATAGATGGGACATTAAAGTTCGAAGGTAGCATTTACTCGTGCTAACTCGGCGACTATGGAGGAGGATTTTAAGTGCATTTATTGTGTGCTCACGACAGAATTTCTTACAGCGCCTACAATGGTATCCCAAATTGATATCGACCATTTGTTTGGATATTTGCCTTTTTGCAATAGGTATGCGAAACTAGAGTCTTGTTCCATTTCTACTTTTTAGCTTCTTTTCTTTTCTTTTGTCACTTTTGTTTAATTTGAATTTTTGGATGTTATTTCTTTTTGTAGTATTGATGAGGGGAAGTGGTTGAAGAACCATCCGGCATTTCTAACATCTCGCTAAAAGACTTTCTTTCTTCAAAGATGCTTTTGACAAGCGGGATCATCTTGTTGGACGGACATTGATGACTAAGTATGGAAATGTTGTTAAAAATATGAGACTTCGACAAGATTGATACACAAATATGTTCTCCTCAAGACCCATATTAACTTTGGGGTTGTCATGGACTCTCTCAATAATGTTAACAATCTTTACTACGAAGGGACCACACGTGCCCAAAAAAATCTCAACTTGCTAAGGTGTTGTCGAAACATAACAACACATTTGAAAGAACATTTTCAACATGTATTATCAAACTCTACTTTTGAATTATTTGTTAATGAGATTTGATAATAAACCATAACTAAAAATTGGTTCGTTCTATTATTTACATCTAGAATTTTTCTTCGATTTAATTTCTGAAATTAACAATTTTAAATGTCAAAAATTTAAAATACTTATGTGAGGACAACTTAAATAACTTTTAAATAAACTAACTATTGAAAAAGATGAAAAGAAACTTTTATTTCACTTGTATAAACCCCTAAGCTTTATTAACAAGGAATTGTGAGTAATAAAACTATAGGGACTTCGCAAAACTTCACCTTTGTTATTTTTAGGTGTAATTTAATTAACTCTTGATTGCGTATATGTACAAAACATGTTCGTTGACGACTTGCACTTTGATTTGATATTATCGTTGTTTTATGATGCGGTTGATGGATTTCGAAAGATCATGTTTACTTAAAGAGAGCATTTTGGAATACTTTAGAACTCTTTCTTATGAACTCGTAAATCCAATTCTCTAGATTATTATGTGCTACTACTACTTTTCAACTTTATTCTCATAATTGGGTACAATTTGTAGTTAGTTATTGAACTTTGACAAATACCCCTTTATATTTGATTCTATCACAAGTTGCATCCTCAAAAGGGTATTTGTTAAATAAATACAAACCTAAAAGTGGGTAATTGTAACACATCAAGGAGATATTTTTAATTTGAATTATATATTGGGTTTTTTTGTAATTGGACTAAACCTTAGGGGTAGTTTTTGTAATTATCACATTTTAGTATCAATTAGCAAGAATGAGATTCTTTAATCTCTTTGTTGTTGGCTCTCTCCCTTATAGGAACATGAATATTAGGCACCATTATTTCTTCTTGACTATGGAGTATTGAGTTAGTGTAGATATCAATGATAAATTTGTGATCCTTTTTCTCGCTTTGAGTTTGTTGCATGCTTGTCAAAATCGAATAAAACGGATTCAAGACTTTTCATAGTATTTACTGTTCCTGTATTTTTCCCTGTTTCCATTATATTGTTATTAGCCCGCAGCAGGGATGAGGAAGACAGTGAAGACAATGATGGTGATACATTACGAGAAGGTAACTCGTCGGAAATGGAAGTTGATTCATTCTCCTCATTGGCAGTCAAGTCTGAATGAAGTAGTAGATAGATGGACAGTAGTAGTAGCCCCAAGGCATGTAATAGAGGTAGAAAAAAACTAAGTATTACTTACTGTAAGAGATTCTGCATTAATCTTCTGCCACAATGGACATCTTATGATTTACTTTGTTATGACAGTCTTTTTGGAACATATCCTTGTAATTTCTTAAAATCTCAGGATTCTTGAGTCGAGTCATTGTCGATAATCGTAATATGCATGGCAAACGTTCAAGTTATTGGATGTTTAATTTTCTTTTAAAGAATGAATAGGCAAGTCAATGAAAACCCGACAAAACCGGCCATCTTTCCAATTTGCTACATTTTTTTATTCTCTTGGTTAATTTCTACAAATTCTTTTAGTATTTTTGTATTGTTGCTAATTTCAGTTTCAATCTTATATGATGTTCAGATTCTGTGGTGCCAATGGACATGGTGTGAGGGTAAAACTGGTAAATCCCATGTGTGTTGAGTTGGTGCCAATGGATGTGAGGGCAAACTGGTATAGGAAAGTTATTTATTGTGATGACATTAAAGGTAGAAGAACAATCACATTACATGTTTGTTGCACACACGACTACTAAAGACATCCGAAATACTAGTCCTCTGTTGAATGGGTTGAACTTTAATGAGCAATTTGTAGCTTGTGGAATATAATAGAGATGCAAATACATTATGATTAAAGGTAGAAGAACAATGGCATTACATGTTTGACTTAATGCTTCCAACTCACGGTATAACCCGATTTTGTGGTGGATTTAGTGGATCATGATACCATTATTATCATTATTATCTTAAATGAAATTGATGTACAAATAGTGCTTAAGTGATATATACTCAATGCACAATTACATGATTGAGTATGCATAATGTTTACTCCATTCAATAATTCAATCAATTGCACAAACATATTCCATCATTTTAAAGTTTTCAACCTACTTTTCATTCTAAGGTTGAATATCGATAATACTATCTTAGATATTTTTGGGAGATATATCACATTACTTTAGACACCTTTTGGTAAAAGTAACTTGCATTAAAATACAAAAAGATGCATGAACACTAGGCAAGTAACATGGGAATGGTAGAGACAATATTTCAATTGTCATTTAAAACTCAATGCCGATTCAAATTGCGGTTATAGTTTATTATCTAATCTCATGAACAAATAACTCAAAAGTAGAGTTTGATAATATCCACGTTGCGATTCACATTGAAACGTGAGCTCCCATAATATAAGCAAAATGATGATTGTGTATTGAGAACATATTTGTTAGTCAACCTCTCTGAAAATTTATATTTGAAATAAAAGTTTTATACTTTTGCTTCCAACCCTCTAATAACGTAATATTTGAAGGGAAAAAATTGGTTGATGGTTGAACTACCAAATGATACTTAACCACATCCCATCATGAACACTACATACAAAAAAAAAAATATTCAAATCTAAATTATACGAGTGACAAAAGAAAAGAAAAGAAAAGAAAAGAAAAGAAAAATAAAGAATAAAATAAGACTCTTTCGTCTACCTATTGCAAAACATGAATAAGATAGTGCATACCATATGAGATATCATTGTAACCTATAAACAATGTATTCGTGCGCCACATAAAAATTGCACCCAAAGTCATTCTCTATAGTTACCTGGTATGGCTTCAATTAACGCCACCTACAAAAATGTATGAAATTTTTGCAATTTAAATTTCTAAAATCTTCTAGAATAATTTTTTATTTAATTGTTATGTGTTGTGGATGAAAATATAAAGGAAATAACGTATAAAATTCTGTAATTTAAAATTGAAATATTATTTTGATTTAAAATTGGAAAAAGAAAAAAAAAAAAGTTTGTTGTTAAGTCAACTAGTTTTTGACCGGTGCGATGCACGGGAGGTAATGCGTTGGGCTATATATAATAAATACATATAATATAAAACAATGTAATGTATGTATGAAACGAACCATGCATGTTATATCACCATAAATAAAAATTACAAATTTTGAAATACTTCTTTGTACACTATATTTTTGTCTGTTTGTCGTTATATGTATCATCGCTACAAATTAATATTTTCAACCCCTAGGGTTGGTTACTCGTGAAACAACAACATATAATTGGACATGACTAAAAACCGAATTCTTTAGGTAAAGACCGACATGAGGGAGAGAATGTCCTATGGATAGATTTATCGTGATGTTCCCGATTATTTTCCTATTTTCTGTTTAAAAAATGAAATAATTAAAATAAATTGAACCATTTACTTATGTACAACAACTATAGTACAAAATTATATAATAAATATACCATTTGTGATGTCAATAAGCGAGGAAATTGATAGAGGGGACGCACAATCTTGTTCGAAGAAATATATGAAACAACTCGGAAAGACATTTTTCCTGATATCGTCACATTTTCTCAAAAGAGTTTAAAATGATTAGAATAATAAAATATACATAAATACCTTTAAAGGTAATATTTTCCATTTCGTATCTATTTCTCCCTCAACTTCCTTCGAAAATATTGATTTAAAAAATTTCGTATTTGTTGTTTTAGTTTTTTGATTTTTGTACATAGATCTCTTGCTTAACACAAAAAAATATATCCTTTTTCGGTTGTAGTTCTAGGCTGACAAAATATTTAAGAAAATAGTTTTATTCTTCATTTTTCGCAAATTAATTATCTTCGTTTTTGATTTCTGTATTTTTATGTATTTTTCTTGACCACCGAAATGTGTTTTTCTTGGTAGGCCTCTAGCTAATCGTGAGTTTCAAGATTAGAGATTCATTTTTTTAAAAGTATGTTTTCTATATCCGATATATTTCTACCTCAACACGCGGTTCGATATTTGCCATTTCATAAATGTTTAAATTCATCTTAATCATGTGGGATAATATTTGTTAGATCCAAGAGATCCGATTTTGTTTTAGGTATATTTTTAGAAAATGAGTTATTTTAGAAAATTATATGTTCGATCCATTTCAACCATCTGCATTTTCACAAAAAAAAAAAAAAAAAAAATATTGTCCATTTTTTTTTGTAATTCATTTTTTTCGTAAATTAGATTTGATATTATTATAGTATTATTTTTATTTTTGATATATGACAATTTGCTCATCCTATGTATGTGTGTTCACGTATGCTTCTGGATATTGTGTATTTTTTAAATTTAATATTTCGTTTCTATGTTGTTAATATTGTACATAGAACAATGGAAAGAAATATAGCAAATGTCGGACCGGTAGTCTGCCGCCTATCGAACTACCTCAACACGCGCTTCGATATTTGCCATTTCATAAATGTTTAAATTCATCTTAATCATGTGGGATAATATTTGTTAGATCCAAAGAGATCCGATTTTGTTTTAGGTATATTTTTAGAAAATGAGTTATTTTAGAAAATTATATGTTCGATCCATTTCAACCATCCGCATTTTCACAAAAAAAAAAAAAAATTGTCCATTTTTTTCGTAATTCATTTTTTCGTAAATTAGATTTGATATTATTATAGTATTATTTTTATTTTTGATATATGACAATTTGCTCATCCTATGTATGTGTGTTCGTGTATGCTTCTCGGATATTGTGTATTTTTTAAATTTAATATTTCGTTTCTATGTTGTTAATATTGTACATAGAACAATGGAAAGAAATATAGCAAATGTCGGGACCTAGGTAGTCTACGCTTATATCGAACCTTCTTCACATAATGTGAGACCCTTTTCCCAAAGATAAGTCCCAAGCTTGAGCCATAGATATGTTTGCAAAGTATCCTTCGATGCGGCGTTTTAAATTCATCAACGATCGTGGCTCGGTCCCGACATCCGAGATGGCATAAGTGTCTCTCTCTCTCTTTGGAATGCCTCCATTTGTTTCAAGATGTTCATAACTCGGGCATCCATTCTTCCTTCCACTTCCTCCATCCCCCTCCATGTCTATTTTTTAAAAAGTATTGTCCTAAATCACAAGTTGAAAAAATTATTGTCCTATTCTCGCCACCACCCAATAGTTACGAAGTGCATATTTTGCAATTTAGCCCATATAAGTCATATGTTGGTTTTTTTTTTTGAAAAAGGAATATATGAGGTAAGAAATGTAAAATGATGCCATGGGCCTATAAATATATACAAAGGACAAAATGTATCGAAAATAGTTTGGTAGGCAAAGTGTAAAATTGACCATAGTTCGGCGGATTAAATACTTTTATCCCTATTTAAAATTATAGACAAGGTCAAAGCATAATGTCTAATGGAAGAAGCAATGGGCTAAGGGCATCTCCAATGCCAAACTTCAAAAAACCTCTACAAACCCACTTTTTGGTGGAGCTCATGGTGCCACATCATAAAAACCTCAAAAAGAAAAAAAACCTCACATTTCTCTCCACAATACAAAAACCTCTAAACAACTTTTTGTGGATCCTGCACTCCCCATTATAATTTATAGCATCACATATTGTTATTATATTTTACATTATATAATATGCATTATTACATTTATATAAATATATAAAATTTATATTTTTATAAAATAAAAACATTTTATAAAATAAAAATATATTTTATACATATTTTATATATAATAAATATTATTTACATTTATAAGCATTTGTTGAATATAAATATATAATGTAGCAAAAAGTAGGAAAAACTATTACAAAACAGTTGGTATTATAAAAAAAAAAAAGTTGGTATTATCAAAAATAAAAAAATTGGTAATATCAAAAACAAAACAAAAAACAAAAAACAAAAAAAAATTGGAAAAAGCGGTACCGATTATATGGTACCGCTTTTTTGGGACAAAAAACCTTCACCCCACAACGGGGTGAGGTTTCTTAACCAGGTTTTTTTCTTTCTAAAAACCCCTCAAAAAAGCCCCCATTGGACATGCCCTAAGGATCGCATAATAATTAAAGATTATGAGTAGATGATAGTGGTAATAATTCATAAATCCATGTTAAATAAAAATAATAATCCATTTCAAGACAATCATGCATTATAATCAAGACCATTATCAAGGTCTAGTCTTTTTTTTTTTTTTATCGAAACGATAGCAATTTCATATAACCAAACATCCCAAATCAAGGTTTAATTACATCCCAATCCATTTGAAATCTTACGATTTCAAAAGAGAAAGAACTCCACAACAAAGGGAGTCCAAGCAAGTTTGAACATGCTCAAAGACAAATAACAAAAAAAACCAACTGTTTAAGAATGAAAAATACAAATGATGCAAACAAAGAATTACAGGCTTCAAACTTCTGGGACAAAAGCAAGCACAAATATCCAGGTGCATCATTCTTCATCCTTGCAAAGAAGGTCTCAAAAAGTCGGATCAAAACCAATCACCACCAAATTCCATTTCCTAGAGATCGCCCAAAAATCCAAAGACATCAAGAGAACTCGATCCAAGGATCCTACTCTCAATAGCAAAACAAACATAAAGGATATAAAAGCAAGAGTTAAAAATGACTAATTAAAAAGACAAAGAAAAAACAAAGAAAAAAAAAAAATGACTAAACTAACAAGTGACATTTTTGAACTCAGGGTCCCCGAGGGGTGTGGGTGTAAGGTTTAGAAGGGGGGTTGAATAAACCTTACCAAATTTTTCGATTTAGTCCTTTTAAAAGTTCGAGTTGATACTATACACCATTGTGTCCTTGGTGGACAACCAATTTAGTTAATCAATAGAGTTAGTCACTCAACGCACTCGACCGAGTTTGTTGATAGAATAACTCAAATTGTTAAGATCAATTAGCTCAACGTGGTTTGATTTCAGCGGAAGACTTAACACCCTTAATTATGGTTAAGCGAGAGATATAAAGCTTGATTTAGTACTTAGAAATTATCGGTTGGATAGCAAATATGTCAAAGGCAGAATTAAACAAATAAGATGCGAGGAATTAAAGTCTTTGAAATGTAAAAGACACGATAAGTTTTTACAGAGGTTCGAAGATGGGGTAATTCTTCTACTCCTCTCTTCTCTAACTCCTGGAGGAATCCACTAGGTATTGATCGGATATACAAAGTGATAACATCCCGGATACAAGTCTTTGAACACACAAACACTTGATCCTTTGGGACTCGATCAAGATGCCTTGATCACTCACCGGCTTCTCGCACGACGACTCGGCTTCTTCACAGTAAGGGCGATTGCCTTTTGCTACTAGCCCACTTGCTCAAGCTCTTTGGATTTGATCACGAAGCCCTCCAAAAGCTCAAGACTTGGTTCAACCTTGAACCTTCCTACAATCCTTTGTGGAATGTAGACCCCTTGATTCTTCAAGAATTTCCTCTTCAACCGATTGAAGTTATCTTTCCTTCACACGGTGAGTGTTGGATTGATGTTCTTCGTAGTGTAGGCTTGAGGATTGAGCGTTTAATAACTTGAGAATATTTCAGGTTACAAAATGTTTCTTTGTTGCTTGTATGGTCAAGGTAACTGTGTAATCTTTGTTACATTCGTAACATTTTCTCGTAGTTATTCCTCTCCTCGCCTTTTTATAGTGATCTTTCAAAAATCGCCCGTTGAAGAGATAGGCTTATTTTTGAAAGTCACTTGTGGTCGTTGGCTTGTCTTGTTGCAATCCTTGGGATTGCCATTTCCTCGTATGAATTGTTCTTGACTTTTGAGTTCGACACGGTGTAGTGTTTCCCATTGTTTATTCCTTTTGCACGCTTCGATGAGCACTTCGAGAAAGGTAGCATGGAGATATTACTTGTTTAAGTAATTCTCTTGATTTCTCGCAACGGATCTTTTTCAGATTATCTTGACTTGACCGCATTTCCTTGTTTTCCCAGGTGACTTAGAGTCGACTTCCAATCATGGATGACTCTTCTCACTTCAACTTGAGACTTGGCTTATCTTGAGTTGACTTGACTGATACTCCTCTCACCGCATCTTAGCCGCTCCTTGATCGAGTTCCGTCTTCTCTTCTTTGCCATACTCAACTGTCTTGCAAATGAGTCTTCCTTCTAGTCTCCAGTTGTCTTCTTGCATGTTTGGGCATAGCTGACTTAACTCAAATTGACCATTTATTTATTACAATGCAGTTTACAACAAAATTGGGGTGCCAACTTCATATTCTAAGTTTTACATGACATTCATCAAAATCTAAACAATAAATTTCCCAACAATTTCCCCCTTTTTGATGATGCCAAAACTTAAAACATTCAAAATGTAAATAGCAAAGATACATACAGATAGTGCATTCACATAGAATGTATGCGTAGAATCAATTCTTTTATTGATCATAACATTCTTGTTCTTTTACACAATCTGTTTACAAGGTGTATCGAGCAAACATTTGTCTAAAAAAAAATTTGACTTTATTGCGAGTATGAAGACTTACATAGTAAAATACATGAAGGGGTGGACAACAACACTTCATCTCCTTCATTTACCTCCTTCTTTCATCTTCCTCGATTCTGTCATCTTCCGGTCTTCTTCTCTTTTTCTCATCTCCACCGCCTTTCTTCTTCTTTTCATATGCTTTCCAAGCAGCTTCATCTCTTCTTAATATCTCTTTGTCTTTGCTCCCATAGCTGAGTTTGTCTCTTATTTTCTTCTTCTATTCTTTTCGCATACTCAAAGATTGATTTTAGCCACTTGCAAATTGGCTACTTGGTCAAGACACTGCCCAAGAGATCCCTCCTTTCTTGCCTGGATCTATGTACTCAATGTTTTTTTGCGAGAGGCCTGGTCCAAATCTCTTCCTCCACCACCGCTTCTTCCTCTACCTCTGGGGCGTGTATTGTCTGGGGTCTTCTTCTTTCCACTGAGTGACCAGTGAGAGCGATCGCCAGTAGTCTGCGCCTATCGCCTTCTTCACATAACGTGAGACCCTTTTCCCAAGATAAGTCCCAAGCTTGAGCCATAGATATGTTTGCAAAGTATCCTTCGATGCAAGCGTTTTAAATTCATCAACGATCGTGGCTCGGTCCCGACATCCGAGATGGCATAAGTGTCTCTCGCTCTTTGGAATGCCTCCATGTTGTTTCAAGATGTTCATAACACGCGGTTCGATATTTGCCATTTCATAAATGTTTAAATTCATCTTAATCATGTGGGATAATATTTGTTAGATCCAGAGATCCGATTTTGTTTTAGGTATATTTTTAGAAAATGAGTTATTTTAGAAAATTATATGTTCGATCCATTTCAACCATCCGCATTTTCACAAAAAAAAAAAATATTGTCCATTTTTTTTTTCGTAATTCATTTTTTCAGAAATTAGATTTGATATTATTATAGTATTATTTTTTATTTTTGATATTTGACAATTTGCTCATCCTATGTATGTGTATTCTGTGTATGCTTCTCGGATATTGTGTATTTTTAAATTTAATATTTCGTTTCTATGTTGTTAATATTGTACATAGAACAATGGAAAGAAATATAGCAAATGTGAAAGAAAAACGGCAATACAAACCCATATTACCACATACAACAAATAATAATAATTGCAGCATTTTAAGATACTACTGGAATATGTTTTAGTTTACATTTTTTTTTTTATATGTATATTACTTGTCTGTAATTGATGCTTAATTTTTCTTGATTTTGTGTTGTGTTAAACACAACCCATATTCTATAGGAGAGGGAAATTCCCAGAGACGGCATTTGTCGGATAAGCTGCTAATGGTCTGTTCGATGTAAACTCGTTTCACACCACACTTTTGTATAAGCTCGCTTCCCTTCGATTAGCATCTTCTTATGTTGGTCCATATGCATTTTTCTAATTGTGTCGTGTATATGGTTTCCCCAAAGATATATTCACATTTATGAAAATTAGACCATAATCAATATATTAGAAACTGTTTACATAACATAATCAAAAAGTTTTCCATACCTCAAATCATGAAATATACATTCTAGACTTTGTATTTGGCTTTGGCTGTTATTGAAAGTTGACTTTTGATACACATAAACCAGATTTTTTTAGTGCCCAACTGGTCTTACTCTTGTTCAAATCCTTGATCAAACTAAACATGGGTGTCATATTTAGCATAAACAAAAGGTGAAAAGTTGTACTTTGTTTGCTGATAGAAATACGAATTGCAAGACCTCTCGAGAATATAATGTAAATTGATGAATGTTGGAGGTATTTATAGCGTCCAATGATTCAATAAAAGGAAAGATAAAAGTTGTATTTTAGTTAAGCAATTTTACAAAACTCAGGTTTTTTTTAGTTATTTTAGTAACTCTTGTAATTTTTTTCGTTTTTGTTCTTAATTTAGGTGGATTGAATTTTATATTTTTGTCCGAAATTATAAGCGTGCTCTGCAAGTTACAGCAAGTTATCGAAAATCAATGTATCAATTAGGGATTTTTTTTCAATAAGTGGATTATAAAGTTTATTTTCCTTGCTATAATTATTCGATCATTACTGGTAAGTTGAACTTATAATTAGTGTGCCAAATTGGTAAGTTGAATTTATAATTAATTTTCTGGTCACGTTACCGAAATTCCCAAAATCGAGGTGATAGGTCATCGCAAAAATTCTATATTCGCCATAAATTTGCTATCATTTTTTGGTAAGTTGAATTTATAATAAATGTACTCAGCAAATTACCTAAAATCAAGGACATATTAACGGCAAATTTGCTATCACCTTCGCACGCCATAAATTTGCTATCATTTTTTGGTAAGTTGAATTTATAATAAATGTACTAAGCAAATTAACTAAAATCAAGGACATATTAACGGTAAATCTTAAAAAGATTGGAAGACTAAATATGCAAATTAGGCACAAAATCCGAAAGTTACCGTTATTTATTGTATTCAGTTTGGTAAGTTGAATTCTTATTAATAATATTAAATTAAATACGATTATCTTGCCGAAAAAAGGAAGTAAAAAAAAAGAAATGAAAAACATTTTTAGAAATTGAAAAAGTGGCGGAAAAAATAAGGCTACTATTTTGAGAATAGTCTGTTATTATATATATATATATATATATATATATATATATAGATGATGCAAAAGAAAAAAAGTCAAAAAAAGTAAGAAAAAATAGAAACGAAATAAAGGGAAATTACCCATTTGCCACATGTCAAATTTTAACGTGTTTGGATATTACCCATCTGGTGGCTCTGGTGGCATCGAACAAACCCAACAAATGTGCTATTATTTGTCTATTAAAATGTATTTTCTTGTTTTACATTTTGAGAGGGGACACTTTTTAAATTTACCAGTCTGTTAATTTTAGTGGGTTTATCATATCCCATTTTCCCTTTGAGCTATAGGAAAATTACTTTTAGTATCTTTCAGTTTTGTTTTATTTTACAAATTTATAGATTCATGGCCCATTAAAAAAATTAATCTCATCTTCTTACATTATCCTGCAAAAAAGAAATCTTTGCTTAGTGTAGTACACCATTTCTGCTTCAAATCATACATACGTTTAAACCAAGAGTCATCTTGGAACTCATGCTGCAATATCATAGATTTCCAGCAACTTTCAAAGTCATTTTCATTAATGCAACCAGTCAAACATTTGTTGAACGTTTCCTTGAAAGAATTATTGTGTTTCAGCAGTCCAAATCGACTTACAGCATTCTGGTGAAGGTGCCATAAGCATAGTCTATGTCTTGTTTGAGGGAAAACCTACATAAAAGTAAGGTGGAAAAAATTATAACTTAAAAACAAACCCTCAGTTTTATGAGGAAAAGTATATGTTTTATGAAGTAAAATATCATTTTTGTTACTAAAACTATCTATTTTCTGCTTTCTGTGCATCACACCTTTTCAATAGCATTGCTAATTGCTTGGTCTTAATCAAAGAACAAAGTTATAGGATATTTCCCACCCACTGATTTCATAAAACCTTGGAAAATCCATTCAAATGAGTCACCTTTTCATCGCATGAGAAAACACAACCGAACATCATATTATTCCAATGATTATTGACCCCAACAAAAGGAGCACAAATCAAGTTATACTTATTCGTGTGATATGTTATGTCAAATACCATAACATCACCGTATATCTTGTAGTCTTCCTTCATCATGGAATCCTCCAAAATACATTACTTAATCTTCTCATATCATCCAACTTCACTCTAAAAAGGAAGTATTATTCTTCTATATCTTGTTGATATAATATGACAATCAAAGTTTGTGCATCGCCACCTTCTATTGCTTCCAATTTCAAACGATTAACAAAATTCGGATGATCTTTCAAAGTATGGTCAATGGATTCTTCTCCTCCTACGTCATGAACCATATATATGTAAGATTGAGTAGCTCTCATTCCGCAAGATATCATATCTTCAATAGCTTTGCCTTTTTCACTGTGAAATGACTCTTTTCCTCGAACAATGTAGATGACTCCATTCCTTTCTAGTTAGTGGATGATTGTGGTCTATAATATGTTGAAGAACTTCATAAGTCCATCCCCATTTAATTTTACCCGCAATGAAGTTTTGCTTCCTGTGCGCGTAATATTAGTCTTCTTTTTTTTTTTTTTTTGTGCTAGCGGTGTCCTTAAATCTAGAAGCAGAACATACAAAATATTTCTCAATGACAACACCAACTTCATCCAAAATGCAAACAAAACACATGTAACTGATATTTTTTACAGGAAACGTAATACTTCTATTGATAAAAGTGGTACTTATGTGCAAAGCAATACTCTTGCTGAAAAATAAAAAAATGGTGGAAGAAAAGTTATGATACTTTTACGGTTAAAAGTGATACTTTTATGTGGTAAGCAATACCTGTAGATTTTCTAGTAGTTGATTTCCGTACACTGAACCCAACAGCACGAGCATGAGTATAATACAACTTATGCATTTCTTTGATCGTTCCTCGTGTTAACTGGAGAAGAGAATCACTCACATTAAATCCACCACTATTGTTTTCTGCATAATTTTTTATAAAATCATTTTGTACTTAATATTCAAAATAACAAACAATAAGTAACCATTACCTTCATCTTCAGTGGGAAATATGTCACTTGCATCTTTAAAATTAGTAATTTCGTCGCTTTCATCACTAGAATCAATAGCACTTGCTCCACCTAAAATGTGATACCTTATGTCGAAATATGATACTTTTCATACAAAAATAATACTTTTTACAAGAAAAGTAATACTTTTAAAACTTAAGTGTCAAATATGCTACACATTACCTTTTTTGATTTATCACCTTGTGGTACAAGATCGGTAGTTAAAATAAGAAGTTCATCTACAAAAACAAAGAGATACACATAAGAGACTCAGAAACTATATGTTTTGAAATTAATATTTTTCACAGAGAAAGTAATACTTTGTCTTTGAAAGTAATACTTTTTACCGTAAAATTAATACATTTAAATTATATTATGAAATATGCAGCACATTACCTTCGTTTGATTTATCAACATTTGGTACACCACTAGTATCTAAAACAAAAACTCCATCTACAAAACACAAAAAATTACATTTTAAAACGCAACAAGATTGTATTTAACATCCAAAATCGCGAAATAGTATTGTTGTATGAATAGATTATATTACCTTCATTGTCACGAGCATCGCTATTTTCCATTGTTCAGCGCCGGAGATGGTGTTTACTTGTGGTTCTAGAGTGGATTCTAACAAAAAACGTCGTCGGGTGAAGATCTTGTAGCTGCGAGCTTTTGCTCTAGCCTCCAGGGTATTGGGAAAACAACTTGTCTGCTTGTTATGTTTTTTGGGCTTTTTTTGGCTCTGTGCAATGTCTTGGCATTGGGTTGGAGCAAATCTTGGTTGGTCAGCGAGAGTCGCGGGTTTTTGGGTGTGGGCCTGGAGCAAAGAGTCGGGTTACGGGGGTATGGAGCTCCGTCTCACGGATCTAGATCCATGAGACGGTCTCATTAGAGACCACCAGTATAAAAATACCACATCAATAAAAATATTTTAAAAATAGGTAAAACCGCATTAAAATATTGAAAACTTCATGGAAAAAACAAAGAAACATTATAACCACCTTAAAAACACTATAAAACACAACCTTAAATTAACATAAACAATATATAAAACAACACATAAACAAAAAAAGAATAAAAAAAAGTAAAAGTTGTATTGAAACATCGAATCAACAATGAAACAACACATTAAAAACCAAGAAACAAATATAAACAACATCGAAACAACATAAATAACATATAAAACAATATATGAACAAAAATAATCAAAAAAATAAAAAATAACAAAAAAATATGTAGGAACGTAAAAATCAAAAAGAGTATAGAAGTGATACGAGGGTAAATAGTGGGATTTTTCCAGAAAAGAGAGTATTTCCTGGAATTTCCCATTACTTTTAGTATCTCTTATTTTTGTTTTCTTTTACAAACTTATTATAGGTCCATGGCTCATCAAAGTAAATTATTCATATCTTCTTACATTATCCTAATAATAATGATGATGATGATGATGATGCACTAAATATGTAATTTTTGTTACAAGTTATTTTTAAGTTTATTGGATACGTATTCAGTGCACAAAATTAGTTAATTAAAGTAATAAAATCACTTATCTTTTTTTTTATATAAAATATTATTGTAATCTTACACACCACAAAAAATAATTCATTGTCAATAGATTAAATTAACAATGTAATAAGTTCTTAAGTGATTCAATGTGTGTTTATAATAGTTATTATACTATAAGTATGCTATAAATTAATAAAAGGGAAAATTACAAAAGACCCCTTAGTTTGGTCTAATTACAAAAAACAAATTCAGAGATATTTTTAAATTACAAAAAATCCTCTCAAGTTTGATTATGTCTTAAATTTAAATGGGTAACTGTAATATTTCTAGAAATATTGGGGGGAGGGTTGAAATTTATTTTGCTTATAAAGGAGAAAAATGTAAGACATAACCAAATCCCAGGTTTTTTTTTTTTTTTTGTAATTTTCAAAAACTTTTGGATTTTTTTGTAATTATCCCAAACCACGAGATTTTTGTTTTTTGTATTTAACCCTTAATAAAGTTGTCCACCTTGAATCAAAATAGAGCAAATATCTATTCGAGTAAATGAATGATAAGTGTTGAGTAGTGAAAAACTCCAATTGTTGTTTATTTTCTTTTATTAGCAGACTCCAAAAAGAGAGCACTTGCATCACGAAAGCTTGCGCCTTAAAGATATCTTCTCAAAATAAAATAGTTAGTTAACAAGCAAGGTGACTTTTAGCACTGTTCAAAATACCGCACTGCATCATCGCGGCCGTTCAACCTAAGAGTTATACCGGATAATGGTGGTCGGACCGATGCGGTAAGGTCCTAATAACCGTTTTAACGGTTAAACCGTCAATACCGTCAATACCGCCAAATCGACAATACCGCCATACTCCTAAACCGTTGAACCGAATTTGCTTTTTTCTTTAGTTTTTGTATTTTTTTCACTTTTTTTTATAAAAATAGAATTTATAACTTAATATTTAATATATTTATGTCATTTTTGAGCTAAATATATACATTTTTTCGTTTAACTAAACATATACAACTTTCCTTCTATATTAATAAATTATATTCATATTTTATATAATATAATTTCAAATAAATATTTTTTATTAAAACCGGTAAAACCGGCGGTTGAACCGTCCGACCGGTTGAACCACATACCGTGGCTTGGCTGCGGTTTGATCACCGTGATTATTTAAAACACCGACTTTTAGAATATATGAACTCATTGTGACCATGTATTTTTCAGTACTAGAATCCACAACTTTCTTGAAAGTGTTAGTACATTCAAATCGCCGTTTTTTTTTTTTTTTTTTTTCCCAAACGATAGACTTTTATAAATAAACACAATCCAAACAGAATTTACAACTCGAAAAAGATCGTAGCAAACTTGCTAAGGACCACCCTAGTTAACATTCTAACCAAGGGGGGAATTGGCTACACCAATCCAAATCAGTTTCAGAATCAATAGCCAACATGGCCAATTTACAACATTGTGAAATTCTACTCTTGAGTCGAAACTTCAAAGACACAAGAAAACTACAGTAACATCATTGAACACTCATAGTACTCCACATTCAAGAAATATATAAACACGTGCAATGAATGACATAATACCAATAAAGTTTTATTTTTTTTCCATTTTTATAGTTTCACGCATTGATCAATTCTCAATTGCACAAATCCTAGAAAGACAAAAAAACGTCAACAAGAATTGTCAAATTATAGGGACATACCATTGCTAAGCTCAATGAAATGTCTCGTTCCACTATGCAAATGTCACTAACAAGAGTTCAAAGTATCATGTCATTGTAACATGGCATGTCACATGTTACATCAGTATTTGGATGCATTGGCGAACCCACATGAGGTCTAGTGCGGTCGACAGACCGACCGGATTTCGAAATCGCTTTATTAAATTTGGATTGGATCGCGACCTGGAATCGACCTACAGATCATCTAATGCGAGTTGGGAGTCACGCCTTGGCACTCATATTGTTTATGAGGGCACGACTTCTCACCACCTTCTAGCGCTCATTCGGATGGACCACCGATATCCGAACTTTAGATTTTGATTGCGCATTAGTTCTCCTTGTATTTTTTTAGATATCTCATTATGATAGTCTCAGATAATTGTCGAGTGATAGGTTTCTTGATTTTGATTTTCTCCCCGTGACGGGACATGACATTGTATGATACTTTGATTATTTGATCTACGGCAGTAGGGGATCACGCCTCAATCCCCCACCCCGGTGTTATTTTGCTTAAAAAAAAAAAAAAAAAAACTCGGAGTGACCCCGTTAAATTTGGGTTGGAGAGTATGAAAATCGGCAAAGAATTGTTAAACGAATGACCTTCAAAATTGCTTTCTTTTATTGAAATATTTTTTATTTTCTTTTTTTAAAATTTCGCTCGATAATCGCCTAGTCGAAAAGCGAAATTCTTTTTTTTGTTGGCCGACTGCTAAAAATCCCTGCCGCCTGTTTGGATGAACAACAAATTGCAAAATGAGTACCTGAAAATCACGTCTAAATCACATCAAAATGTCATAGCTGTGATAAACCATTTATGCCTATTCGATGACATCCTCGAACAAACATGAAATTCTCAAGCAACTGAATATATAACGTGGGGCTATTCAAAGTATTTCTGATCTGTTTTATATATATACATATATTATATATTATATATTTAACAAAAGATATCAACTGGTAATGTACATAACTAGTATTAGAAACTCAATAGTTTTTAAATATTGGATTATCCATGATTAGTGAACTAGGAATATACAGATCATCAAGACATATAATTAATCCTCATGTGACAAATGTGAAAGAGACACATCCAAGTTGTGGCCAGATTTATTTATGAAGAACCTAATTCTACAACATAAGGTAGACTCAAAAAAATGTTACCTAATATTCATTAAAAGTTACTATAGATAACTAGTTTTTGACTCGTGCGATGCACGGAATATTTTCGGGGTGTAGTGTTGCTATATAAATAAAATATCAATAAAAAATATAATATATTGCAAATCGTTAAGAAACCAAATTACAATTGCACAAAATAAAAATTACAAATTTTGAAATACTTTTTGTCTACAACATTAGTCGTTTGTTTGTTGTTTGACGATTGTCCGCAAACTAATATTTTCAGTTCCTTTCAATTGGTAACATGAGAAACAGAAACTGCCACATGTAGTTGACCACAAATAAAATTTTAAAAAATAATTTAAATATAAATACATATAAGTATATAAAATATAAATATAATAACAATAAAATAAAATGTATCGTTTGTGATGTCATTGAAAGGAGAGTTGGAAAATGGATAAGCAATCTTGCTCAAGCATTCTTCCACCCAACTCTTTTAGATGTATCGCTAGAGGTTATACCTGCTATACTCCTAAAAATTAATTTTATGTGAAAAATCAAAGTAATGATAAAATATACAAAATTAAAACAAAAATGATGCATAAATAATAATATGAGTTATAAGATATATATATATATATATTGTTGATTTTAAAAAAAATTAAAATATAAAAATTAATTATTTTTACTTAAAACGAAAAACATCTACTAATTAAAAATTTAAAATATAATAAACTAATTAATTTATAATTAACACGAAAAATATTTACTAATTAAACATGTATATCTTTTTAATTTTTAAAATTTTATTTAGGGGTACATATAAAAATTAAATTATCTATTCATTTTGTTTTATCTATTTTTAATTTTGAAAATAAAAATTATGATACAATAAAATAAAGAGTAAAATAGAATAAATAAAGTCAAAAACAAAAATCAATGAAAAGGCCCACCTGTAGATCCATTTAGATGAGTCCATTCTATTAATAGGCCCATTCTTAAATGTTTTGCAGCCCATTTGGATAAGTCATAATTCAAAATTGACGATATATATATACAAATTGATCCAATTTGATGAGGGATGTGGGGACGGTCCAATACTACACGTGTAGGGTTAGTGTTTTAAATTCTAGATTACTCTAACCACATGGACGGTCAGGATTTAACCCAAAATCCGAAAACAATTAAAAAAAGGCAAAACCCTAGTCTTGTACTCTGTAGGATCTAATTAAATGTTACATAATATTCATTAAACGTTACTATAGACAATAATAGGTGGTATTTTTATGGTGTTGCGATTGCCATACTAGTTACTTCCTATAGTCTAAGGTATCACTTTTAATATTTTTTAATAATACTTTTTATAAGTGTATGTTACATTAAGTTCTTTATTCGTATCACTTTGAAGAAACATTTCTAAAATATTACATATAATTCTTTTTTTTAGGCGAGTATTACATATAATTCTTATGTAACACTTTTTAGTTACACTTTTTGGCTTCAAACCCAAGACTTGTTATATTTGGAGGTGGCAGCTCGCGCACTATACTAAGTTGATCCTTATTACAACTTTTGCATTATTTTATATATATACATATATTATATGATATGTATATATTATATACTTTATGTATTAAAGATTATGATATAATATATATATATATTAAAATTGTATTGTACACTATATTATAGTTTATATTATATAGTATATATATTAAAAATTATATTATATTATATATTGAATGACATAATAAAAATAAAAATACAAAAATACATAAAAATAAAATTATCTACTGATGAATTTTCCATTGATGAAAATAAAACATCTAAAATATGAAATTAATTTACTAACAAATAATAAATTCAACGGTAAAATAAATTAATAAATAAATAACAAAAATGTAATTTATCAATAGAAAAAAACTATAAGTAACTACCGACAATATCAATTTTCATTAGTAAATATTTTCTAAAAAGGTAAATAAAAGGTTACTGATAAAATTGGTTCCATAAAAAATTAATATATTAAAAAAAATTATAGGGATTTTTGTTAGTATTAAGACGAAATTAATTCCGTAAAAAAATTTAAAATAAATTAAGAAACTTTACAAAAATAAAACAATAGTTCAATAAAATAGAGTACATTTATCTTCACCTATTTTGTGATATCAATTAATTAAATAAATCGTTGGTATTATTTAATAAAAGCGATATAATTTTGTGTTACCAAAATATAGCCAAAAAAATATTATAATTAATAAAATATAGCGTTACTTAGAGTGTTGCTTAAATAAAGTGATACATATTTGTATTACAAAGAAATAACAAAAAAAAATACTTAAAAAGTGTTACTTATTTAAAAATGTTATATATAAGCGTTACATATTGATAAAGTGTTGCATAAATATTGTAATATAAAAAGTGTTACGAACACGTGTTACATAATATATCAATTATAAAAAAAGTGCTATAAATTTGTGTTGACTAATATCATTTATTTTGTAGTGTAGATGACATGAGCAACCCGAGTGACATCTATGCATGTGAAATATCATGTCAATATGCAACATTTTCAGTAATTAGATGATCTGATAACAAATGCAGGGCCGTACTTAGGGCCCCAAATTTTCTTTTACTTGCTACTGAAAAAACACCTTTGGACCCAATTTTTTCCATCTTAAGCCCATAACACCCAATTTTTCTTTTCATCTTCACCCTACAATACTCAAATTCAAAAAAGGCCCAAACACCTTTGGGCCCAATTTTTTCATCTTAAATATTCAGTGTTGTACATATCACTCTAGTCAAATATGCTAATAATTTATTTGAAGACTAAAATACCAGTGTTCCTATTGGGAAATGCATTACTTTTTTTTTAAGGAAAGGAATGCATTACTTTTGAAACACTATAAATTTTTCCGAAAAACATAATACCAGATATGTAACAAATGTTATTTATTAAGTTCTTTTCAATTGTATATAGAATAAAAATTAATTTTAACATAAAATATGTACATAAATTTGCTCAAAACAAAATATATGTACATAATTTTTATAAAGTAAAAAGTTCACAACCATTCAAATGCATAATTCTCACGATTAAAATGAGGGACTTAAATTTAATTACAACTTTTAACCAAATCTCCTTCTCTTTCCCATCATGAGTCGTGACTTTCATCTTCCTCACTTGATTACTCATTAGCGGCATCTAATGGTCAATGGCGGCAGACAGTGGTCAAATGGCCCATTTTTAGAATATCGCCTAGAGCCCTATGAAGCATAAGTCTGACCCTAAACAAATGTTTATTGGGTAGATGAACAAATGATGATTGACTATGTGCATTTTATTATATGCTTTTGTAGTACTTATGGGAAAAATAATGAAGGAAGGCCACTTGCAATTTTTGTTGGTGTTAACCACCACAAGCAAACAACTACTATTTTTGTTGCAATATTATTATATGATGAAACCGCTCAAACTTTTTTTGTGTGGCTATTTGACACTTTAGCAATAGCTATGTCAAGAGAAAAATCCTATAACTAGTCTTACTGATCAAAGATGGACTGATCCATATTATTTGTACATATGGCACATGTATTTGTCATCATATTCAATAGTAATCTGTCGTTATTCCGTTTATATTTTTAAAATATTTTAATGATATATTTAAGCGGTATTAATGTTAATCCATTGTTGATCCCTCGATAATCTGTGAATTTCTTGTAGTGGCAGCAACAAGTTAGATAAGTAACTAAACTTAACAAGGAATTGATTGTAAAGATTAAATGAACACATGAAATATTAAAAATTATAGATAAGGTCAAAGCATAACGTCTAATGGAAGAAGCAATGGGCTAAGGACTGCATAATAATTAAAGATTATGAATAGATGATAGTGAAAACAATTCATAAATCCATGTTAAAATATTGTTAAAGAAAAGTAATAATCCATTTAATCAAGACAATCATGAATCATCATCAGCACCATTATCAAGGTCTAGGTCACTAGAATCGTCATCAGTCTCAGATTCTAAATTTACTTAATTGTTATGATATATTACAAATCTAGCGTAACTTTCCCCACTTAGAGGGTGACAATTCGAGTTATCAGGTCGGGTTCGTATTTGATTTCGGGTTATGCTTGAAATACATTGAAAGTTAATGAAAATATAAAACTTCTACGATTTAGACAAATTAGTCACATCGTGTCGGGTTCGAGTTTGGATTTCTCGTATTCGTGTTCGGATTTCTCTTGGTAACTTCGGGTCAGATTCATGTTGGGTCAAAGATTGCCACCCCTAGAGTCATATTTTGTTCTACTAGCATGATCACTAAAATCCCTAGACTTAGACATTTAGGCGAATACATTGTTCTTTGTAAAAGTATAACACATTAGCACTCTTCGCAGTTCAATGGAACACAAAAATTTAAAATTGATTATGAAACGTGAGAAGTTATTGAACCTTAATTGAAGTTAGTTAAACTTAAAAATAAGAAAAATTAAACATGAAACTCCTAAAATATGAAAAGTTTGCATTATTTTTTAGACATTTCTAGGTTCCATCTCACCGTCTCATACAAACGTGGGAATACAATATTACTACTAATTATGACTAATAATAGTTTGTGACAAGAAAAAAATTGGCCTTGTAGAATTAATTTTGACAAATACCGTGCCATGGCCCATGGGCCTAGAAATATATACAATCTTAAAAATTGGGTGAGAAATAAAAGCCCAATTACCCACTTGCCTTGTCGGGTCGAATTCCCCCCAACCACAAGATTTGATCCCCAATACAGCAGAAAATTAGGGTTAGGGTTAGTGTAAGGATTTGATTCTAATCTAATCTCATATCAATCTCCATAGATAAAGATATAGATATACTCACTCAACCATGGCGATGGATTCCCCACTGCAAAAATTACCTTCACCAACAGGAATGCTCTGTATTCCTTGTATTTCCCACTCTATTGACTCCGAGGATACTTTCAGTATATACATGGTAGATTTATCTTCTCCAACCAGTTCTGTTGATGATAGATTCATCTCTTTGGCTCCTATGCTTCGATTTGATGATGAGTGTTTTAATGCCTACAATATGTGTGTTTTAGGATCGACACTTTATATGTTTCAGACTGAAACAGGTCCAAGTGAGGTATGTGATGGCATTAATCCTGAGGCTAAGTCAGTGGCCACAATTGATTTATCACAGTATTTTAACATGTTCAATGTTAAATTGGAGAAACATATGTTAACCTACACCCCTCCCATGCTGCACCCCAAAAAAGCTCCTATTTCCACTCCAACCCCTGATGGTAGAGTTCTTGTTTTTTCATCTCTAATTCGGTTTGATCCTTTTGATGAGACTGGTGCTCAAATCGATTTTGAGTTGTATGATCCCCACACTAGACTATGGCAGCAACTTCCTGGAATACACGACAAGTGGGATGAGGATCGTAAGCTTTCTTGTTCTTCTTTTTTCATCGAAGCATTTGCTTTCCTCAGTGATTGTACCTTGTTCGTCAACACTAAGTTTGGAATGTTTACTCTTGATTTCGGATCCCCCAACAATGGAGGTTGGCTAGAACATGATAACCTTGCTGGGGCTAGGGAACTTCCTGGTAATCCTGATTATTTTTCAGTAATTGAGGGCGAGTTGTGTTTCGGTGCTTTTTGTGCTTTTGATATTAAAACCCCAGATGGTCTCTCTGTTTGTTGTTCCTTTCCACGAACACCATTTACTTCTATCAATTTTAAGATGCAATTCCCTTGTGGTATCACTTTTACTGGTGGTGATGGAGAAAGCAATTTCTGCCGTCTACAAACAGCTGTACATGGAGATACCTTCTTTCCTCACATGATTACAAATGTATACCGCTATGACCTTGCTAAATACAGAGAGGACAAGCAGAAATCTGGAGGCTCTCTTGGCACAAACCTTGTCAAGTCTTTTAAATTTATCCTAGACGCCTACAAATGCTCAAGTTTCATCCCTCTGAATTTGTTTCATGTTTCAGCAAAAACCTATTGAAATATGTTGTATTTGGGGAAGGTGTACTGCTGTAAGCACTGATACTTGGGTAATTAGGTTGTTTGCAGCCATCCCCCTTTTGTATTTTGGGATAGAAGACAGTCTTCAGGATATTGTTATTCGTATATTTTTGTCATGGCAGATTTGTGCTGCATATTATCATGTACAAGACATGCTTTATTGAGTTATCTAGTGTTATTATTCATAAATATGCTTGAGAATCTTCTATTACATTAAATATATGAAAATCGACTTTTATCGGTTTAGTTGACAGCTGTGAGGCTGGTCTAGATTTTTGACAACCCATCCCAGCTTATGCATTAGCCCGAAAATTTAGGGCTGCTTCATCTAGCACACTGCTTCCTGATGTTCCCCTGAGACATTGAATTGATTAGTATGAAAAATGAACAGAATAGGTCCTTTTCTTTTTATTCTTAACAAAAATGGTACAAAGGTTTGATTTTGATTCATGATTCAAACTGTTGGCTTAGTACATATTATGGGAGTCTGGCTATTATTATTTTTTGGTTTTTTTTTTCTGTGATCAATACATCTACAGTTTATACCCCAAAATTCTAGCAACATTCTAGTATCACCTGGTAATTCCATTACATTTAAGTGATGTAAAAAAAATGCAAAAAACATAGCCTTTGCTCAAATATTATGTCAAATTAAGAACATAGGCAAAAGTAGGGCATGATTTGATGTAACATGTGCACAATGTGGTGACAGATCCTTTGCACTTCTCAATATTTGTAATACCTTAAGGTGTGTTTATAATTTTAAAAGATTACTGTTTTTTTTTTTTTTTGTTATTAAGCTAAATCTTATGACAAGTTTTTGTAATTATCCCTATTTTTGGTTATGAAAGGTGTAAAATGTGAACATAATTAAATATCAAGTGGATTTTTGTAATTTCAAAAACTTTGGGTTTGTTTGTTATTAGCTCAAACATCGAGGGTAGTTTTTGTACTTATCTCTTTCTTTTGCACCTTTTAATAAAGCCTTCACTAATGGATATGATAATTGATAACCCCCATGCTCTGCAAAGTGAGTTGTGTTTGGTTTGCCGTAGGATTCTTTCTATGTTTTTTTATTTAATTTTTCATTCGACAACATTATCGACAGGCGACAATGATGCTGTTGGATATTTATTTTCTATTCTTGAGTTCCAAGACAGATTACATTGATGATTTATACAATAAGTATCACTAAAGGTCACTGTCTTTTTTAGATTTGGTGTTTTTGTTTTTACTTTTGGGGTGCAGTGGATCCTTTTATTTAGAAATCAAGGTTACGGCTGGTTGAGTTGTCATTAGTGCGGATCAGAGTCTAGATTCGGGAATGTAGATCAATAGTCACACATTTCAGTTCATATTTTATTGTTCTCCCTTGTTATTATTTTCTTTTTTGGAAGTAAAAGTCATTCATTCAAGGAGAAAAACCAGGTAAATGGCCTTTAAGCTCATAACTCATTAAACAGAATTTACCATTGGGAATTTTAATCCTTATACAAAACTATAAGTTTATGAATGGTTGAAAGCTAAAGGACCTATGAGCTTGTTGAACATAATATACCATTGGAAATTTTTTAATCTTTATATGTATTATTGATTATTGAAGTTTCCAATTCTGCTCTACATTTCTACTAGAAGTCCATGAGAACAATTTCATGTCCTTACTACTGAATATGGACTACAACTCTGTAGTTACAGAAACCATTAGTTGGATAATGGTAACTAGTCTTGCCATCGTCATTGAAATTAGTAAGAATGCAGAGGTTGAACACCGGCTGGTGACAGGAGATTCTCTGCCATTTTCCTCTGATTTTTTCTGATGGGATAGGCCATTCAAGCATGGCAGCAGGAACTTTGTACTTTCACTTGCCGAACGGTGTATCAAATGGTTGCATAGAAATTCTTCATCTTTGTTAACACTTATCATTTTTTATTGCATTCTTCCCTTTTTTTTTGGTGGGTGAATCACAGGTGGTCTATCCATTAATTGCAGCATGGGACATCGACATTCACATGAGCCTGGCATCTAACAAAGCTGAGTTGGGCCAAAAGTCTCTGTGACATTTCTAAAAACATTAGGTACAACTCTAAAAACATTTCTGTACTTCAGCACCCTGTGTATGATCCATGTTTTGTTTTGTCTCAGGAACCACATTGACCTACTTGCACAACAAAGAACTCCTGCAATGTGATAAAAGTTCACCTCAATTGGAGATTTTTTCATATGGATAAAAGTATATTTGTCGTTTTCTTTAGTATGGAATCATTTTAATAAAGTATATATTGTGGCATCATACAAATGTGATAACTGATAACGAAGATCAGTAGGTACAACATTAAAACCAAGCTGAGTTGCGCAAAAAGTCTCTATGACTTGCGCTCATTAGAAGATGAGTAGGTACAACTCTAAAACATTTTTGTACTTCAGTTCCCTGTGTATGATCCATGTTTTGTCTCAGGAACAACATTGATCTGTGACACACAACTCCTGAAATGTGATAAAAGCTAATCTGAATTGGAAATTTGTTCATATTGATAAAAGTATCTCCATCATTTCTTCAGTATGGAACCGTTTCTAGTCGTTTTAATAATTACATGCTATGGCATCATACAAATGTGATAACGAATTTTTGACGGCAAAACTTATGCTTCTTAAACACTAAAGACCTGTTAACTACCTTCTTCTTCAGGGTACGTTGGCATTTACCTGTTCATCTTTGATCTCTGCTTGATATTTGTTTATGATTGGATTTCTAAAATAACATGGCATTTTCCTCAAGGAGAATTAGTTTCACATTTATGATTAATGATTTTTGACGATGTTTGTGAATTATATGATTCTAAAGTATATGCGGCCATTGGCAGGCAGAAGCAATTGTGATTAATCAATGCACACAACATTCTGCATCTGCTGATCCAACATTGTCACGACTTACATTGATCGCAGTTCTCCTTAACACCACCTACATCTTTTTACATCTTGTAAGTTTCTACATCTCCTGGATGTTCTATTGCATCAATTAAACTCAAAACTGCAGCGTTGTTTGGCTTTGTTGATTGCACTGATAAAATTGTTTGGATTTATTAGGATTATATTGATCACTGATAATATAATGGAAACGAAAAATATGTTTGAGATGTAAGATTGTAATATTTGTTTTTTGAGTAGGATAATAATTGTCCAACCGCTTAACACCTAAATCAATCTAGTGATGCTTACAAGAGTACGAGATCAGTTGTAGGGCAAGAAGTTAACCAAAGTCGTCTCTTAAGGAAGACGTAGCTGAGAAATAATTATTGTGTATCACAATTGACAGAAACTAAATCTAAACACTTTATTCTAATTTTTGAGATTTGAGTAAACTAAACCAAAAATTAAAAGCATATTAAATAAAACAAAGCACAGTTAAATCAATGTACCATGTATGGATGAAACATCTAGAGTTTCGAAATTGTCTACTCATACCCTGAGTAGATTATTAATCAATTAATCATGCAACCAAATAATCAGGTAAACAGATATAAACTTAGGCTAAATTTGATAACTCTCGTATTCGCAGATCAAGTCTAGGAAAAACATAATTTACCAAATTAATTAATCAAGCTAGATAATACATTGTTGATTCATATTTAAGCCAGATAATGCCAAGTTTGGTTGCTTGTTGCCATCCCTCTTTTTGTATTCGGGGTAGGTGTATTGTTGTAGGCACCGATACTTAGGTAATTAGGTTGTTTGTAGCCATCCCCCTTTTGTATTTTGGGATTAGGATATTAGCATCTTGTTTTTCGTATATTTATGTCATGATAGATTTGTGCTGCATATTATCATGTACAAGACATGCTTTATTGAGTTATCTACTGTTATTATTCAAAAATATGCTTGATTTTGGGTTATGTTGACCTCATTTTTCTTGCATTCTTATTTTTTAAAGACAAGTATAATATGTTGGGTACCTTTGAGTTCTTATACAGGAAGGAAAAGATCAATGGTGGTTAGCTATTTCATCTACATGTTCATGGTTTTTGTGTTTAATGTATATGTTTTAGTTAACACTCGATAGGGTTTTCCTACTTTCCTACCTTCGAAAGGGTCTTGCCATCGTTATTGAAATTAGTAAGAATCCAGAGGTTGAACACCATGTGTACCTCCGGTAGATGTTGGAACAGATACTGATCTCCAATCAACATTCAAGCATGAATGCAGGTACTCTGTTTCTCTGAATACTTGGCCAAAAATGATGCCTTTAGCTATTCCATTGTTCTCTTGCTGTTCCAAAACATCTAATTGTCTATGTATATTCTACTTGACATGAAATACTGCATCATATTTAGTTCCAAAATTCTACCTTGAATTCCAGATTTTTTGAGCTCAATGGATAATAAAAAAAAGAACAAAGTCAGAGGTTCGTGCTTTGTGTAAAATTTGCAAATTTTGACAGATAGCAAGAAGGACTGGAAAGCGATCATTGAAACCAAAATAAGATGACACTAGTACCAAAAATAAGCATAAAATTGAAAAGATATTTTTTTTTTGGGATAATTACAAAAACTTCCATGAGGTTTGGTTCTGTTTTAAATTTAAAGGGTTAATTGTAATATTTGTATAAGTATTGGGAGGGGGGGTTGAGACATTTTCTGTTTATGAATGGGAAAATGTAAAACAGTCAACCTCAAGGGGCTTTTTGCAATTTTCAAAAATCTTTTGTAATTAGCCCGAACCTCAGGGAGTTTTTTTGTAATTATCCTTAATTTTTTTTTAACAAAGAAGAGATATTTTGGAAGGTCCATTTCACCAAGGCAAATACAAGCAGAGTGAGTGCAGAGTGTGTGCAATGATGCAGATGAATGGGGCTGTAGTAGCCTCCCGGCGTAATAGAGGTAGAAAAAACTAAGTATTTATATGAGAGATTCTCTCTATTACAAGAATGTGGAGATAGTCAGATAGAGCTTCTGAAAGTGGCTGTGAAAAGAAACATTTCTTTTGTTGTTGAATTTTGGGATAATTACAAGATGCCCCCTGAGTTTTGGGCTAATTACAAAAAAACCCAAAGATGTTTTAAAATTACAAAATCCCCTCAGATTTGATTGTGTCTTAAATTTAAAAGGGTAATTGTCATATTTGTTGAAATATAAGGGATTTTGAAATATTTTTCACTTATGAAATGAGAATTTGTAAGATGAATAAAACCTTTGGAGTTTTTTGAAATTTCAAAAACATGTGGGTATTTTTTAATTAGCCTCCAGTTAATAAAATCTTCACTAATGTTGTAATGTAACCCTCCAACTTTACCCATGACTATTTTTTTTCCCCATAAGTTGGAGGAGCGGAGGGGAGCGTGTTAAAGAAATTGAAAGACTCAAATCCGAACCATAATTAACACTCTTTGCAAATGGTGAACAATATTATTTGAGCTACACGGCTCTGTGATGTAATTTACTTTGTTATGACAGTCTTTTACTGTTATTATTTTTTGGAAACATACTAGTAGTTAGTTGGACATATCCTTATAATTTATTTAAATTTTGAGGATTATGGACTCAAGTCATTGTCTGCATCTCAGTCTCAGATAATCTCATTCAAGACAAACATTCCTATTGATACAATTTGATTACATTTGCATGCTTAACGTTTAGTTGTTTTTTATTTGTATCACATTAGTCAATTATCATTAACATAGTGATGATTGACGAAATAAAAAAAAAGAAAAAAAGAAAAAAATTTGAAGTCTTAGTTTAAGGAAATAGATGCCCAATATTATTTTTTACAATGAAGAGATTTTGTGCTTAAAAGTTAAAATTAATTAGATCTTGGTATATATTTTTAACTCATCTATCTCTGAGTTAAGAGAGCAGCTTCATTCGGGCCTACAAAATTGTAGTCCAGTCCACTTGCCCTGGCCCATTAGGCCGGACCAATTTTTGACATATTTAATTATGAGCAATTGTGTTATCTTTTAGGGTAATTTACATAAAATACCCTCTTTTCGGTAAACATACGACAAAAAACGCTTATATCACTTTTGTACCTTTTTTATTTCCTTTTTTACCTATTTATTTCCTTTTTTACGCTCATGCATATTTTTTTGATTATTTTTACCTTTTTTTCGTTTTTTTGTTCCTGTATTGCTTTATATGTATATGTTGTTTCGTTTTATTTATGTGGTGTTATTAGTATTTTTTACGTTATTTTTGGGCTATTTCCATACCGTTTTTAATGTTGTTCTGATTTTTTTTTATGTTGTTTCTATGTAGTTTTCGATGTTTAAATACAGTTTTTACCTATTTTTAACTTTTATTGCTCATATGTGTCTTATATATTGTTTTTGGTTTGTTTCTATATTGTTTCTTGGTTGTTTCTATGTTTTTTATGTTTTCATGAATTGAATCACAAATCGAATTGTGTTTTTTTTCCAGGTTTTTTCTATAATTTTTTTAATTTGTTTAGTTTTAATATGTGTTGTTTATGTGTATATTTCTTGATTTTTTAGACTTTGAGTATAAAATTGATTATTTAACGGGCCAAAATTTATTTTCTCACTGAAATTTTATTGGAAAGAAACATGTTTGAAATATGTTCGAACAATCTCGAAAGAACATAAAAAACCCGAAATTTTGGTGTGAGCGTAAATTTGTGTAAAAAAGGGGAAACGTAAATTTGTCCAAAATCTTGGGAAACGTAAAAAATTGTCATTGTATCCGAAAAGTGGGCGAGTTGTGTCAAAAGCTCTATCTTTAAAACTATAAAACACCTTAAGGTATTACAAGTAAATCCAAAGATGAACATGGAAGCCGGAAAACAAAATCAAACATTATAAGTTGTTTGGAGGGCTCAAAAGGTATTTAGAAAAGCTAACTTAATCTTAGAACTTAGAAGCCTTCTAGTTGTAATCGACTTAAACTTTGAGTATAATTGCATATCTTGTGAAAAAAAAAAAAAATGGAAAGGGCTATTCATATTTTAAGACTTCATTTATGATATAATTCGAGCTTTTGGACTATTGTGCCTCTTTGGGATATCAAATGTATTTGACCACTTTGGCTTCTTATTTAGTTTTTTATTTGGTTGTGCATTGGGCCCAACTGATTAATTGAGCCAAAATTTAAAATAAATTATCGAATTCATGCACATCAAGATTCAAAAGGTACATGTATGACCACAATCAAATTTATTGGGGTGGCAAATTATAGTAACAAGAAAAGGTAAAAGTTTAAAAGTTGCAGTTTTGATGCAGCCTTCATTGATATCATTGTCAAAGTAGAACGATTATTTATTAAACAACGTAGAGTAGCTTATAATGATATTTGAAGAGATTACTGTTAAAACAAAAAGATTAATAATCGAACGAGTTACGTGGTATATAATGATATGCTTGCACCCTACGAATATATTTTCTCATAGTAATAGAGTTCTTTACTTATCGAGCCAAGGTGGCTTGTCAAATATACTGACTTACTATGATTAATGAACTTTTCAATAATATTCACAATTTTCTTGAAAGTATGCTTACATTCAAATCGTCATTTCAAAAGGGAACACTATAGATAACATCATTAAACATCCATATCATGACTAACACTACGTTCAAGAAATATAGGTAACATATGCATGCAATTAATGTCATAATATCAAACAACTGCAGATATAAAAATATACATAAAAAGTAGACATAGATTTTTATTTTTCAAATATTGTGGGAAATGGAAGAAAAGGGGATCTCATTTGAAGCGGACAAGACACTTTATGGTATATTTAGTTGGCTTTTTCCTAAAGCCATTCTTCTCATTTTCTTCCTGTTTTTCAATACATTTCTCTACTAATACACATATTTTGTTAGTTCAAGTGGCTACGAAAATCTCGAGGAGGTTAATAGATTTTCCGATTTTCCGATGTTTGCCTCTTTTTCAAACAATATGATAACAAATAGAAATGTGCAGAAAAATAAATCAACGCTCAAGCATTTATAGTGCTTCAGCCCACCTAGAGCCTACATCCACTACCACCCGGTATGTCCGAGTGGATTTCAAAAAAAAAAAAAAAAAAAAAAAAAGTTTATTAATTGATTCCAAACGATTACAACTTCGTGACTTAAAAAATCTTCGCAAAATAAAAGAGAGAGTTAGTTAACGAGTCAAGGTGGCTTTTAGAATATATTGACTTATTGTGACCAATGTATTTTCAGAATACATAACTTTCTTGAAAGTGTTAGTACATGCAAATCGCCATTTCAAAGAGAAAATTACAGATAACATCATTGAACATTCATAGTACGACTAACACCACGTTCAAAAAATATATAAATATATGCAATTAAAGTCATAATATCAATACTAATTTTTTTCATTTTTCTAGTTTCACGCATTAATCAATTTCCAACGTCAACAAGAATTGTCAAATTATAGGGACATGCCATTGCTAGGCTCAATGAAATGTCTTGTTCCATGCACTATGCAAATTTCACTAACAAGAGTTCAAAGTATGTCGTTGCAACTTGCAACATGGCATGTCACATGAGTGTTTGGCTGAACAACAAATTGTAAAATGAGTACCAAAAATCACATAAAAATGTCATAGCTACGATAAACCATTTATGTCATAGTATATTGAGAATCAATCAAAGTAGTGGTAAAGGGCGCCAAATTGGCCACTTGCGTTTTTTGAAAATGAAAAATAATCATATTTTTCAAAAGCATGTTTTTGGCCAATGTCAACGATAGCGTATAACTAGTATAAGAAACTCGATAGATTTTAAATATTGGATTATCTATGATTATTGAACAAGCAATATATAGATGATCAAGACACACAATTAATCCTATAATGTGGCAAATGTGAAAGAGACGTCCAAGTTGCGAGCCACTGACCAAATTTACTTTAGGAAGAATCCAAATTGATGATATGAGCAACCCCAGGTGATTGTTGATTACAATGTATTGGTTACAATGGGAAAGCCTTCACAATGGCTCAATTACAAACCGGAAATGAACTATTCTATTACAAATGAAAAACATGAACGAATCGAACTGTGTTTCTAGTCTAGATACTATCTCTATCTGCAAAAGACAATTACGCCCCAAGTGCTGCTCACGGTTTGACGTATTGCCTTCAAAGATAAAACGGCCGTCTTAAATCTCGTAGTAGCAGAAGACCACTAACACGTACACCTTCAACGAAAAAGTGTTGAAGATCGTTTCTTTGGACTTTTTTGTGCAGAATGCAGAAATATGGCTTTGTGTATGAATATTTGTTGTGAACCAACTGCAATGCACTCAAATGAATTTATAGACAAACACACCTGCAGGAGATAACAAAAAATAGTGGGCATTAATCCAATTGTAACATCCCGAACCCCACTACTCTATAACGGACAAGTAGTGGGCTCTTTTTCGATGACCACTTCTGAGTTACTAACTCCAACGATCACGAATCTATACCTACAATGTCCGTTCATTGGGCTCCAACAGCTGATCACTCGAATCAATCAGCCAAGCCCATTTTCGAGTGGCAAAACTTTAGTGGACCGGACCCGGCCCACAGGGCGGGGCCGCCCCCATGCCCATGCCTGCACTCCAAGCCGAGGCCGGGCGTGCGCGTGTGTGGCCCACTTGTGATCATCCACTTGTGTTATAGTTTATACAACAAATAACACATTCTAGTAAATAAACTATGATAAACTATGATTTGTATTCAATGTGGGATAAGGCATAAGCCTTTCATCTCCTTTAAATAATCTTTACATAACGCCCATTTATGTGGCTACCTTCGTGTATTAATTTCTCACTCACCAAATTCGGTTTGAGAAATAAAAATACTACGAACATCTACCTAACGTAGATTAATAATATATAATTTAATTCCTCCGACTAAATATTTAGCCACAAAAAATTGGTCAAAGTCGGGTCAACACCCTCTTTATCAAAACCAAAATTTCCAATAATCCCCACATGAGTGGAAATTAATGTATGCATGAATGCAGACACGCAAACCAGTCCTCAAGAGACAATATTGCATTCGGAAAGGTAGCTTATGGCTTTGAACCTTCCATAGTCAATACCATCGGGTACACTGGCGGCTTAGTGGACGCAATGCCTTGAACTATTCCTCCACGGTGTATACCGAGTCAACAGTATTAACACAATAAGGTCTCAACACCTTCTGTTCTCACGTTTTGTGTCCGTTTCGGCCATGGACACCACTTTGGATTCATAAGTGTTACTTTGAAGCGGCCCGCACTTCTCACTCACTTATATAGGTGATCTCCTATCCGAGTATCCCCGCCATACTCAACCTCAACGAGGTGTAGGAATCATTAAAAGTCAAATGACTTAGCCTCACCACAACTTAGCAGGTGTTTCAACACTTGGTTTTGCTTTCTAGGGATGGGTTATAACATTGTCTCCAAGTGTTACAACATAACCTTCATAGTTTAGTTTTCCCATTGAACCAAGTTCTTGGGATCTCTAGTCATAATGGATGGGTTACCACTATGATAGTTATTTTTACTTTGTGGACTTCAAGCCCATTCCCTCTAGCAATTTACCCAATTGATCTCGATTCATCCTTTTGTCAAAGGATCTCACAAATTGTCTTTTGACTTTACGTAGTCAATTGACATCACACCATTTGAGATCAATTGTCTAACGGTATTGTGTCTCCGACGAATATATCTAGACTTACCGTTATACATATTGCTTTCTCGTGCCCTTCCTATAGCCGCTTGGCTATCACGGTGAATCATCACGCGAGCACAAAGCTTCTCCAACATGGAATATCTTCCGGAAAGTTTCAAGTCACTCGCTTCTTCACCACTTTATCCAAAGCTATAAACTCGCATTCCATGGTGGACCGAGCTATATATGTTTGCTTCGTGGACTTCCACGATACCGCACCACCTCCAATGGTGAATATGTATCCACTAGTTGAATAAGAATCTTTCGAATCAAATCCAACTAGCATCACTATATCCTTCAAGTACAATCGGATATCTTGAGTAGTATAGCCCATAATCCAAGGTATACTTCAAGTATTTTAACACCCTGTTAACGTTTTCCAATGCTCATGGCTTGGATTGCTCGTGAACCTACTCAACATATTTACGGGTAAGCCAAGTCCGGACGTGTACAATTTGTGATGTACATCGATCCGCTTATTATAAGTGAGTATTCCATATGAGCCACTGGTTCTCTTTTATTAGCAACCCAGATTTATACTTAAATCAATGGGCGTCTTTGACGGTGAATCACAAAAGCATTGAATTTCTTGAGCACTTTCTCCACATAGTGGGATTGTGACAAGATAATTCCATTAGGAGTTCTCACGATTTTTATCCCAAGGATTACATCAAGCCCCATATCCTTCATGTCAAAGTTCCACTTTAACATTCTTTTAGTCTCCATGATAGTATCATGACTCTACGCCCATGATTAACAAATCGTATACGTATAGACAAACTATGACAAATGCTTCGATGTCCCTTTGACATATACGCATTTATCACACTCGTTGATTTTAAATCCATTTGACAACATCGTATGGTCAAACTTAAGATGCCACTGTTTTGGAGCTTGTTTCATCCGTACAAGGATCTTATTAACTTGCACACCTTCTTTTCTTGACCGGTGCAACAAACCCTTCAGGTTGTTCCATGTATATTTCAAAGATCTATCTCTCCATTCGTAAACGCCCGCTTCTTGACGTCCATCGATGAATCTCTAGATTGTGCAAAACAAAGAATCGCAAGAAGCACCGAATAGACGCAATTCTTGGAGAATATGTGTCAAAGAAGTCATATCCTTATTTTTGTTTAAAGCCTTTGGCTACAAGCCGTGCTTTATACTTATCAATAGTTCCATATGTTTTATACTTCTTCTTTAGGATCCATTCACATCCTAAAGGTTTATGACCAACAGGAGATCAACCAACTCCCAAGTATGGTTCTCGCAGAATGGACTCGATTTCACTATTGATAGCTTCTTGCCGAGCGAGCATCCGGATCGCTTAGAGCCTCTTAATCGAGTTTGGCTCACCATCTAACATAAATGTTATGTAATCTGGCCCAAAAGACTTAGCCGTCTTTAGACCTCTTCTTCGCGTCCCTCGGTTCTTCACTAATTGGTGTTGAACCATTTGCGCTTCGTGAGTTCTTTTATTAGTACCCACTTCTAACTTTTTTCTACAAGGGTAGACATCCTCAAAGAATATAGCATTCCTTGATTCGATTATGGTACCTTAAGTCATTTCCGAATTTTCGACTTATGTATCATAAACCTATATGCACTACTTTGGTATGCATATCCCACTAAGACACAATCAACTGTCTTTGGTCCAATTTTAACTTGTTTTGGTTCGTATTGCTACCTTAGCCAAACACCCCCACACTTTAAGGTATTTATAAGAAGACTTATGATTTTTCCACAATTCGTAAGGTGTCTTATCTTTCCTTTAAGTGGTATTTTATTCAATATGTGGTTGGTCAAAAAAACAGCTTCCCCACATATTCTCGGGGTAATCCTAACTTATCAACATGGCATTCATCATCTCTTTTAGAGTCCGGTTTTTGCGTTCAGCAACACCGTTAGACTGTGGTGAATATGGTGTTGTTGTTTGATGAATTATGCCCGACTGGGTACATAGTTCTTCAAATGGTGCAACATATTCGCCACCTCTATCACTCCGAATTATTTTAATCCTTTGCCAAGTTGATTTTCAACTTCATTTTATATTTCTTAAAAGCCTCTAATGCTTCATCTTTGCTTCTTAACAAGTATAAGTAGCAAAACCTTGTGCAATCATCAATAAATGTGATGAAATATTTTTTACCACCTTTAGTTTGCACAAATTTTAGATCACACACATCAGTGTGTATCAACTCTAAAGGTGAAGTGCTCCTTTCAACCGAATGAAACGGTAATTTAGCCATTTTAGCTTCAACACAAACTTCACATTTTCTTTGTGAGTTTACTTCAGGTAAATTAATTAATTCTAAATTTACCAATCTTTTTATAGCATTCAGATTTACATGTCCTAATCTAATATGCCATAAATTAGAGCACTCAACAATATAAACAGAAGAAGATTCATTCTTATTCATATTCTCGCCAAAACGGTGTACAATCATTACATTCATTTTGAAAGTCTTTTGTCTAGATAACCCCTACCAAGGAACGCCCAAATTTGCTAAGACAAACTTTTTCGGACTCAAAACTAGTCTAAACCCATGGTTGACCAAAGAACGAATCCGAAACCAGATTTTTGCGGATGTCCGGGACATGCAAAGACATCCTTCGCCTTCAACTCCTTTCCCGAAGTAAGCTTTAGCACCACCGTTCCAATGCCGGAACATCGGAAGAGGCGTGATTCCCCATATGGAGCTTCCTTCCTGGTCGATGGGATGTAAGAAGAGAATGCATCCTTATCGTAACGTAGGACATGGTAAGTGGCACCCTGGTATCCACAAACCATTCTTTCTAAGTTATCCACCAAATTGGCTTCAAATACCACCGCCGACATGTCAATGTCACGTCACTCCCTTTCTTCAACCACATTGACATTGATCATTTGCGGTTTGGTTTTCTTTTTCTTTGGTTGACGACAATCCTTTTCCATATGGTTCGGTTTGCCACGCTTGTAGCAAGCTCCTGGAATTTTCCAATTGCCGGTTTCTTGCTTTATCGTTAGGCCTTTTCTTCGAGTTACTTGGCGAGTCGTGCTCCATCAAGTTGGCTTTTGACTCCATAGGGACAAGCTTGGACTTAGAGTCAATCCTCCTATTGTCTTCTTCCAATTACGAGTTTGACAATCGATCCTCTAGTCCCATCTCCTTTCGCTTATGTTTGAGATAATTCTTGAAATCCCTCCAACTTGGGGTAATTTCTCAATCAAGACGACCACTTGAATGCTTCCGCAAAGCCATTCCCTCGGCAGAGATTTCATGTAGGATCAATCGAACTTCAACTTGTTCCATCACGGTTTTAGAATCAACCATCACAAAATCCAAGAACTTACCAACAACAAATTTCTTTGTGCCTAAGATCCTTGGTTTTGTTTCTTCTCCAAAGATTCCCACAATTCTTTGGAGGATTTCTGAAAGACAATACACAATGTAAAGTGCATCTCTAAGTTCGTTTAGGACATAGTTACGGCACAGGAAATCACCCTGGCCCCATGCATCAAACGCAGCGCGTTTTTTAGCATTCATTTCGTTTTTCGGCAACAAGCTGAGCGTCCTCGGTCAAATACTTCGCCAAACTTAGGGTAGTCGGGTAGAACATCATTTTTTTTGCCACCTCTTGAAGTCAAAACCCATGAATTTTTCGGGTTTCTCGGCTTCAAGGGAGGGATGATCGGGTTCTCGCTTGTGCTTGCCATGAAGTTCGGATAATTGTCTTGCGATTGTTGATTACAATGTATTGGTTACAATGGGAAAACCTTCACAATGACTCAATTACAAATCGAAATGAACTATTCTATTACAAATGAAAACAAGAATCGAACGTAAGCGAGTCGAGATACTATCTCTATCCGCAAGACAATTACATCTCGGCTAGTGCTCACGGTTTGACGTATTGCCTCAAAAGATAAAACGGCTTCGTCTTCGTGTAGTAGCACCACTAAAAAGTGTTGAAGACTCGTTCTTTGGACTTTTTTGTGCGAATCGTAAATATGGCTTTGTGTATGAATATTTGTTGTGAACCAATCAATGCACTCAAATGAATTTGTAGACAAACACACTGCAGGAGATAACAAAAAGTAGTGGGCATTAATCCAATTGTAACATCCCAGATGTTACACCCCACTACTCTATAACAGACAAGTAGTGGGCTCTTTTCAGATGACCACTTCTGTTGGAGTTACTAACTCCAACAGTCACACGAATCTGACACCTACAATGTCCGATCCATTGAGTTCCAACAACGATCAAATCGAATGAACTGGGGCTCCAACGATCCAATGATCACTCGAATCAGGCCAAGCCCATTTCCGAGTGGGAAAACTTTAGTGGACCAGGACCCGCGCCCGAATAGGGCCGGGCCGCCCGATCAAGCCCAGGCCCAGGCGGCGGCAGCATGTGTCGTGTGTGGCCCACTTGTGTTATAGTTTATACAACAAATAACACATTCTAGTAAATAAACTAGAATAAACTATGATTTGTATTCAATGTGGGATAATGCATAAGTCTTTCATCTCCCTTTAAATAATCTTTACATAATGCCCATTTATGTGGCTACCTTCCGTGTATTAATTTCTCACTCACCAAATTCGGTTTTGAGAAATAAAAATACTACGAACATCTACTCGAACGTAGATTAATAATATATAATTTAATTCCTCCAGAATTAAATATTTAGCCACCAAAAAATTGGTCAAAGTCGGGTCGACACCTCTTTATCAAAACCAAAATTTCCAACGGTGACATTACTCCAACGTCGTGGTTCGAATCCCAATAAGCGTTTGGTATAGGTGGGGGTTTCACCGTCGGAATAAACTCTTTTAAAGATGATCTAATAACAAAATGTTTATTGGTTATATGGGCAAATGATGATCGAATATGTGCATAATTGCATTTTATTATATGCTTAGAGTACTTATTAAGAAAAATAAAGAAGACCATTTGCAATTTTTGTTGGTGTTAACCACCATAAGCAAACACCTATTATTTTTGTTGCAACATGTTATATGATGAAAATCGCTCAAATATTTTTTGTGGCTCTTTGACACTTTTGCAATAGTTATGTCAAGAGAAAATCCTATAACTAGTCTTATTGATCAAGATACAACAATGACAAAAGCTTTAGTGGAAAGATGGATGAAACATGTCATATTTGTACAAAACGGCACATATATTTGTCGTCATATTTGGGGAAATTGCCTAACTATGGCAAAATTGAAACAAATTTGCTGAATTGAGGTGTTTTTGATGGAGTTGTGATTTTACTTGTTGGCGCACACGTGATGTGCGCCAAAACTATTATTGCGCGCATACTTTGTGCGCCAACCTAAAAATTATTTTTTTCATTTCTATTTTTGGTGCGCATGATTGACAATCGCCAAATTATTAAAAATACAAAAAAACACTTTTGGCGCACTGGCGAACCTTGTAGGTGCCATCCATGAAGAACAATAAATTAAAAAGAAAAGGTATGCTAATTAATTATATTAGTCTAACTAATTAATTACAATTTAAGTCAATAGATATATATGCTCTTATTGTGATAATTTGATTACGGGATGACATATTTAAATACCATACCGATGATCAAATCGGCTAAGCCAACGGTAAATGGTTCAACCTTTTCGGACCGATTCAATTTCGTCCGGATATCGGTTCGATTTCGGTAATCTCCAAGTCCCATGCACAAATTACCCTACCGCATCCCAAAGAAAATAGGCAAGTAGAATATTTCACACATATTAAGAAAACATAATCAATATAATTAGGATCATCATTTTTTTATATTTTTCCGAGATTATATCATTATTAGTCTCAAGCAAAATGAATTAAATGAGGGTAACTTATTCTATTGTTGTGTAATTAATACTCTTAATAAAGAAAACAAGCCTATAATTTGAGATTGACGAAACAAAACCTAATTTATGTTATTGGGACGGGGAATATTAAATATGCTAATGCTACATAGAGCTCATTTCTTTTTAGTTTATGAAATAATTTTTTTTTAGGAAATTTGAAATAAAATTAGAATATACATGCAACTAATAGTCTAATAATGCGAAAATATGATTAGAGCCATAATAATGATTGTTGTTTAATTATTATTTTCTATCCCACATTAGTAGCTAATGGGCGAAAGGTTTTCTCACTATTCTTTGTTTAGGAAAATTTATGTGGCTATGGTTTGCCTAAACTTTTTCTTCAAATAACCAAACCGACCCAATTTTTGGTGTCTCTATCTTCTTGTCCATTGGACGGCTCTAAGAGTAAGAGGGTTCCAAAAAGTATTTTTTGTATTTTTATTTTTATTTTTGGGCTTCATGGTTGGCGCACCTGTAGAGTGCGCCAAAAGTGTTTTTTTGTATTTTTAATAGTCATTTGGCTTGTCAATCGCGCCCACCAAATCGAAATGAAAAAAATAATTTTTAAGGTTGGCGCACAAAGTATGTGCGCCATAATAGTTTTGCGCACATCACGTGTGCGCCAACAAGTAAAATCGCAACTCCATCAAAAAACACCTCAATTCAGCAAATTTGTTTCAATTTTGCCATAGTTAGGCACTTTCCCCAAATATGACGACAAATATATCTCCGTTTGTACAAATATGACATGTTTCACCATCTTTCCACTAAAGCTTTTGTCATTGTTGTATCTTGATCAATAAGACTAGTTATAGGATTTTCTCTTGACTTATTGCAAAAGTGTCAAAGAGCCACAAAAAATATTTGAGCAAAGCTTTCATCATATAACAATGTTGCAACAAAAATAATAGGTGTTTGCTTATGGTGGTTAACACCAACAAAAATTGCAAATGGTCTTCTTTATTTTTCTTAATAAGACTACCAAAAGATATAATAAAATGCAATTATGCACATATTCGATCATCATTTGCCCATATACCCAATAAACATTTTGTTATTAGATCATCTTTAAAAGAGTTTATTCCGACGATGAAACCCCCACCTATACCAAACGCTTATCGGGATTCAATCCACGACGTCGAGTAATGTCATTGTTGGAAATTTTGGTTTTGATAAAGAGGTGTCGACCGACTTTGACCAATTTTTTGGTGGCTAAATATTTAATTCTGGAGGAATTAAATTATATATTATTAATCTACGTTCCGAGTAGATGTTCGTAGTATTTTTATTTCTCAAACCGAATTTGATGAGTGAGAAATTAATACACGAAGGTAGCCACATAAATTGGCATTATGTAAAGATTATTTAAAGGAGATGAAAGGCGTATGCCTTATCCCACATTGAATACAAATCATAGTTTATCCTAGTTTATTTACTAAATGTGTTATTTGTTGTATAAACTATAACACAAGTGGGCCACACATCATGCGCTAGCGCCGCCTGCCTGGTCCGGGCCTGGGCTTGGGTCGGGGCATCCCGCCCTCTCGGGCCCGGTCCTGGTCCACTAAAGTTTTGCCACTCGAAATGGGCTTGCCCAGTCGAGTGATCGCTGGATCGTTGGAGCCCCTGATTCGAGTGAATGTTGGACTGTTGGAACCCAATGAATCGGACATTGTAGGTGTCCAGATTTCGTGTGATCGTTGGAGTTAGTAACTCCAAAGTGGTCATCCGAAAGAGCCCACTACTTGTCGTTATAGAGTAGTGGGGTGTAACATCCGGATGTTATAATTGGATTAATGCCCACTACTTTTTGTTATCTCTTGCAGGTGTGTTTGTCTCAAAATTCATTTGAGTGCATTGCGCTTGGTTCACAACAAATATTCATACACAAAGCCATATTTCGCATTCTGCACAAAAAAGTCCGAAGAACTCTTCAACACTTTTTAGTGGTGCTACTACACTGTACACGGCCGTTTTATCTTTCGAGGCAAAGCGTCGTCAAGCCGTGAGCACTAGCCGAGGCGTAATTGTCTTGCGGATAGAGATAGTATCTCGACTCGGCTTACGGTCGATTCTTGTTTGTTTGTAATAGAATAGTTCATTTCGATTTTTGTAATTGAGCCATTGTGAAGGCTTTCCCATTGTAACCAATACATTGTAATCAACAATCGCAAGACAATTATCCGAACTTCATGGCAAGCACAAGGTAACCCCGATCATCCCTCCCCGTGAAGCCGAAAACCCGAAAAATTCATGGGTTTCGACTTCAAGAGATGGCAACAAAAATGATGTTCTACCCGACTACCCTAAGTTTGGCGAAGTATTTGACCGAGGACGCCTCCCGTTGTTGCCGAAAAACGAAACGAATGCTAAAAACGCACCGCGCTTGATGCATTGGCCAGTGTGATTTCTGTGGCCGTAACTATGCCCTAAACGAACTTAGAGATGCACTTTACAAAGGTGTATTGTGTCAGTGAAATCCTCCAAAGAATTGTGGGAATCTTTGGAGAAGAAGACAAAACCAAGGATGCCGCACAAAGAAATTTGTTGTTGGTAAGTTCTCGATTTTGTGATGGTTGATTCTAAAACCGTGATGGAACAAGTTCAAGTTCCGATTGATCCTACATGAAATCTCTCTGAGGGAATGGCTTGCTTGAAGCATTCCAAGTGGCCGCTTGATTGAGAAATTGCCTCCAAGTTGGAGGGATTTCAAAAATACTTTTGGAACCCTCTTACTCTTAGAGCCGTCCAACGGACAAGAAGATAGATGCGCCAAAAATAAAAATAAAAATACAAAAATACTTTTGGAACCCTCTTACTCTTAGAGCCGTCAACGACAAGAAGATAGAGACACCAAAAATTGGGTCGGTTTGGTTATTTGAAGAAAAAGTTTAGGCAAACCATAGCCACATAAATTTTCCTAAACAAAGAATAGTCGAAGAAAGCTACAATCGGCCCATTAGCTACTAATGTGGGATAGAAAATAATAATTAAACAACAATCATTATTATGGCTCTAATCATATTTTCGCATTATTAGACTATTAGTTGCATGTATATTCTAATTTTATTTCAAATTTCCTAAAAAAAAATTATTTCATAAACTAAAAAGAAATGAGCTCTATGTAGCATTAGCATATTTAATATTCCCCCCCGTCCCAATAACATAAATTAGGTTTTTGTTTCACAATCTCAAATTATAGGCTTGTTTCTTTATTAAGAGTATTAATTACACAACAATAGAATAAGTTACCCTCATTTAATTCATTTTGCTTGAGACTAATAATGATATAATCTCGGAAAAATATAAAAAAATGATGATCCCAATTATATTGATTATGTTTTCTTAATATGTGTGAAATATTCTACTTGCCTATTTTACTGGGATGCAGCTGTAGGGCTGTGCATGGGACTTGGAGATTACCGAAATCGAACCGATATCCGGACTGAAATTGAATCGGTCCGATCGGTTGAACCACTTACCGTTGGCTTAGCCGATTTGATCACCGGTATGGTATTTAAATGTGTCATCCCGTAATCAAATTATCACAATAAGAGCATATATATCTATTGACTTAAATTGTAATTAATTAGTTAGACTAATATAATTAATTAGCATACCTTTTCTTTTTAATTTATTGTTCTTCATGGATGGCGCACCTACAAGGTGCGCAAAGATTTTTTTCTTTTTTTTTTTAATTAGCATGCCTTTTTTTTTTTAATTTATTGTTCTTAATGGATGGCGCACCTCAAGTGCGCGCAAAGACCTTTTTAATAGGCGCAGCTTGTTAATCGCACCAAATCGAAATGACAAAAAATAATTTTTAAGGTTGGCGCACAAGGTATGTGCGCCAATAATAGGTTTGGCACACATCACGTGTGCGCCAACAAGTAAAATCGCAGACTCCGGCCAAAAATACCTCAATTCAAAAAATTTGTTTCAATTTTGTCATAGTTAGGCAATTTCCCGTCATATTTGATGGTAATCCGTCGTAATTTCGTTTATATTTTTTATATCTTTTAATAATTTATTTTAGACGTAATATCGATATTAATCCATGAGATAATTATTTTTAACCACCCGAACTTTACCCCTTTTTACACTTCACAACCTATACTTTTATTTTTAACCTTTTGCATCCTGTACTACGAAAATAATTACTCTTTTTGCAACTTTTGGACCATTTTGCCCCTAGGATTTTATTCTTTAATAACAATAGTTCTAGTTATCCCTTTAAACTCTAATTTGTAGCAGATTGCTCCATCAGGATAAATATATTGCATTATACAATAATCAAAAAGTTTTCACTCCCGAATCAATTTGTTTTTCGGATTTTTCGAGAAATAAGAACCCGATATTTCAGAATTTGTTTTGTTCGTGGCATTGTTACACCTACTTAGATCCAGTCTCTATTCGAGGTTTTAAATGGATCATGTCGTTTCGACCTATAAACTCAACAAGACATACTTCTATCAAGATCTTATTTCAAGTACTTATCCGTATACAATTTGGGGTCTTTAGACTCGAAAATGAAAATAGTCCATTACGACCATATCGTGCCCAACATGCTTCCGTAAAATTAATAAATCCCTTAAAATTCATACCTCTTTTGACCGAAACGGCACCGACCGGTTAAGTGGTTCGCAACGCCACCACCGGAAAATTATCGCCCCGGATCGTTTGACAAACAACTCCTCACTGTTCAACCTCACCTCGGGAAGATGATCTCGCAAGTTATCCGACTCCTTCGAAACCGCTCGGCAAAGACAAATTTCTTTAGTTCGCTTCCTACTCCAAGGCGTAAAAGTAATTCTTCAAAGGGGATTGATCAATAGTACATCATGAACACATGTTGAACAAACAAATTTTTATTTTATTAAGAACTTAAAGAAAATTTATTACATTAGTAATCTCCTTTTGGGAGGAGAATACTTGTTTAGCCTCTCATGTATGAGGCTTGCACTCGAAAATACATAAAAACTTAAAACTAAAACACTCAAAATATTACAAATTTTCACTCGATTTTATTGTAAGAAAACTAAGGAAAATGTTCGATGTCCTCGCCTTCCTTCAAATCTCGCTTTTATAGATGTAAGTCCGGACTTGAAAGGCGGACTCCAAATCTTGTTGATACTTATGACGCCATCGCTACGCCATATCTCGCATTATTGCCTCGCCACCGTTTTCTTTTTCTTCCGCGTGACTCGACCTCATGTGAAAGTTGTCGGGAATCTTCTAAAAAGTTGGTTTGCGTGGTCCCCGAGGAAAACGCGTTTTGTGAGCCGGCCCTTGTCCTTTCCAAATTGCCCGGTCTTGTCGGTCGGGTTTGGGTCGAAAACCTTTCCCAAACTCGGGTTCCTTCGTCGGGGCATGCTTGATGATCCTGGCCGATCCATCGGCCAACATGTGCCATATTACGTAGAATTTCCTAAGTTTCTTTGCTTGCCGGAATCTTGTTTTCCCAGAGAATTCTTCTTTTGGTTTCAAGAGTTCTTCCGCAAACCCCGTGGTTGATCCAACATCGAATTCAAAAGGAAAGATCCATTCGTCGAATTCGAAGAACTTGAATGGATATTTGACTTTGTCCATTTCGATTAGACAAACCCAAAGACCCCATGCTCGCCTGGTAGAAGCTTCGTCTTAAAATGCTCCTACTAACATCGGTCCTTCTTCCTGAAGTCGCTTTAATATATTTTAAAGCATTTCCATCCTATCTTCTTAGCTTGATGAAATGAAAAGCTTCATTAAAGCCTTTCTTTCTGGTTCGTGAGCCGCACCGATAAAATACAGTTCCAAAATATCTCCTCCGGCCAAGTGTGGATTATTGGCCCAAGTCTCAAAACCGCTTCCCCAATCCATTTCGGTAATTTTGAAATTTCTGGGAATCATGGTGACACGGTATAGATTGAAGCTAACGCTCCAAAAGTATACCATTCCCATTTCATTTGGATGACTTCCTGGTTTCATCCAAACTCGGGATACTTTCCCGAGATATCAACCATTGTTTTCTCTGGGGTTAATACCTTGTCTTGTAACTAGTTTCTCCCATTGCCGATATATACCGCATAGGAGAAATCTTATTTTCGCAGCTTTGAACCTTAGATTTGCCTGTCTGTGGCCTAAGATTCAACTCTCCCTCTTTTACCCCAGGTGGTCTTTGGGTTGACTTGAAGACTCGGGTTGTGACACCGGAGCTTCAACATTCGTTATTTGTACACCCTCGGGATGCATCACCGCAACACTTGTGATTATGGTACTTGAATCCATAACCTCCGGGTTAGAGCCCCGTACTCTCTCGGCCCTTTTTGCACCGTAGATGAGATGCGGCTGGAAGAGAGGCCCTTGCAGCGCTAAGAACAATTGTCCTTGAGCGAACCGGCATGCTCGTATTTGACTAGAAATGGATTTCTGGTCACCGCTGAAGTCGCCCAAAGAACTCGCGCATTGAGACATAACGTCCCAAAATCTCGTTCTAGACTCTCCAGGTTTTCCCGAGATGTCTTACTCGTTAAGGACCTCGCCAAAACGCGTCCTTCCATCTCGTGTCAAGAAATCGCAAGAATATTTTCATGAGATTTTATAATGACAATATCATAATCATAATATTGACATTCAGCTTGCCATCTAAGTAATCGAGCCTTTTCTCGTTTTTGATTCAATTTTGTTTTTCGAAAAAGCCTTGACACTTGAATTATCAATTTTTAAAGTAAACTTTTTAGCCAAGAAAAATAGAGGCCATTTTTTAAAAGCCTTTCTCATTGATCGCAAAGAATTCTTTCGTTAATATGCCACCGAAGTTGCTTCATCAAGGGTTGAATAAACCATCAAGATTCTGCATGGCACTTCCTCGTTTGGTGTGACTTTCGTAAGAACTGCCGCCCACCAATCATCACCGCATCCGTGTGTACGAACTGATTCGTCCTCGCCTTGGGAATCGCAAGTTTTGGAAGCTTTTTACAAACTTCTTTAAGTTGCTTAATTCTTCTTGATGTTCATCTTCCCATTTGAATCTTTGATCTTTTTTAAGCAATGGGCTAAACACCTTCCTCCGTAGTATGCCGATTGTTAATAAACATTCCAAAGAAAAATTAACAACTCCTTAAAAACTCAAGCCGCTTCTTGTCTTTTAGTGTATCCGAAATCCTCGTATTTTTTCCACAATATGATTCTCAGAGAATGATTCCGATTCATCGATTTCAATTCCGAGGAATTCAATGCCTTGTTGCGATTACGCCTTCTTTTCCGAAAGCACTAATCCTTCTTTTGTGACAAACATCCTCAAAATATTTCCAAATGTTTGAGATGCTCCTTCATGTTCTTTGATGCGATTAGAATGTCGCTGATATATACGAACATGAAATCAAATAATCTTTGAAAAGATTATCCATCTTTCTTTGATATATCCTCAAAGTGCGTTAGCCAATCCCATAGGCATCACGCTCCAAATATAGTGTCCCCGTGGTGTAGAGAAAGTCAGAACTTCTTACTTTCTTCCTCCATCTTAACTGGTAGAATCCGGACTTGCAATCGAACTTTGAGAATATCTTGGCACCTTTGATACAATTAACCGGATGTTCTCTCGCTTGGGATATAGTATCCGTCGAACTCCAAAATGTTATTAATTCCCTTGTAATTAATAACAAGTCTTCGCTTTCCTCTTTTGATTTCTCCATGGTTTCGACTAAGAATCCTGGACTCTTCGTATGGAGAAACTCCTGGTGAAATTAACTTAAGGTCAAGATGTTCCTTAAGTATCTTCTCGTGCATATCCTCACGATCCTCCCGGTTCATAAGGATTGGTTTGAATCTTACGAACTCGTACTCCTTTCCAGGTTTAACCTTTAAGGAAGCTTTAAGCTCGTTCTTATCCCACCAAGCCAAAGGATCTTCATTGTAATTCCTTTGGATCTTCTTCGATATCCTCGAGTGATATTTGTTCCTCTATGGTTACATCACTCTGATTCTCCATTAGACTCATCCATAATTCTCGCAATGGCTTCCTGAGTGACTCGTTCTTCTCCTTGTACTGAATGAATACAAGTTATTATCCCATATCTTCCGATCCTTCAATGGAACCAAATTGTCTATAGGATAATAAAGCTTCACCAAATTTCCTTCGATCCGCCATTTTTGGATTGCGAAGTTTGGCTTCATCACCACGCTTGCCGCGAAAATTAATGGGCATTTTTCTCGTAAAATGCTTCCCTAGATCTCGGACAATAATCTTATGATCACATAAGGTTGTGAAAATAAGTCTTCTTGTCTCGTTTTCTTGTGTAAATCGCTTGAATGTTTGCAGAAATTGTTTCCTCAAAAAATATCTCGCACTGTATCATGGAAATAGATTGGTGGCGTTTTCACTTTGTACCATACGGGTACCGCCGCGCCTCCGATCATGATTTCTCGCTTGCTTAATTCCCCGTTAAGGATAAGAATCCTTTTAGAAATCTCTTCCGCAATAGCTGGTAAATCTTCTCCAATTTCTTTAGGAAAACATCCGGCTTTGCAAGACATATTCCTACTGAATCAATATAGGCGGCGAAATACTCGCCTTGATTCACATATAACATTCCGATAGAAATGTATATGGAGAATGGACTAGTGGTCATCTCGATTCTCATATCTTTTATTAGCCACTGTGAACTCCATTCCGTCTTGTAATATTTCCCAAGGTTTATGTTCCTCAAGAAATTCAATTCCCAAGATTAATTGTTCCGGGATTTTTCCCCGCAACTCCCGTGATAGTAAGCTCAATTTCTCCTATCTTCGGGCTTCCTTGATACCTTCCAATGATTGGTTGTTGGAGATAATATAAAACATCACAAGGAAAAATGTTATCCTTTTGAGTGATGTCGAATATTACTTCAACCTCTCGCCATCCTTCTCGACATTTCATTTCTCCGCTTTTTTAAATACATCGGGATGCTTAATCGCATTTGGTCTCCTTTCTTCCCAACGTACGCTACTTGTCATTCTCATGTTGGAAAGACATCCTTCCTCGGCTCAACTCGAGACTCCGACTTTTGTTGAAGATCAAGTTGATCTTGAATTATCATATCAATCTCCTTAATAGTTGGAGATTCAATGATTTCTCGTAACACCACCCTGGCAAAGTCCTCAAAGATTCTTGGGACTTCAATAAATTCCTTTCTCAAGAATACTTGAATGATGGGTATTCGAGAGAGCATAGGAAATCTTGTATGTGATCGAGTAAGGCCTGTTTCCTTCTTTCATCAAATCGACTCTTTTGAAATCTTGATGAAGGGTTAGACTCTCATCAAGTCTCGATCTCCCAAATTGTATGCAATTCTAGGATAGACATTAAATGCTAATTTCCCCGCATACAAATTTCCTCAGAATCCGCTCCAAGGCATGAATCCTGAGATTTGAGATTCGCTTGTCAAAAATAGCCGATTGAGTGGCGAATCTATTCCTTCCTTGAATGTTGCCTTAATAATGACTCTTATGGCTCCAATGTGAATCCATGAGAGTGTATTTGCAACTTCTCTTTTAACTCGCTTTTGATCTCCTGTATTTCTTTAATAGGGACCAACCGCATCTCGATAAGGTTACCGTAAACTCCATCGGAATGGCTAATTCTCCTTGTTACCCCGTGGATAATTTGGTGTCTTCTTATTCGAAACCCAATCTTATCCAATGCTTTTTCCATAGCTCCGATTGTAAATCCATCATAGACTTGAAGCTTTGGATCTTCCTTCATGATCCTCATAAGAGTTTTTATGAGAAACCGTCGTATGAGAGAGGAATCCCGACATATCCTCCCCGATCGTTTTCTTTGAAGAATTTCTTCTTCACTCGATTCTCGAGCCGAGTCACTTCCATCGTCCGAATAGATCTCTTCTTCATAGATGCTTTCATCCGAGGGAATATCCTCAAATTGATACACCGTATTAAATCCACGATAATAGACAAACTTCTTCGATTTCTCGGTGTGGCCTCGAACTGCGACTCGCTCGTTTTTGATTGTCCGGGCAATCCGCAGAGATATGCCCTCTTGCTCCGCATGTCCAAAGAATTACAGTCTTTGAAACTTTCATTAGCTCTAGTATGAGCACGCCCGAAAGTTCTTCTTCCTGGATCTCTGCGGTACTTGCTTGATTAGAACCTCGATGATGAGGCTCTACTCCCCGCTTGCACCGGGTCTTTGCCCCGATTTATAACTTCGGGCTTTTGTTTTGACCAAAACCTTTCTAGGTCTCCATGAAGACCTACTTTTTTGTTGTTTCTTTCTTTCGCGGTATGGATGGCTTCTCTCCTTCTTCTTCTTGTGTGCCGCCTTGTTTGACCTCCCACAACTGTGGGATATCATTATCCACGCAACATGTAGAACGCTTTGTTAATTCCTCTTAATCTCTTGTAATTTACGTGCGAGCGCTTGATAGCACCATTCGGATAACTTGCCTTTAGGAAAGACATTTTTCTCGCCACGCTTTCTACTTTGACTCCACCCTTGTATTCCCGATAAGCATTTCTCTCCGGGGACTTGGAATTTTGGCAAAGAATAGTCAGTGTGCCTTCCTTTTCCTCAATCTTGATTTCCACTGTATTCGGTGAACAACTTGATATATTCGTCAATATGACAAATATCCAAATTCAAGGCTATAGAGGGCTTGTTTATATTTCTTTCTTTTTTTCATCCTCTAATCCCTCGAAATAACCCGTGCGATGAATTGGATTTTGAATAGTTTTGCCATACCATCGACAATTCCTTTAAGTGATTCCCCGATGTGACCGAACTTTTCGCATGTAGATCGGTCATATCCTGAGCAATCTTCACCGATCCTTCAAGACTCATTTCAAGGAGTAAAATGAATGAATCCTTTGTAAGATCGAGGGTTCTCACTGAAATTCTCATAGTGAAGCCCATTCATCAATGAGAACTTCTCTTTTTTAAAATGCGGGATGTCCAGATTTAACATCAACCCATACGGATGTATTGGGTCGAGTGCGATCTTCCATAAGGCGTCGATATACATTCGGCCTTCCGGTAGGTTGTCTAGTTCCTGCAAGAGGGTTTCGACCTCCGCCCCGACAGTGGATCACTCCCAGATCGTAAAATCCCCAAAGATATGGCATCCTCTCGTCCCGAGCTCCATGATGTGAACCCGTATTTCTTCGACGTTAGGATTAATCGGTGGCGGTGGTGGAGGAATTGGTCTACCTTGTGGGTCATAGGTAACCAAAGCCGATTCTCACCGCGTTCATCTTTAAATCTACAATACCTAATCCTGCGAAGGATTACGCAAGGTCATGTAGATCTTTAAGATTCATCTTTTCAATATCCATCTTTTTTAATTTTTGATGGATTTTCCTTTGATGAGAGCAATGAGTTTCTCCTCATCTGTCATCTTTCGTATAACTTCGGTTGGTTTCTTTTTGGTGTAAATAAGGTACCGGCCCCAAAATCAATACGTTTCCTTCCTCCGGATGAACTTGGCCTGTCCTCCGGTTCTTCGACTTGTTTCAATATCATGAAGGATTTCAAGAGTTTCCTTCGATATTTCACCATCGTCTCCATCCTGTTCGATCTCGATGAACTTGTCTTGGTAGATGAATATGGCGATTGCCATAATTCTCGCACCGCCTCTTACGATTTCTCTAAGATCTTCGGAGATCTTAGATTTGTCTGGGAAGTATCTCGTTCCACTCTGTACTCCATCGAATCATTGTTCTCGATGGGAATTTTCATGAACCGTTTCTTGGAGGTTCATCAAGTGAACATATAGTGGTCCGTTAAGCATCCGAATCGCTTATAATATTCTTTCTCGCATTTTGCATTGCCTTAAGGTTTCCCCGTCGGCTCGCGCTTGTTCCTTTTCTTCATGTTGGTATTCCCGATATGAAACCTCGCCAAGTGTTCTTGTGGCATACATCGTCAATATTTGACGATATGTCTGTAAGGGTACATCTCGGACATCGGTCCGGATCCATATACTCGGAGTAAATTCTCCTCACCAATTGTTAATTACATAAACATAATAAATTTAACTAAAAGTTCTTAATAAACCTGTGCTCGATACCATTTTCGAGGATCGCAAGACCTTTGGGAGTATTCAAAGAAAATGCAATGAAATTTATCGTTCGAGGTTGCAATGTGTAACAACTTTAAAGTTTAGAGTGTAAACTACAAACCATCTTTCCCGAAACCAGGGGTAAAACCGAATTTTATGCAAAGTGTAAAATTTTGTGAAGTTTAGGTTGCAATTAGTAACTTTTCAAAGTTCGGGTTGCAAAGTGTAAAAACCCGTATAGTTTGGGTTGATTAAAAACGTTATCCCTTAATCCATTGTTGATCCTCGTTAATCTATGAATTTCTTATAGTGGCAACAACAAGTTAGATAAATAACTAAACTTAACAAATAATTGATTAAAAGATTAAATGAAACATCGAATATTGAAAAGTATAGATAAGGTCAAACCAAAACGTCTAGTGGAAGGAGCAATGGGCTAAGGACTGTATAATAATTGAGAATTATCATAATGAAAATAATTAATAAATCTATGTTAAAAGATTGTTAAATAAAAATAATAATCCATTTAAAGACAATCATGCATTATAATCAACACCATTATCAAGGTCTAGGTCACTAGAATTACCATGAGTCTGATATTCTGAATCCACTTAATTGTTATGATATACTCCGTCCTATTCACAATAAGTGTTCTTTTGGCATATAAATTTTTTTTTTCCAAAAAGAATGTTTTTATCACATTTTCAAGACTAGTAAGAAAGATGTTTCCCAAATTACCCTTAGATTTATTATTTTCCAACTAACATTAATGCTTAAATTTGTTTGTTCCAAAGTAGCATTTATGATTAATTTAGGGTATAATTGGTATTTAGCATAATTCTTAATATGTGTGTTTTTTCCTAAAAAGACACTTATTTTGAATAGTAAGGAGTATTATAAATCTAGTGTACTCCCCCTCCCAGAGTCATGTTTTGTTCGACTAGAATCCTCGAATTGGATATTTGGGCAAATACATTGTGTTTTGTAAATGTATATCACTTTTGGCATTTCAAGAAACACAAAAATTTAAAAACTAATCTTAGAAACATGAGAAGTTATTGAACCTTAATTCAAGTTAATTACCCTTGGAAAATACGAAAAATTAAAAATGGAACTCCTAAAATATGAAAAGTTTGCATTTTTTTTAGGTATTTTTAGGTTCCATCTCACTGTCTCATACAAATATGAGGGAAGATAATATTGGAGTACAATGGGGGAAACTTGGGGAGGGGACACACGCACTCGTACGAGATCGAACTTAGGTCATTCACCCTTACAACATATGTTTCAACCACTGGATGACAAGATTGATCCCATAAACTATAAGTTAGTTTTTTTTTTCTTTAAAAAAAGGAAAATATGCGATAGAAATGTAAAATGATGCCATGGCCCATTGGCCTAGAAATATATACAATAGTGCAAACTGCCAAACTGGGTAAGAAATAAAAGCCCAATTACCCACTTGCCTTGTCGGGTCGAATTCCCCCCAACCACAAGATTTGATCCCCAATTCACAACAGAAAATTAGGGTTAGGGTTAGTGTGAGGATTTGATTCTAATCTAATCTCATATCAATCTCCATAGATATAGATATAGATATACTCACTCAACCATGTCGATGGATTCCCCACTGCAAAAATTACCTTCGCCAACACGAATGCTCCGAATGCTTTGTATTCCTTGTGTTTCGATTGAGTCCGAGGATACTTTCAGTATATACATGGTAGATTTATCTTCTCCATCCAGCTCTGTTGATGATGGATTCATCCCTTTGGCTCCTATTCTTCGATTTGATGATGAGTGTTTTAATGCCTACAATATGTGTGTTTTAGGATCGACAGTTTATATGTTTCAGACTGAAACAGGTCCAAGTGAGGTATGTGATGGCATTAATCCTGAGGCTAAGTCAGTGGCGACAATTGATTTATCAGATTATTTAACCAAGTCCAATGTTAAATTGGAGAAACATATGTTAAGCTACACCCCTCCCATGCTGCACCCCAAAAAAGCTCCTATTTCCACTCCAACCCCTGATGGTAGAGTTCTTGTTTTTTCATCTGTAATTCTGTTTGATCCTTTTGATGAAACTGGTGCTCAAATCGATTTTGAGTTGTACGATCCCCACACTAGATTATGGCGGCAGCTTCCTGGAATACACGACAAGTGGGACAAGGGTCGTAAGCGTTCTTCTCCTTTTTTCGTCGAAGCATTTGCTTTCCTCAATGATTGTACCCTGTTCGTCAAAACTGAGTTTGGAATGTTTACTCTTGATTTCGGATCCCCCAACAATGGAGGTTGGCTAGAACAATATAACCTTGCTGGGGCTAGGGAACTTCCTGGTAATCCTGATCATTTTTCAGTGATTGAGGGTGAGTTGTGTTTCGGTGCTTTCTGCGCTTTCGATATTAAAACCCCAGCGGGTCTCTCTGTTTGTTGTTCCTTTCCACGAACACCATTTACTTCTTTCAAGTATAAAAGGCATTTCTCTTGTGGTATCACTTTTACTGATGGTGGTGATGGAGAAAGCAATTTCTGTCGTCTACATGCATCTCTAGATGAAGAGACCTTGTATCCTCACATGACTATAGATGTATACCACTATGACCTTGCCAAATACAGAGAGGATAAGCAGAAATCGGGAGGCTCGGCAATACTGCACAACCCTTGTCAAGTCTTTTAAATTTATCCTATACGCCTACAAATGCTCAAGTTTCATCCCTCTGGATTTGTTTCCTGTTTCAGCAGAAACCTATTGAAATTGTGCAGCCATCCCCCCAATGGATAGGTGTATTTCAGCAGGCACGGATCTAACTTCTGCATATCAAGTTTGGTTGCTTGCTTCCATCCCTCTTTTTGTATTCGGGGAAGGTGTATTGTTGTTGGCACCGATACTTGGGTAATTAGGTTGTTTGCAGCCATCCCCTTTTGCATTTGGGATAGAAGGTAGTCTTCAGGATATTAGCATCTTGTTTTTCTTATATTTTTTGTCATGGCAGATTTTTGCTCCATATTATCATGTACAAGACATGCTTTATTAAGTTATCTACTGTTAAGATTCATAAATAATATATATGCTTGAGTTTAGGTTATGTTGACCTCATTTTTCTTGCATTCTTATTGTTTAAAGACAAGTATAATATGTTGGATACCTTTGAGTTCTTGCACAGGAAGGAAAAGATCAATGGTTGTTAGCTATTTTATCTACAGGTTCATGGTTGTTTTTGTGTTTAATGTATATGTTTTAGTTTGACATTCAAAAGGGTTTTTTTCCTGCTTTCATAGTATGTGGGGTATCATGTTTCTCATTCACTTTGTAGCAATGATGACCATATGCCATAGTCCTTGAAAGCAAGGGGCATGAAAACAATCGTTATTTTTTATGGCTGCTCATCGAACTGGAATGTGGTGGAATTGAATCCCATCCTGCAGATGTTTAATTCATGACGTCACAAAATAATTGCTACACTGAAGTGGAGACCATCGTACTCTTAGGCTGGCTGAAAATATATGTGTGAATCTTATATTATCGATGATGGAATCTTTTTATGTGAAGAGGAATGGGAATGTTAAAGACAACATTTATTCATCTTACTGTAAATTGAATCGGCATGCGAGGTTGCCACTTATTTTAGTCTTGTTGATGCACTTGTTCTGGGTCCAACTGAAGTTGCAGAAACCATGAGCTGGATAATGGTAACTACTCTTGCCATCATTCTTGAAATTAGTAAGAATGCAGAGGTTGAACTCTGTCACCAATCAACATGCATGGTCACAGAAGATTCTCTGCCATTTCCCTGCGATTTTGCCTAATGGGGTTGGCCAATAAACATGCATGGTCACAGAACGGTGTGACTAATGGTTCCTAGTCACTTGTCGAACGGTGTATCCAATGGTTGCATATAAATTTTTTCATCTTTGTTCACACTTATCATTTTCATTGCATTCTTCCCTTTTTTTTAGGGGGTGAACCACGAGTGGTCTATCCATTAATTGTAGCATGGGACATCGACATTCGCATGAGCCTGGTATCTAACAAAGCTGAGTTCACCCAAAAGTCTCTATGACTTGCTCTCATTAGGTACAACTACTTCACCACCCTGTGTATGATCCATGCAGGAACCACATTGACCTACTTGCATGACAAAGAACTCCTGCAATGTATAAAAGTATATCTGTCGTTTTCGACAACATTACTGACAGGCGACAATGATGCTGATGGATATTTATTTTCTATTCTTGAGTTCCAAGACAGATTACATTGATGACTTATACAGTAATTCTAATACGTGTTCTGAAAATCTGATCTAGTGCTCTGGTGGGTAGGAAATTTAAGTGTGAACGAAATTGGATCTTTGGTGACTTGAACCTACTCACGCAGTTTATCCTCCTCAGAATTCTGCAGCATGTTATGTATTCTCATCTAATGGTTGCAAGGCATTACAAACTTGGCTTCCTCCTGGGCCTGCCAGAGAACTAACCGATGATGAAATTGCTTCTCGTGTTGTAATTAGAGATATACTGAAAACGCCTCCTACTATGTCAATGTATCCCAAAATTGCCTTCTTGTTTCTGACACCAGGTGCTTTGCCATTTGAGAAACTATGGGATAAATTTTTCCAGGTACTTCATTTTTCTTAAATGCTGAAATTACAGTACATATCGTTTGTTGCTTTTTCAAGATTGACACAATTAACTTTTGCACAAATAGAGGGCCTTCTTCTATTTCTGTCAAGAGATAGAGTTTCTGGTGGAAGCAATTACAAACTCATGAGTATGACAGCCTTGTTTGGGGTGCATTTGGAGGCTATCATATCAATAATTATAACAACTAACCTGTTTAGAATACATATTGGTCAGAATTAAATTACTGACAGCAGCATAACATAGCACAAGTTTTTCAGAAATTGATGCAGAATAATATGCTTTTATGTGCTTATATATAAAATCATTTGATCTATGTTCTGCAGTTATACTGGGTGGAAGCATGTCACAGGCAAGTCATTAAGAGGGGAAGCATGTATTTTTGGTGTTTGTAAAATGTAACAGGCCAACAGATGTTTGTTATAGCTAGTTGAGAAATTCTAGCTGATGGCTCGTGTGTTATGAACAAATTGCATGGATCACCAAAAACTGTGAACTGATTGTGTAGTGCAGGGTGAAAGTGGGTTGGAGCTTCACGGAGGTGTTTCGGAGCTGAGTAGACGATGGGTTGCGGCAGTAGATTTGGGAGAGGGAGAGGCATTTTTTTCTATTTTTTTATTTTTCTCTCGTTTTTTAGCTATAGTTGTTTTCTTATTTTGTTTGTATTTTATTTTCCCGGTTGATTTGCGAAACTCTTAGGCGGATCAGTTTTTTCTGTTCTGCAGTATGTAGTGGTTGCTCGTGCCCGGTTTCAGTTTTTTTAGTGTGTTACAGTCTCCATTAAGGAGTGCTGAAGTCTCCCGGCGTGGAGTGTTTTTAGTTTGGGGTGGGTAGTTTTTTTTAGTCCATGTGAATCTGAATTGGTCTTACCAATTCCCCGCTTGGCTCTTAGTTAGTTTTGTCGGCTCTTAGCCCGTTGGCTATATTGTAGTTGTAATTTGAGTTTTTGAGTTGTTATAATAAAATACTATCGTTCGACAAAAAAAAAAAAATTGTGTAGTGCACAAAAGTGTTATCTCCTGCAGAAGCCTATCAAACTTTTTAGCTGTTATGTCATAGCTTACTCTATTAAAATCTTATATTTATTTCAAATGGACTGTTGATATAACTTTGACCAGATAACGATTTTCATTCCTTTCAAAAAAAAGATAACGCTTTTCATTTTTTAAATAGTTATGCATCACTAAAAGTCGCTTGTTTAGATTTGGTGTTTTGTTTTTACTTTTGGTGTGCACTGGAATCTGGATCCTTTTATTTAGAAATCAAGCTTATGGCCGGTTGATTTGTCATTAGTGCGGGGATAATTACAAAAATAACCCTGATGTTTGGGTTGATTACGAAAAAACCAGACATGTTTCAAAATTACAAAAAACCCCTTCAGGTTTCGTTTTGTCTTAAATTTAAGGGGGGTAACTGTAATATTTTTGCAAATGTCAGGGTTTTTTTGTAATTAGCCCAAACCTTAGGGTGTTTTTGTAATTATCCCCTAGTGCGGATCAGAGTCTAGATTAGGTAATGTAGATCAATATTCACACATTTCAGTTCATATTCTACTGTTCTGCCTTGTTATTGATAGTACTTTATTGGTATATAATTATGCAATAGCTAAAGGACCTTTAAGCTGATAACTCATTAAACATAATTTACCATTGGGAATTTTTAATCCTTACAAAACTATATGTTTATGAATGGTTGAAAGCTAAAGAACCTATGAGCTTGTTGAACATAATACCTTTTGAAACTTTTTGAATCTTTTTTTTTTTTTTTTGATCGGTAAAACTTTTGAATCTTTATATGTATTATAGATTGTTGAAGTTTCCAATTTTGTTCTACATTTCTACTACAAGTCCATGAGAATAATTTCATGTCCTTATTACTGAATATGAATTACAACTCCTTTTGAAAGAATTTTCTTTATTGCAAGAATGTGGTGACACAGCCTCTGAAAGTGGTTGTGAAATTTGTTTCTTTTCTTCTTGAGTTTCCTATACCGAATAATTACAAAAACTACCCGAGGTTTGGGTTAATTAAAGAAGAACCCAAAGATGTTTGGAAATTACAATAGGACCCGTGAGGTTTGATTTTGTGTTAAATGTAAGGGAGAAATTGCAATATTTTCACAAATATAAGGGGGTGTTTGAAATATTTTTCTCATGAAAAGTGTAAAGTGTAGACATAATCAAACCTCTAGTGGGTTTTTGTGATTTTCAAAAACTTCTGGGTTTTTTTGTTATTAGCTCGAATCTTGAGGGTAGTTTTTGTAATTATCCCTTTACCGGTTAATAAAGTCTTTACTAATGTAACCCTCCACTTTACCAGGAATGGACATGTTGTGATTTACCCTTTCTCTTCTTCAATAAGTTAAAGGAGTAGAGTGGAGAGAATCGAAGAAATTGAAAGGAAGATTCGAACCCTAATCTACACTCTTTGCAAAGGGTGGCCGATATCACTTGAGCTACACGGCTTTGTGGTCTATGGTGTAATTTACTTTGTTATGACAGTTTTTTACTAGTAATTAGTTGGACATATCCTTGTAATTTGTTTAAATTTTGAGGATTATTGACTCAGCTATTGTCATTCAAGACAAACATTCCTATTTATACAATTTGATTACATTTGCATGCTTAACGTTTAGATGTTTTGTATTTGTAGCACATTAGTCAATTATGATTAATATCACTGTTCTAAAAAGCGACACAAAAAATCGTTAGGCGCTTGACAAATGTTAGATGATGGCTCAAAAGCTACCTTTAAAACCGTAGGCATGTGCACCTATCGTTTTATAGTATAGATTATTGAGTACCGAGTGTCATTCCCACGAGGATTGTAAGTACTAATAATTACCGTGTTTTTGTTATTTAATCTAACAATTTTCGAGTTTTTGTTTGATGAAAAATGAAAACAAATTATAAATTGTAAAAATGAAGGAAGATTTGTAAAATAAGAAATCAAGAGATAGAAATGTGTTTGAATGTAAATCCTCTATAATGTTTTTGTGATTTGACAAGTTAAAAATACAACCGTAAGCCCTTAAGCAAAAACCAACCTTTTTAATAAAATCTCATGTCTTGTGGACCGTACGTAGAAATTCTCAATTTAAGTTAAACCCTTTCTCAAGGCGAAAAACTTCTAATCTCAAGTTGATTAACCAAATCTCTTTCTAGTTAAAACCCCCAAGACAACATTATAACGATTTGTGAATTCCCATATTAGGTTTGACCCTAATCCGGAAGATTTATGTCGTCCCATATCTAGGATTGCATGCAACTCTTTTCACTTATATAGGTTCTATTTCACCATGAATCTCTCGATTTCCCGGATGAAAAATAAACTTCAAATCAATATTGCGCATATATCAATTCGAATGAACGAAGCATAATATAAGTGAATCACACAAAATATGAAGATTTTATTAAAAACATACACACCTTAATCACAAATCCATTCTAGAGTTCATTACATTCAAACACTAGGAGTTTAGCTACACATGATTTTGACCAAAGAATAAATTACACAAGAAGATTTAAGTATTGTAGACATGGTGTACTTATCTTTCTCAAAATCTCAATTGACTTCTTTCTTGATTGATGATGTTGCTCCAAGCCTTCTTCTCCAATATTGCCACAAGCTTTCTTCTTCAAGACCCCTTGATCCCAATTTTACTTAATGAAATGAATACAATGAATATTTCCCGAGTATCTAATGAATGAATCTCCCAACTTCAACCCTTGGCTTTTATAGGCAACCAATACATTGATAGTACTTCTTTTTGTTAAACAATTGCCTCCATTTTCATTGTTGGTTGGTGAATTCTTGTACTCAATTGATGATTGAGGGAATATGGGGACATGTTGCAGACAAAATTGGGTGTTAAAGGTGTATAAAAGTGGTCAAAAAGCTTGGTAGGTGAGTTTTCCATAATTTCCACATGGAAAAGTTGCGAAAAAGTGTCCGGACACGCCCGTGTCGCCCCACGGCCGGGCGTCTTTGTTTTTATCACACAGGAATCGGGAGACATGGCCGTGCTTCCCAACACGGCCAGGCCGTGTCTCTCGACACGGCCGTGTTGGGAACACGACCTGGCCGTGTCGGAGAGGCTGTTTTGTGCGAAAAATCGAGTTTTAGCTCCCGTGAACACGGCCGTGTTGCCCGACACCCCCCGCCCGTATTGGACCAAAAAGGCCCCGAAATGACGCGTTTGGCTTGGAATTTCGAGCGTTTGCTCAAGCAAAACATTATATCAAAAAGAGGGATTCAATAAATCACAACATACAAAGATGAATTTTTTTTTTTCAACATATTGAACATAAGTAGTCAAGTTCTTGGCCTTCTCAACCCGAATTAACCATTAAGTAAAAACATAGTTTTGTAAAACGATCGATTGTCAAGAAAGATCAGAATCGGCGGCATTATTCGACTTGAAATCATCACTCCACAAATCTTTTGATAGTTATGAACAACTTCAATTAAATAACGCCATGAAAATACAAGAATTCAATAGATCATTGTAGTTAGCTTACTAGTCATATAACCAAGCTTCTTGAACTTTATTGGAATGAGAAGTCAATGAGTATTCATTCTCCTCTCTTTTTTTCGTTCTTTTTTTTTTTTTTTTTTTTTGGGACCTTTCGAGACATGCTTCCACTAGGTTTATATTTTGAATTTCATTCAAACACTCCTGGGTGGTTTCACATACTCATATTCGTGTCGCCGTTTTACGTAAAAGACAAACATGGGGCTCATGAATGCTCCTAGTTACTAAGCAACAACAAATAGAGGAGTATAACCTCGATTGGTCCGTTTTTTTCTTTGTTTTTTTTTATTATTATTTTTTCTCTTTTTTTTTCCACAAGCTTGGTTTAACAACTAGTTAACCACTACTAAATCATGAGTTCTCGGAAGTTCATAGCACTAAGTATCGTCGTATATGCCTTAACACATCAAGTATTTATGGTGTTGGAAATCTCGTCAAAATTTAGCCCGCATCCACGTCAATCTATCCTAGACAATCAATTGCTTCACACTGAAAACACAAATTAACAAGTTAATATAGGTATGATTGGGCCAAGTTATTGACTAGCAAACATTTAATTTATTAAAAAAATCACATCTTTTGAAAACAAACACACAAGCATTCCGAAAATGTTATTGTACCCACCTCCAACTTTATGATTCACATTGTCCTCAATGTGAAAGAAAGAAATGGACAAACACACACAACACACTCAAAAAAAAAAAAAAAAACAAAGAAACTAGAATGATATAAAAGAAGTAGAAAAAGAAAAATACGACCTTACTACAATAGTGGAATCGGTGTTGAGCGATCATTGGGTTGTTTTGGTACGGGACCTTCAACGGCATCTTCATACCTAATCAAAGTTAAGCAACACACAACTCGAATACCGTGAAATCTCAAATATTCCCAATTAGGACAACCAAGAAGATGTTCAAAAGTTTTTTTTTTTTATTTGAAAATGACTCTAAGGACTTGTGATTATTTTGAAAGAAAATAAAATAAAAAAAAAAAATGAATGAAAACAATTGCACACAAACATCGGGTTGCCTCCCAGGTAGCGCTTCTTTAACGTCAGTATAGCTGGACCATTTCACCTAAATGTGAAGATTTAATCGGGGCGGAGCCTTGAACTTATGAAAAATTTTATCTCTTTGAACAACATCGCCACCGTGTCGATTTTCGAACAATTGACCTTCATGGTCCTATTTTTCTCGCATGTTATTCTCAAAATGGGATTTATCTGTGGAAACTTTTGCACATTGAACATCACATACTTTCAAGGATTTATTAGAAGACATATCGAGCAAAGAATCATTTATCCTTGTCTCAATCAAGTTTATAGGAAAACAAGTATCATTTATAGGATTTCTCAAAGGAATTTTAAAGATAACTTGTTCACCCCTACTCTCAAAGTAAGCTTTCCATCATGCACATCAATGAGAGATTTAGCGGTAGCCAAAAAGGGACGCCCTAGAATTAAGGGAACTTATATCATCATGCATGTCAAGAATAATAAAATCAATCGGGAATATGAATTTATCAATCTTAACTAGCACATCTTTAACAATACCTCTAGGATGTTTAATTGATTTATCGGCTAATTGAATGTCCATCCTAATAGGTTTAAGTTCACTTAATTCCGCATGCTTGAATGTTTCATAAGACATCACGTTGATACTAGCTCCCAAGTCGGCTAGTGCCCTATCAACAGTAAACCATCAATTGTGCAAGGATAATAAAACTTCCGGATCATTAAATTTTTGTGGTAGTTCATTGGAAGGACATTTATCATTCAATTGCACATTTGATAATTTGTTGAGCTTATTTTCACTAGGAATGATGTCATTAAGATCCTTAACATGCTTTGAATGAGGGTCAACAAATGGAATATTGGCATGTAATTGTTTGAAAGAATTAAGGTACTTACCAAATTTGTCCTCCCTTCTATCTTCTTCTTGTTAGTTAGACTCCGAAGGGATCTTGGGCTTGTATTCGCAATCTCTTTTTCATGAGCTTTTATTTGGGCATGTCATCCTCCACGTATTTACGCATGGCGGCATTGGCATAATCATGCTCATGTGGAAAACGATGGTGATTGCCTTTACGTGCTCCCCCTGGTTTGGCTCGGTATTACCTGGCAAACTACCTTGTGGCCTTTCGTAAATCATCTTCGCAATCGCCTATTTGATTTTCCAGTTATGGATAGATGCCTCTTGATTTCTCAAGGATGTTTCCACCGCTTTGAATCGGGTATCATGTTGATTGCACAAACTTTGTTATAAGATCTTCCAAGTTAGGCTTACCTTGATTTGGTGAAATCCGGAGACGTGTGTAGATCAAGATTGGGATTAGGTCGTGGTTGGCCTTGGTTTCCCAACCAAAATTAGGATGTTGTCTCCACCCAAGATTATATGTGTTCTTTGTAAGGATTACTTGGGTAATTTCGCCTTGATTCACAACGTAATTAGCCTGTTGACTTGAGGTATTGTGTGTGGGCGATCCCGATGATTATGCAATCCTCCGCAAGTTTCACAAGATAAAACATGCGGCGGTGGTGGTTTAGGAGCCGCGCTAGATCGTCGATCTTTTGAGTCAAAGCTTGACATGTGCAAATAGTGTAACCACCGCATTTGCATTATAAACACCCACCGTTCATAGGTTTACCTCGTGCGGATTGCCATTGATAGCCATTCATGGCCATTCCCTCTATCGGATCTTGGGGCGAACTAGTGTTTTATTGTTCAAAGTTCCCCACGCCGCATCAATCATTTGCCTTGTTGACGAGTAGCCCATTGTAAAATGTTTGGACTTGCATCCAAATAGGAAGACCATGATGTGGGCATTTCCGCAACAATTCTTTGAATCTCTCCCAAGTGTCGTACAAGGTCTCGTCATCTTCTTGAGTGAATGAAGAGATTTCATTCCTCAATCGTGCGCTTTTGGCGGTGGAAAATATTTCAAAAGGAACTTTTCGCCATGATGTTCCACGTTGTGATCGTTCCTTTGGCAAAGTATTTAGCCATTGTTTAGCCCGTCCCCAAAGAGTAAATGGGAATAGGCGTAAGCGGATGGCATCATCGAGACCCCATTGATTTTGAATGTATCGCAAATTTCGAGGAAATTTGCGATATGATTATTCGGATCTTAAATGCTGGTAGGCAGTCGAATTGAACGAATTGTTGCACCATTTGAATGACATTAGGTTTGATTTCAAAATTATTGGCGGCAACAAATGCGGCCTTACGATGCTAGATGACGTGCCGTCCATGGATGGTTTGGCATAGTCATACATAGTTCTTTGTTCATCCTCCATGACGAAATCTTTACTTTCGTTAGTATCCTCTTAAGTGGGTCTGTGTTAGTACTTTCCTCTGTGTTGCTACCGGCAGTGTCACACTTCCAAATTCGGCGACGAGTAGGCGTACACTGCGGTAAACAAAGAGGATAAGTATAAACCAAGACTTACAAAGATAGATAAAAAGAAAGATAATGGTAAAAAAATAAAAAAAATGATTAAATTAACAAAAATAAAGCGTTCTTAATATTACAATCCCCGAACGGCGCCAAAACTTGATGGCTCAAAAGCTACCTTTAAAACCGTAGGCAAGTGCACCTATCGTTTTATAGTATAGATTATTGAGTACCGAAAGTGTCATTCCCACGAGGATTGTAAGTACTAATAATTACCGTCTTTTTGTTATTTAATCTAACAATTTTCGAGTTTTTGTTTGATGAAAAATGAAAACAAATTATAAATTGTAAAAATGAAGGAAGATTTGTAAAATAAAAATCAAGAGATAGAAATGTGTTTGAATGTAAATCCTCTAGAATGTTTTTGTGATTTGACAAGTTAAAAATACAACCGTAAGCCCTTAAGCAAAAACCAACCTCTTTTAATAAAATCTCATGTCTTGTGGACCGTAGAAATTCTCAATTTAAGTTAAACCCTTTCTCAAGGCGAAAAACTTCTAATCTCAAGTTGATTAATCAAATCTCTTTCTAGTTAAAACCCCAAGACAAAGATTATAACGATTTGTGAATTCCCATATTAGGTTTGACCCTAATCCGTAAGATTTATGTCGTCTTATATCTAGGATTGCATGCAACTCTTTTCACTTATATAGGTTCTATTTCACCATGAATCTCTCGATTTCCCGGATGAAAAATAAACTTCAAATCAATATTGCGCATATATCAATTCGAATGAACGGAGCATAATATAAGTGAATCACACAAAATATGAAGATTTTATTAGAAACATACACACCTTAATCACAAATCCATTCTAGAGTTCATTACATTCAAACACTATGAGTTTAGCTACACATGATTTTGACCAAAGAATAAATTACACAAGAAGATTTAAGTATTGTAGACATGGTGTACTTATCTTTCTCAAAATCTCAATTGACTTTTTTCTTGATTGATGATGTTGCTCCAAGCCTTCTTCTCCAATATTGCCACAAGCTTTCTCCTTCAAGACCCCTTGATCCCAATTTTACTTAATGGAATGAATACAATGAATATTTCCCGAGTATCTAATGAATGAATCTCCCAACTTCAACCCTTGGCTTTTATAGGCAACCAATACATTGATAGTACTTCTTTTGTTAAACAATTGCCTCCATTTTCATTGTTGGTTGGTGAATTCTTGTACTCAATTGATGATTGAGGAATATGGGGACATGTTGCGGAAAATTGGGTGTTAAAGGTGTATAAAAGTGGTCAAAAAGCTTGGTAGGTGAGTTTTCCATAATTTCCACATGGAAAAGTTGCGAGAAAAGTGCCGGACACGCCCGTGTCACCCGAACGGTCGGGCCATGCTTTGTTTTATCACACAGGGAATCGAGGAGACATGGCCGTGCTTCCCAACACGGCCAGGCCGTGTCTCTGACACGGCCGTGTTGGGAACACGGCCTGGCCGTGTCGGAGAGGCGCTTTTGTGCGAAAAAATCGAGTTTTTAGCTCCGTGAACACGGCCTTGTTGCCCGACACCCCCCGCCCGTGTTGGACCAAAAAGGCCCGAAATGACGCGTTTGGCTTGGAATTTCGAGCGTTTTTGCATCCTTAAACTCCCGGTATGTTTTGACATGAATCCATGGTCCAAAATTCACCAAAATTAGCCCCGAATGGTCAATCTACATCAATAAAAGCACCTCGGAGTAATATGAACTATGTACAATCAAAAATTTACAAAACTAACAATAAAGTAACTCGAATTCTACTCAAATATACACATAAAACGTGCATAAAAAGACCCTTATCATTAGACTAAGGCCTAATACCTAGACATAGTCTAGGCGGGGTTAGGCGGGACATGAGCGAGGATTAGGCAATACCTAATCGGAAGAATAATGTAGGCATATATGGAGAGCCTAGCGCCTAGACGATGACTAATCGGGGTTAGGCGAAGATTTTTAAAACAATAATTTATATAGTGATGATTGAAAAAAAGAAAAAAAAAAAAAAAAAATTTTGAAGTCTGAGTTTTAACTTTTAAGGAAATAGATGCCAATATTAATTTTTACAATGAAGGGATTTTGTGCTTAAGTAATTAGATCTAAGTATACATTTTTAACTCATCTATCTGTGAGTTAAGAAATCAGCTTCTTTCAACCCTTACAAGCCTAAGCATCACCTTCCTACCCGTCAATTGGGCCTTCCATCGGGCTCATGGCAGTGAACTAAGACCAAGGGTTGGTTTTGGGCTTACCAAAACTTTAATCTTTCGATTTATTTGGGAATGTTATGACCTTAAAGCTTTCAAATGGGCCAGTCAAAATTCCATTAGCTCATTATTTTTTAAATCTAAAGTCGTAGTAGTCCATGAAATTACTCTTGAAATGACCTTGGCGACCAGAGCCGCCTAATTATTCGGGTTAAATAAGCCTAGTTCTTTTTGGGTCTACAAAATTGGATTCCAGTCCGACCTTTAACTAGGCCCGCCCATCGAGCCAGACCACTTTTGACGCCTCTAGTTATAAGCAACTGTGTTATCTTTTAAAATTATAAAACACCTTAAGGTATCACAAATAAATCCAAAGATGAACATGAAAGCTGGAAAACAAAACCAAAAAATATTAGTTATTTGGAGGGCCTAAAAATACTCATAAAATCTAACTTAATCTTTTAATACGATAATAAATTGAGCTTAGAAGCCTTATGGTTATAATCGACTTCGACTACCAGTATAATTGGAGCTTTTGGAAAAGGCTATTCATATTTTAAGACTTCGGTTATGATATAATTCGAGCTTTTGGGCTATTGTGCCTCTTTGGGATATTTAAATGTATTGGAACACTTGAGGCTCTTATTTAGTTGTGCATTGGGCCTAACTGATTAATTGAGCCCAAATTTAAAATAATTTATAGAATTCATGCACATCAAGATTCAAGACTCAAGAGGTACATGTATGACCGCACCAAATTGTTTAGGGTGGTAAATTATAATTAAAAATGCAGTGGTGCATCTCAACGATGATGTATATATATATATATATATATATATGTGTGGCCTTCACTGGTGTACTTTATTTATTGAACAGCGTAGAGTAACATACAATGATATTTCAAGATATTACTATTAAAAACAAAAAGGTTAATAATCGAATCACGTGGCTAGAGTTGCAAAGGAACCAAGCCGCTTCGCGAGCTATTCGGTCTCGGTTCGATAAAATATTCGTTCAACATCGTTCGTCCAAGCTTAACGAGCCGAACTCAAGCCTCAAATTCGAGTTCGAACTTTTAAACGAGCCGAACTCGAGCTTACAGTATTCGCACGAAAGTTCGCAAACATGTTCGTTTACGCTCGCGAGCCTAGGCTCGAGTTTGGTTCGTTTACATGATCGTGAGTCTAGGATCGAGTTCGGTTCGTTTACGAGGCTCGCGAGCCTAAGCTCGAGTTCGGTTCATTAATTGAGCTCGTGAACGTGTTCGTTCTGACGGACGTTAGCTTGTATTCGAGTTCGGTTCGATAATTAAGCTCGCAAAGATATTCGTTTATAGGCTCGTGATTTATAGGCTCGTGAGTCTATGTTCAAACTCGTTTGTAAAATAATATTATTCCTTGTAACAACTATATATCTAAGGATTAAGGCTAGACAAAAGATTCTATTAGTTCAAAATCTATATTTTTATTGACAAAGATTCTATTAGTTCAAAATTTATATTTTTTGTGAATTTATTATCTCATTTGAATTGATAATACATTTTTGAATTTAGAAGATAACAAATTTAAAAGAAAAATAATCTAAAAATCAAGGATTCTATCTACACTATTTTTAAATTAGTTATCTTTTCAAACTTAAATATTATATTATATGTATAAAAATATAGAAAACGAATAAGAAAAAAAGAAAAAGATTTTATTAGTTCAAAATTGATATTATTCATAGAATATATTATCTCATTTGAATTAATAATATATTTGTGAATTTAAAACTATCTAATAATACCATACAAAACCAAAAACAGAGTAAATTCAATAGTACTATAATATATATATATATATATATATAACTATCTAATAAACCAAATCAAACTAAAAATATAATATATAATAATATAGTCTATATATAAGCACAAATATAATATCAACCATATATACTAAAATAAAAAATAAAGTTAAAACATGACATCACTTTATTAATCATAGACATGTGTCAACTTCTCATTCTCTTAATCTCACTGCTTCATATTTATCCATGTGACATTCTATGAACAAATTTAAAAGATATATACCCAAAAATTAAATCATGATTCATCTTTGAAATTTAATTTCTTTTAATATTTACCATATTAAATAAACTCGCAAAAAGTAAACAAGAAAGAAAAATAATTGACATTTATAATTTTTTAATAATCGAGAATATAAAGAAAAAATAATTCAACTCAAAGTTGTACACAACTCACAAATAGTTTGGAAAAGTTAATGTCGAGCCATTTATCTCCTATGCATGTTTTATTGACAAAGATTGTATTAGTTCAACATATATATTTTTTATAGAAGGTATTCTCTCATTTGAATTGATAATATATTTTGAATTTAGAAGACAACAAATTTAAAAGACAAATAATCCAAATCAATGATTCTATCTATACTATTTTAAAATTATATTATATTATATGTATAAATATATAGAAAATGAGAAAGGAAAAAAAATAAAAAGATTTTATTAGTTCAAAATATATATTGTTTATTGGATATATTCTCTCATTTGAATTAATAATATATTTTTGAATTTAAAAGATAATAATTTTAAAAGATAACAAACAATTCAAAATCAAGGATTCTATCTACGCTATCTTTTGAAATTTATTTGTGAACAAATCCCATGTAAAAAACATGTGTTACTCTAACTGAGGCATATTTAAAAAAGTGTTGGTTTGGAATATTTTTAAACCATTTGATTTTGTTTAAAATTAAATTATTTTAAAAAATTGAATAGTTTGGTGAGAACTATAAAGTATTTAGTTTGAAAAACCCAACAAAACTCGTGTATCATATGAGATTTACCTAGTATTAATTATAGATTTTGACTTAATAATTAATATAATCATCAACTAGTATTATTTTATCATAAAGTCATAAGCATATTACAAATGTTTAAAACATCACATACAAATTTTAAAATATTAATGTTATTAATAATTATCCAAAACTAAAATTTATTAGTCAATTATGATTCTAAAAACTTATGGTAATTTCATTTATGCTTTACTTTTTAGTAATATGTAAAAATTTTACTAACTCTCATGCTTTTGATTTTTACTTTTTAATGCTACAAGTGATTTAGTCTTAATTTGAAATTTGATTAAAAAATAAGGACAATTTAACATATATTTTAAGCTTTAACGAACTCGAACTCGATCTTTAACGAGCTCGAGTTTGCTTTGACGAGCTCGAATTCGAGCTTAACCATATAACAAGCCTTTACGAGCCAAGCTCGAACTAAGCTCGTTAAAATTTAAACGAGCCTTTAACGAGCCGAGCTTGTTTAAGCTTAAATGAACCTTTAGCGAGCCTTTAACGAACCGAGCTCGAGCTAAGCTCGTTTAAGTTGAAAGCGAAACTTTTACGAACCGAACTCGAGCTAAGCTCGTCGAATATGTTAAACGAGCTTTTTACGAGCCGAGCTCGAACTGTTCGCGAACTACACAATTTTTAAACGAGCCAAGCTCGAACTCCATTAGGAAAGCTCAAATCGAACTCGAGCCGAACTCGAGCCTGTTCCTAATCGGCTCGGTTCAGCTCGTTTGCAGCCCTACACGTGGCATATAATGATATGATTGCGCCCTGTAAATATATTTTTCTCGATGTAATAGAGTTATTTGGCCAGGAGTGATTTATAATATACTGATTTACTATGATCAATGGATGTTTCAGTAATATTCACAGCTTTCTAGAAAGTATTCTTACATTGAAATCGTCATTTCAAAGGAAAATTATGGATAACATCATTGAACATTCTGCATTCATAACATAATTAGCACTCGTTCAAGAAATATAGGTAAAATATGCATGCAATTAATGTGATAATTCCAAACAACTATAAATATAAAAACATACATAAGACATAGATTTTATTTTTCAAAAAATTGAGGGAAATGGAAGAAAAGGGAATCTCACTTGAAGTGGACAAGACACTTTAGCGCATATTTTGTTAACTTTTCCATGAAGTCAATACTCTCTTATATTGCCCAAATCACCAACCAAATATTACATTACATTTCTCAATACATTTTCTACTATTACAAACATTCTCAACACATTACATCAAATTATCATTTCTCCAATCACCCCAAATCACTAAACGAACATACCCTTAGAGTTCAAGAACTTACGATGTTTGGTTGTCTACACGAGTGAAATTGTGATGAAGAATTTTGAAGAAAATTGATATGCTAAGTTTTAGTTGGAGCTCGTGATTAGGTGATATATTAAATGATTAGATTGTATACGGGACAATGCTATTAGGGTGCCTTTTTTTAAAATTTTCAATTGCCTAACGGTTAATATTTCAAATTATAGTTATTTTGAAAATTTGTATAAAGTGAAGGACATATGATTCTAACGACTATGATGACTTTTAAAACTTATAATTAAACATCATCCAAATGATGCAAGTGACAATAACGACTTTTTAAAAATTATAGGATTCAAACGACTACTGTAACGACTTTCTAAAATCCATAAATCAACGGTACAATACGATTCAGGTGATCGTAACGACTTTTTAAATTTATTAATTAATGAATTGCAAAAACTTACAATCACTCCTCGTCAACCAAACTTATTGCATAGTAATGGTGGATGTATATATCAGTTATTTTTGGTCCAATTATGCACTTTTTGTTCAACTCTTGGATGAGTTTTTGCGATTTATTAATAAAATCTAATGCGATTTTATCCTTTTTCCTTTAAAGAAAAAGTGAAAATTTATCAAATGCCCTTATTAAGGGAAAAAAGAAAAAAAAAAGCCACCGTTTCACAGAAAGCTGCACCCTGAAAAACCTGCTCTGACGGAGACCATTTTTGCTGCTTTTTTGCAATCCTCGCTCCATTTTTCACACACATTCACAAACTAGTGTGTGTACGCCAGAAAATCTCATCCTTCTGCTGATCATGGCTCCGAGAAGAACGAAACCGAAAATGAAATCGTGAGTTTATTTTCTTCGTTTTTCTTCGAATCAATCAAATTCGATGGTGGTGTCGCATGTCTCTATCTTTGTCGAGTTTTGATTTATGGCGAAAAGGAACATTTATAGGGTTAATGCCGTCTCAAGAGAATGAGATCTGGTGAATTTCTTACGGTTTGGGAATTTGTTTATCTAATTTAGCATTTTCTCTTTATTTTTTGAAACCAATTGAACTGAGTAATTAGTGTGTGCATGTCTTTTTTGTTTTATGACAATTTGATTTGTAACTGAAAGGAACTTTTACAGGATTAAGGGTTTTAATCATGTTTCTGATGAGAATTGAGTGTCTCAAGAGAATGAGATTAGATTATTTTTGAACGAATTGGAATCTTATTTGATTTTGCAAGCTCTCAGTATGTCTTTAAACCAATTGAACTTCGAATTGGTGTTGCATGTTTTTATTTATTTTATTATTTTCTATGGAAAATTTTTGTTTTATGTAAAAAGAACATTTACAGGATTACGGGTTTGTAATAACCATGTATGTGATTCGACCTGAGCGAGTGAGCGTCTCAAGAGAATGAGTTGTGGATTTCATCTAATTTAGCAAGCTCTTCTTAGTGTATAACAGTTTGAAGTCTGCAAATAGGTTTTTTTTTTTTAGTTTCTGACACATTTTACAGTTCTTTTATTTATTTATTTTCTGAGTGATTGACTTTAAAGTGCATTTCACTTCAACCGTAAGAGGTACAATTTTTTCAAATTAAACTCAAAAACCATAATAATTTGCAGATTTCCAAATGTGTTTGATGATATTGTTTTGGAACTTTGAAGGAGTCACCTTTTCTTTTTCCACTGCAAGTTTTGATTTTACTATTTCATCTTAGGAATCAAGACATTTGTGTGTAATAAAAATAGTTGGTCGACGGTGTTTACTTTTAACTATCCGAATGGGTAGAGATTTTGGTTTACCAGACTTCATTTACATCAAGTGTGTTTTTGTTCTCATGTTTATCTTTTATTCGAAAAAGGAAAAGTCACAAATCTTTAGGAGTCAAGGTTTTCATTTTTAATAAAGTAACTCTGTCTAGGGTGTTTACTAGCTAGAAACTCCTAGCTTTCGAAAGGGGTACGGATTTTGGTTTATTATCTTCTACTACATTAAAAAATGAAAGTTGGCTTTTATCGGTAAAGCTGACAGCTGTGAGGGAATAATTGGTCTAGATTTCTTCATAGCACATCCCGGCTTATGCGTTCGTTCGGATAAATTAGAGTTGTCTTATATTGAACATTGCATCCAAATGTCCCCCTAAGACATTAAACTCATTAGTATGGAAAGTGAACAGATTAGGTCCTTTTTCTTTTGAATAATAAACATAGTACAAAAATTTGACTTCTATTCATGATTCAAATTGGTATTTTTCTGAAAGGGAGTGTAAGACTCCTACGAACTGAGAGTTCATTTGGTGATTATTCTTTTCCTTTTTTTTTTGCATAAAACACATCCCAAAATGTGGGATGGAGGATTGAGGTCACATCCCCAACCTATTTATATCATCATTATAAGTAAATAGTGAGAAAGTTTGTCACAAAATCTGAGCTCTTCGGCTCTTCCTAAGTGAAGGTAAGCCTAATTGATCTATTCTAGCGGACCCTTTAGCAACTTGTGGAAGAGAATAAGGAGAGTATTCAATTAAAACTATACAACTTTGACCTATAAAAGCAAGGTGGTCTCGCCACCTTATTCTCTTCTCTATATACATGAGAAACAAAAACAGAGAAATTTTTGTAAACTATTTTTAATATTAACCAAACTATGCCTTAAAGACCAATGACCAGGCAACCCACCAGGTAAGAGTGGAGCAAAGAATAATAGAATCGGACTCAATCCATCCCCATGATGATTTCTGAGAATGACCCCAATGCCGAGAAGAGTGTTCATTGAAGGCCCCATCAATATTAAGCTTTAGGCATCCTTGTTGAGTGTCTTCCATAAAACAGGAAGGTGATGCCATCTATTAGCGGTGGAATGTGAGCCCAAGAGTAGCGGCAAGGTTCAAGAAACCTTTCCACTTTGAACCTGAAACAACTTAGATTTGGAGAGAAGATGAAGGTGATTTGAAACCTTTGTAATAATTCTAAAGTGAGAGAATATAAGGTTCTCATGTTCCGCATTGATTTCTTTCCATCCAAAGATACCAAAGAATTAAACAAGGAACTATAAATGTGATGTGCGGTGTATGTGCAAAAGGTGTGCGGTTTTTCCAAATAGACAAAAGAAAGGTTCTCATCCGGTGAATGTTTTAAATGCGTAAAGCTCCACTGCATATGTTTTTTCAGTTTATTTTATTTAATGCTTATATGTCAAGTAGTATCTCCAATATCTTCTTGTAGTATTTTCTATCGCATTAATCACTGCTAGTCACTTTTTATATTTCACCTGCCAAATTTATGCTTGTAGATTGATTTGAAATAACGAGGACCCGAGTAGAAGAGTCTCAAGTGAACCGGGGAGCGACAAGTGGAGTTTGATATTCCAACCGAGGTTTTGGAATCGATTCTTTCTCGATTAAATGAGAGACAACATTCGTCTTCTGCTTGTTTTGCGAGAAGTTGGCTAGCCGTTGCCGCCTCTGTCCGAGAAGGGCCAACCGCCTCCATGGCTTATGTTTTTTCCTAAATATGGCGAAATGTATGAATTCTATGATCCTTCTCAACATAAAACATATCGCGTTGAGATGCCACAGCGACTACGTGGGTCTAGAGTTTGTTATGCCAAGGATGGTTGGTTCTTTGCTTTGCAAGCCTGGAACCGAGGACATATTCTTCTTTTGCCCTTATACTCGAGAGATGATCGAATTGCCTAAATTACAGTTAGCGAACCAAATAGTTGCCTTTTCTGCCGCTCCTACATGTCCGAACTGTCTCCTTTTTACAGTTAAGAATGTTACCGGTTCAATTATGTCTGTTAGCACGTGCCGTCCTGGGAAAACACAATGGTCTACATCAATTACGAGAGCCATCTGACATTTTACAGCAACTTCTGGAATAACGTAGTTTTCTGCAATGGATGTTTCTTTTGCTTGAGTGTTACTGGTGCGCTAGGGGTGTATGACCCTGAAAAAATCACTTGGACTGTTTTTCTTGTGCGCCCACCTGGATGCATTCGGTTTTTCTCTGTCCACAGTTCTTGGCAAGCTAAATTTATGGCTGAGTATGATGGAGATATTTTTGTTGTATATACTTGCGCTGTTGTAAGCCCTGTCATATATAAGTTGAACCTAACGGATGGTGTATGGGTGAAGATGGAGTCTTTAGGAGGCATAACACTTTTTGCGAGTTGTTTATCTTCCCATGCTATGACTGATATTCTCGGAAAGATGAGAAGCAATATTTGTTTCTCTAAGGTTCTGTTATATGGGAAACGCTGTGTTACTTATTCTCCGTACGTGAGATATTATCCCGAAAAAGATTATATGATTGGGAGGAACAAGATCCTTTTGAGAGCATTTGGATTGAATCGCCTGAAGACTCCTCAATTTTTCTCCAAAGGTAAGAATATTTATTCTGTATATGTTCACAGAAGTTATCTTCTCTTGTACTGTGCAATTCTTGTGCCAGTACATCGTACTTTGTTTGGTGCCTCTGAGGTTGACAACAATTAATAGGTAACCGACAAGTAGTTGGCTTGACCCTGTATCTTTTGTATCAACTAATCAGTATCTTTGAACTGCAGACCTTGGAAAAATATTGAACTACATTACTTTTGGACATTAGGGAATTACTAAATTTTAATCTTTAAAATCGGTATTGTAATTGCTTCTGCACATGCATTAAAATCGAATAATTTTTTTTAGCATATAACCATCCATATCTTTGCATGTTTACTAATTTGGTGTATTGATTTTATTGCATATGTTGAGTGTACGTAAGATGCAGATGTGTTCGAACTTGCTATTGTTCTTGCCGCTGCACAGGGATTAATACGCTATTAGCATATAGCCATCCATATCTGTGCATTTTTACTGATTTTATGTGTTGATTTTATTGCATATCTTGAACGTATGTAATATGCATGATGTTTCAGTAAAAGATATCTGAAAAGGAAGAATGTTACCACTTTAGGTATCGTTTAGGTTTTTAGTGCTCGAGATAAAAGGTGAGGCTTGTGTCATTCAAGGACAATTGTTTTAGCACATAGACAATTCGAAAGCTCTATCATGGTAAAGGGTCACTCTTTGTGATTTTGGTTCCAAAATATGTGTAGAGCCTTTTGACTAGCTTGACTGGATTGAAATTAGTAATTTTGAGTATGCGGTATAGGTAATATGTGACTTGAATGAACATTGTAGCCGTGTAAAATCTGTAGATGTGTACATCGAAGTTCAGACTCAATACTGGGGCTATACCTTGTTGGTTTCAATATGATAATAAATGTATTTTTTGATTAAGATGACACGATTGATTAATATGATAGGTAATAATCTAATAAGTTTTAAGCAAGTCGTAAAGTTCTTTTGTGAGGGAAGTCAATTTCATTTAAGTTTTAAAATCCATTAAATACAAACAATTACAGTAGTCGTATCAAGATATCAAGTACTGTTTAAAAGGACCTACTATATAACTAGGCAAGTCATTTTGTAGTCATATTCGGACCTTATGCACGCCAATTAGTTTAATTGATCCTTTTTCACTATACGATTATTTCAGTTGGTTTGTGCATCTAGTTATTATATTGTTGTTGAGAACTTTAGCAGCCTCCTAGTCGTTTAATGTGCACATATTGTGATATTTGTGTGGGTATGGGGTAATCGTGCGTATTGGTCTACTGTGCACATATTGTGATACTTGTGTGGGTATGGAGTAATCGTACGCAGGTCTCCTAGTTGTTTAATTGTAAAACATAATGTGCATAAATTGTGGGCATAATTACAAAAAAGCCCTTGAGGTTTGGTCTAATTACAAAAAATCTAGAGATTTTCAAAATTACAAAAAGTCCCCTCAAGTTTGATTATTCCTTAAATTAAGGGGGTGACTATAATATTTCTCGTAAATATCCTGGGGTAGGGGTTGAAATGTTTTTTGGTTATGAAGAAGGAAAATGTAAGACACAGGATATCGTGCATAAGGGTTTGTGAGGTATTCTCTACACGAAAATTTTGAAATGAAAATTGACTCCAATAGGCAAAATGCCAAAACTCCAAAGTGGAAACCACTCCATGGAGGCATAAGGAATCCTATTCCATACGGCTTAAGTATACACAATAGTCAATATTTTGTGGGTTGTAGGTTCTTTAAGGCCTCCTTTGGATTTGTTGATTGGTAATATTGATTGAATTAAGTAAGATTGTATTAAGTAACATTAAACTCTTGAAGCTAGATATTATAATATGTGAAAGTTTTGTATTTATGTTGTATAATTGAAAAGTAGGAAACTGTTATAATGTAAATGATACTCTTTCTTTGTAAGGAGTGATAATAATAGGATAGTATGTGAAAAGTCTAATCCTTATTTAAAATATTCATATATCTATATATACAAAAGTCTCAGTGTCATCTTAAGGTCTTGTTTGGCTTTGTTGATTGCATTGATAGAATTGTTTGGATTTATTAGGATTATATTATTCACTAATAATATAATGGAAAAGAAAAATATGTTTGAGATGCAAGATTATAATATTTGTTTTTGAGTAGGATAATAAGCGTCCCAACCGCTCAACACCTAAATCAATCTATCGATGCTCACAAAAGTACAAGATCAATTGTAGAGCAACAAGTTAACCAAAGTTGTCTCTTGAGGAAGACGAGTGGTGACAAATAACTATTATTTATCACAATTGATGAAACTAAATCTAAACACTCTAATCCATTTTGAGATTTGAGTTAACTAAACTAAAAATTAAAAGCATATTAAATAAACCAAAGCTCAATTAAATGAATGTAACACGTATCGATGAAACATCTAGGGTTTGAATTGTTTACTCAAACCCCGAGCATCTTATTAATCAATTAATCTTGCAACCAAATAATCGGGTGAACAAATATAAACTTAAGCTAAATCGATAACTCTCGTATTCGCATATCAAGTTTAGGAAAAACTTAATTTACCAAATTAATTAACCAAGCTAGATTATACATTGTTATTTTCATATTTAACCTCTAATCGAATTTGATCTCGGTAACAATATTTTCTCGATCTCAATTATTAAGGATAATTAATAGTTAATTAGATAATCGATTATAAGATAAAATAATTTAATTAGGAAATGCACAACCAATTAATCAATATTCATGTTTGTTTGTTCGAAACTCATCCTAACTGCGGAACAATGATATTTAGTTCATGCTTATAAAGAGAAGAAAACGATCATAATCATCATCATGAAATAATAGTAATCGCCAATAATTGAATATAAAATAAGAAAGACGAAGAATAATTACACTTGATAAAGTTGTAATATCCTTTGATGAAGAACAAGTTATCCCGAATGTTAAATGTAGATAGAACAATGAAAACTAGTGTTTTAAAAGTTCTAAGTAATAGTGTAGGCTCGAAAATAGACTCACAAAGTCTATTAATAAGTCCTAGAATCCTATACAAGGTGGGAGAGTCCAAAAGAAAAGAAATAGAAAATAAAAACGTGAAAAACATGTGCGGCCGTGCACATTCGCACGATGGCTCGATTCTACATCGGCCACAAACCACGCGCTCAACCAATTCTTCGCACGATCACTATGCTAAAAATCCAAATCAGCTAGCGGTTGGTCACTTTTTGCATGACCGTGCACATTCACGCCATTGTTTGTTGACATGTCGCTTGGATGTGCACATTAGCACACTTTTATTGTTGTCCAAACCATACAATCACTTGGATATGTGCACTAGATCCGATCCGATCGTCGCTTCTCCCTCCTCGTCACCATTCATCCACGTGCACGATTTTACCATTTACGCCCAAATTCTCCATATCCTATATAAAAAACATAAAAACAAACTCAAGTAACACAATACACTTAAAACGACTCAACCGGACATAAAACATGCAACCAACATAGAAACTCACACGAGAATGGCGCACAAAAACGTGCTAGCACACATGCAAAACAACAACATTTGTTTGCCGTTGGTGATTAGATAAGTATTTGAAAGGTCCATAATAACCTTTTTCAAAAGGAAAAAGTAACATGAAAATAATAATGGAGCAAAAATGACAAACCATATTTTGATTGGTTAGCGGCCGATAGATCTGCGATAATTGGGTGTGGGTCTAGATAAGCAATCTAAATGATTAGGGGAAATTCATAAATCGACCTTTTAACTATGACTAAGTCCATGATTCCAAACAATGCATTCATTGTTTTCCCCTGTTTTCCATTATCCCAAAAGAGAGTATATTTATTATGGGCGCAAGTCTATGATGCCAAACAATGCATTTATTGTTTTGTAATGTTTTCTTACATCCCAAAAGAGGCTAAATTTGTTAGATTCATAATTGGATCATACCCAAAACTTAAGTTATATAATAAAACCACCTCTAGGGCAAGGATAGATAATTATGATATATATGATTATTCATCGAGCCATATTCAGTCATGGCCTAATTCAACACTCGCAACGTTTAAATTTTAAGCATTCATGGTTATATAATAATTTTAGCTTAATCCACTTTCCAAAACAAGGCCTCATGGTTAGTCTGAAAACAAAATCAAGCAAGTATTTCATACTGAGCATGATTATGATTTGAAAATAGACCAGACCTATAAATAACATGATGTAACCGGCCCCTTGACTGCGGGTCGATTACTTGATCACCCACGTTGGCTGATCGATCCGACCCTTAATCGACTCGTGGCCATAAGGGCTGGTTGATGTTCCATGTACTTTTTTTATTTTCATTTTTTATAGCTAATGTTGTTATATAATTTTTTTTTACCATCAAAAGGAATTCATTTATCAGAAAAATCTTACAACTAATAATAATATCGAGTGTATATTACCTTAATTTGGATATTTCCTTTTCTCATTTTATAAATCCCTTAGGATATTGCCTTTTTATTTTATAAATCCTTTTAATTTAGGATATTATCTTTTCTTGATTATTAACTTGTATTTGGACTAACTTAATGTGTGTTGATTTTATTCATTAAAGCCATTGACTTTTAAATTCAAGGTCCATAAATTTTGCAAGTCCCTTAATTGTGTTGCAAATATAGAAATCCCCCCTATTATACTTACACATATGCTAAGTTTGAGTTTTGAAAATTGATTCGTGTATTATCTCCTTTAAATTAAGCATACATAAAAGGAAAATGTTGGATTCTTCTTTCTCCTTAGAAATTGAAATTTAGGAGCCAAATAAGGAGGTATTTAAATTGGCATGCAAGCCTTACCAATAAGCAATAATAGATAATAAATTGTTATGCAAATATCGAAATCCCTTATTATGCTTGCAAATATTCTAAGTTGACTTCTCCAAATTGATTGATATATTCAAATTGTTTGGGAACATTTTTCAAATAAACTTTTAGATCTCAAAGTTCATTTCAAAAATAATAGTTGTTTAGTGATTAATTTATTTCTCAAAAATCCATTTTAGAGAAGTCATGATGGGAGACTTTTTGAAAAAACACTTATTAAGAAGCCCATTTCTAAATGGACTTTTTGCGAAGTGCTCCTAAACATGCACATTATCTCCTTAAATTAAGATTAAGTCTAAAAGGAAAATACGAGATTCACCATTCTCCACAAACTAAATTTAGGAGCCAAATAGCGAGGGTAACAAAATTGGCACACGGTTTTGTAGATGCTACACTTGGTGTAGATTTACCTCTTTTTACAAAATGTCTTACTTCTTATGAATTAAAATACTTGTCATTCATCCATGTAAAAAGTGGGACAACTTTTATTCATCGATGAACCAAGTGTACTAGACCTGTGTACCATGGATAATACCTTGGTATACATAGAAACTAAGCTCAATTCACAAGATTTGAGATATCTTCTTTAAGGAATTCTTCCAAAATTACTCATTTAGTTAGAATAATAAAAAAATGGTAATAATCTTAATTAAGCATAATTATGTTGCACAAAAACAGCTCGGATGTATTAATGTGAGACTCGTAGTTCAATACTTCAATAAAAGCTTTTTATCGGGATTAAATAGCTTCGCGAAAGGAGATGTGAGGACCAATGGACATTATCCTTGCAATCTGGTATTTGTTTTCAAGCGCACATTCATAATATAGAAGCCACGGTTCAAGTCCCAAGTCCTACTTCACGGGTTGGAGTTGGCGAGTCAAAGTCGGGACCATGGCCTCAATAGTGCGGTTAGGGCCGGCTCAACGTATCGTTTTTTTTAAAATAATTTTTAGTTAAATTTGTTTTGACTAATGTTTTACTATATATGTCAATTAGCTACTATTTTTTCATTGTTATTATGTATCAACTATCAAAGATAACTATAGATGTTAATTTTGTTTTTATTACTATTCGTTTTCGAATATATTGTTATTATATACAACATCTAGTTATATATGTTAATTATCTATTACCTTTCTTGATTATTACGTATATGGACAAACTTTAGGTTCTACACAATATTATGTGACCTTTGTCTAGGATATTACATTTTCTAAATTTGTACATCTTCTTAATTTATAATATTACCTTTTTATTATTCTAACTGAATGAATAATTTTGGAAGAATTCCTTAAGGAAGATATCTCAAATTTAAATACCTCCCTTATTTGGCTCATAAATTTCAGTTTGTAAGGAGAAAAAAGAATCCAATTTTTTCCTTTTGGATGTATATACACGAATCAATCTGCAAATATCAAAATTAGTACATGTGTAAGTATAGTGAGGAATTTCTATATTTGCAACACAATTAAGGACCTGCAAAACTATGGACCTCGTATTTAAAAGTCATTGGCTTAATGAATAAATTCAAATAACATTAAGTTAGTCCAAATACAAGGTAATAAGCAAGAAAATGTAATATCCTAAATTAAAATGGTTTATAAAATAAGAAAAGGCAATATCCTAAAATATGAGATTTATAAAATGAGAAAAGAAAATATCTAAAATAAGGTAATGTAAAAGTTGTGGTAGGTATCTATAGATTTATAATTTTCTACATTATACGGACTAATTAAATATGTCTAGGTTTAAAAAAGATTGTTTTAGATATGTATAGGTTTAAATCTGGTCTATTCAAATCATAACCATGCTTAGAATGAAATACTTGTTTGATTTTGTCTTGAATAACAAATGAGACCTTGTTTTGGAAGCGGATTAAGTTTACATCATTTTATGACCGTGCATGGTTAAAAGTTGCGAATGTTGAATTAAGCATGATTGAAAAAGGCTCGATGAATCATACAATTCATAATTATTCATCCTTGCTCTAGAGGTGGTTTTATTATATAACTTTCAAGTATTATGGTAGGATCCGATTATTAATCTAATAAATATAAATCTTTTGGGATCCAAGAAAACACGGAAAAAAATAAATGGATTGTTTGGCATCTCTAGAATCTTTGCCTTTGTATAGTATACGGGTGAATGGTTTTTATGGATATACAAAGGGTAAAACCTTTCTAAGAGCCCATAATAAATATAACCTCTTTTGGGATCCAGGAAAACATGGAAAAACAATGAATGCATTGTTTGGCATCATGGACTTGAGCCCATAATTAAAAGGTCGATTTATAAATTTTCCCCTAAATCATTTGGATTGCTTATCTAAACTCACACTCCATTATCATGGAATCTATCCTCGAGTTGCTAACCGATCAAATATGGTTTGCCACTTTTGCCCCATTATTATTTTCATGTTACTATTTCCTCTTTAAAAAGGTTATTATAAACATTTTAAATACTTATCTAATCATCAACACCAAACGAAGTTGTTATCTTACCCAAGCTATTAAAGCCTTGCTTAGACCAATGGCCATGGTTTATTGTCTTGTTATCGCCCGTCGCTTTTTCTAAAAGGCGATAGGTATACATAGACCTGGTGTACCATGGATAATACCTTGGTATACATAGAAACTAAGCTTAATTCACACAATTTGAGATATCTTCTTTAAGGAATTCTTCCAAAATTACTCATTTAGTTAGAATAATAAAAAAATGGTAATAATCTTAATTAAGAAGATTTACAAAATTAAGAAATATAATATCCTAAACTAAGGTAATATAATAATGTATAGAACCTAAAGTTAGTCTAGATACATAATAATCAAGAAAGGTAATTGTTAATTAACACATATAATTAGATATTGATATATAATAACAATCTATCTAAATACATAGTAATAAAAATATTAGCATATATAGTTATCTTTGATACATGGTAACAATGAAGAAATAGTAGATAATTAACATATATAGTTAAGCATTAGTCAAAGTAAAGTTTAACTAAAAGATATTTTTAAAAAAACAACAATAGGTCGAGCCGACTCTAACTGCACTATTTAAGCCATGGTCCCAACCCTTGTTCCGCCGGTTCCGACCTGTGAACCAACGGGTCTTGTACCGTGGCCAAGTCTATTTCAAAATTTTAAATGCTAATAACTATGATCTTCTATATTATGAATGTGCTAAGTAAAAACAAATACCAGATTGCAAGGACAATGTCCATTTGGTCCTTGCAGATTTTTGCAAAGCTGTTTAATCTGACAAAAAGCTTTCTATTGAAGTATTGAACTACAATCTCGCATTAATACATACTGGTTGTTTATGTGCAACATAATTAGATGCTAAATTTGAACTCAAATGTGTTGTTTCTAGAGCATTTTCATGGTAACTAGCTAGATAGGGAGGAGCCAAAAATGAGTCAGAATTATGGCTACATCACTTAGAAAGGACATTATATATATAATGTTTTGGATTACAAATTTGATGAACAATTTATTAAGAATCTTTTCCATGAGATGTATCACTTTATATAGAGTAATTAAATATTTGTATTGATATATTCATGAATTAATCGCGTATTATATGAAAGATTTTTATTGTGTAACTAAGATTTTATGGAATTATTTTTCATATTATCTGAATAATACCTGAATATGAATTTTAAGGGCTAACGAATTATTTCACAATCGAGATTTGTTGATATGGGCAGGTCAACAGTAGAGTTCTGCAGAAATCCACTTCTATATCACGTATTCATCTCCCACGCCATCCAAAAGGTATATTTCACTCTTCTAGGTCAGTTCTGTTTTAGAAACATATTGGTGGCATGAATGAGATGTTTCTATAGCTCCCATGATTTGGTGGCATTAAAAGTTCTAATTCAAATATATTTCCTCTCTTGGAAGTTGGATGGTGAAGTTTTCGGCTGTACCGGTTTTATTGTCTATAAGAGTGAAATCAGTTCTTCTTGTTTTGAGATTTTTGACGTTGTTTTGGGTTTTCTGTTTAGTTCCTTGCATTGTTATGAAGTAGAAGTTATTTTTGTGTGTGGACATAATTTGGTGTATTTATTTTATGGCATATATTGAATGTACGTAAGATGCATGTGCTTAAAATACATGCTTCTGGTGCTGTGATGTAAAGTTTAATTTGTTGCTTTTGGTGCTGAGAGCAAGTATACATTGATGACGTAGAGGATATGCTTGACGAATACATGCTTTCTCTCAATACTGAGATAGGAGATGGAAGCATTGAGCAGGTATGTCCTCTTGATATATTTTATGGATAATTACGTAAAACAACCTGAGGTTCAGGCTAATTACAAAAACTATAGCGGTTTTTGAAAATTACAAAAAATCCCTTAAGGATTGATTTCGTCTTATATTTCCCTCTTTGTAAGCAGAAAATATTTCAAAAACCTCCCTATAATATATATTTACCCCTAAATTTAAGACATAATAAAACCTGAGGGTTTTTTTTTGTAATTTTGTAACATACTCTGGATTTTTTGTAGTTAGCCGAAACCATAGGGGGATTTTGTAATTATCCCTATATTTTAAGCTAAATTTTAGCTATCAGCATAAGTTCGTGTGTTATGCTTCCATGCTATATATGCTACCTGTAATCATAGAAACTTAGAACTTGTTCGTTTGATCACCTCAATTAGTTTTACGATATATGGACCTGAATTTGTCAGCTAGATTCGACAATTTCACAATCTATGAGACATGAAACTTTATGCATCACCATTTCTCCTTAGAACACTTAATTATTGATCTAGAGACACAATGGTGAAATTTAGGATAATTTAAAAAAATGAGGTTTGGGGTAATTACAGAAAAAGAATCTTCTAAGTGATTTCTCCTTAGAAAGACAGTTTTCATCTTACATTTTTACCCAAATCGTTATTTGAACTAACAAAATTTGCTTACATCATCAAATATTTTAACTAACGTTGTGTTACTTATTCTGCCGACGCTGGCAGATATTCTCTCTGAAAGCAGTTATGTGATTGGGAGGAACAAGATCCTTTCAAAGCATTTGGATCGAATCGCTTGAAGACCCCTCAATTTTTCTTTAAAGGTAAGAATATTTATTTTGTATATGTTCGTAAAGTTATCTTCTCTTGTACTGTGCTATTCTTGTGCTAGTTTCGTTCTTTGTTAGGTGCACAATGAGGTTGATGGCAATCAATCGGTTCCAACAAGTTGCTGCCCTGACCCAGTATCTTTTGTATCAACTAGTATCTTTGAACTGCAGACTAGGGAACTGCAGACTAGGGAACAACCGAACAATGTTGAACTACATTACTTTGCGACATTGGAATTACATATTTTTAAGAGCTTAATTACATAACAGCCCTGAGGTTTGGGCTAATTACAAAAAGACCCAGAAATGTTCCAAAATTCCAACAAAAACCCTCAGGTTTTTGTAATTAGCCAGAACCTCGAGTTTTTTTTTTTAATTTGTTATTATCCCAATTTTTAATCTTTAAACTCTTTATTTGTAATTTGCTGTTGCACAGGCATTAAATATGCATAATTTTTTAGTTTATTACCATTCATATCTCTGCATGTTTATTAATTGCGCGTATTGATTTCATGGCATATGATAAATGTAGGTATTCACGTGTTTAAATTTTTGTGTTGTTATTTGAACACTAAATCATCACCCTATGTACTAAAAGAAGTATGTTTTAACTTCTAAAATATGGGTTGCTATGATGTTTAATTTGGTGCGTTTGGTGCTCAGAACAAGTATACATTGAAGATGTAGAGGAGATGTTCGACGTATTCATGCTTTCTCTCAATACTGTGATAGGAGATGGCAGCATTGAGGAGGTATGTCCCCTTGATGCATTTAAGCTAAATTTGAGCTATCAGCATATGTTCGTGTGTATGCTTCCATGTTAAATGTTACCTGCAATTGTAGAAACTTTGAACTTGTTCGTTCGATCACCTCAGTTAGTTTTTACGATATATGGGCCTGAATTTGTCAACTATATTCGACAATTTCACAATCTATAATACATTCATATTCTTTGATGGCTTTATGTAGTTTTCTTCAATCTGCCATAGACTTGGTTTAGTATATATTGTGGGAGTCTGGTTATTATTATTTTTGATTTTTTCTGTGCTATATACATCTACAGTTTATACTCCAAAATAGCTTCAAAATTGAATTCATTGGTGAACTAGCAACATTCTAGTATCACCTGGTAACTCCATTTCGTTTAAGTGATGTCAACAAAAATAAAACAACATAGCCTTTGCTCAAATATTATGGCAAATTAAGAACATAGGCAAAGAAGGGCATGATCAAATGTAGCATGTCCACTATGTGGTGAGAGATCCCTTTGCACTTATCTATATTTGTAATACCTTTAGTTGTGTTTATAGTTTTAAAAGATTACTGTTTATCTTTTTTGTAATTAAGCTAAACCTTAGGAGTAGTTTTTCAATTATCCATATCTTTTCCTTTTTCCCATTTTACTGTTGTCAGCCCAACGGGCAAATGACGTTGAAGATGGTGATGGTGATGGTGATGAGCCTAGCTTGAATCAAGCACCTGACGATGTAGATGAATGGACGGTGGTAGTAGCCTCTGAAAGTGGCTGTGAAATTTATTTCTTTTGTTATTGAATTTCTTTTTCCGGATAATTACAAAAACTACCCATGAGATTTGGATTAATTATAGAACAACCCAAATATGTTTGGAAATTACAATAAAACCCTTGAGGTTTGATTTTGTGTTAAATTTGGGGGGAAAATTGCAATATTTTCACAAATGTAAGGGGGTGTTTGAAATGTTTTTGCTTATGAATGGTGTAAAGTGTAAACAGAATCAAACCTCTAGTGGATTTTTGTAAGTTCCATGAAAACTTCTGGGTTTTTTGTTATTAGCTCAAACATTGAGGGTAGTTTTTATAGCATGTCTTCACTAATGTAACCCTCCACTTTAACAAGTGATGGACATTTTGTGATTTACCTTTTACTTCTTCAATAAGTTGGGGAGAGGGGAGATAATCAAAGAAATTGAAAGATTCGGATTCGAACTCTAATCAACACTCTTTGCAATGGGTGAGCGATATAAGCTTACGTTTACACGACTACGTGGTGTAATTACTTTGTTATGACAAAGTCTTTAGTAAGTTGGACATATCCTTGTAATTTGTTTAAATTTTGAGGATTATTGACTCGAGAGTCATTGTCGCATCTCATATAATCACATTCAAGACAAACATTCCTATTGATAACAATTTGATTACATTAGCATGATTAACGTTTAGATGTTCTGTATTTGTATCACATTAGTCAATTATGATTAATATGGTGACGATTGACGGGATAAAAAGGAAAAAAAAAAATTTGAATTCTGAGTTTAAGTAAATAGTTGCCCAATATTAATTTTTATAGTGAAGATGTTTTGTAACTAAAAATAATTAGATCTTGGTATACATTTTTAACTCGTCTATCTACGAGTTAAGAAAGCGAACTTCTTTAAATCCTACAAAATTGTAGTCTAGTCTGCCGGTCTGTCGGACTAATTTTGATTTTTGACACCTCTAGTTATGAGCATTCGTGTTATCTTTTAAAATTATAAAACACCTTATGGTGCATTTGGATGGGGGGGGTTGAGAGGAATTTAGGATGAGGGATTTGAAATCATTAGTTAAATTCACACCCTTGTTTGGCATATAAATCCAAATCAATGGAGTTCAAATCCATTTTTAAGTTTTAGTTCATTTTCAAATGATTTTAAATCTCTCCCAAAATATAGTCATTTGAAATTTATTATTTTTCCCCCTTTGCACACTTGCATATTCACTAGCATATTCACACACTGACACACACATTTACACACATTTACACACACTGCACACATTTACACCTATTGCACACATACACATTTACATTTACACACACTGCACACATTTACACCTATTGCACACATTGCACACATTTACATTTACACTACACACGCATATTCACACGCAATATCCGCACATATACATATTCACACAAAATAAAGGTTATAAATTTCATTTTTTTTATTAGTGTCAAATATTATAATTATTTATATATATATATATATCTTTTACTTTTATTTATTAAATGTCAATTAAGAAAATGAAAAGAGTTTTTCAATTTTTTTATCAAAATTTACGATGGATTTGAAATCCCTACACAAATCCATATCATTCAAATAAGAGGTGAATTACAAATCCAAGGAGTTTGAAACCAATTCCCTCCTCCATCCAAATGGACCCTTAAGGTATTACAAATAAATCCAAAGATGAACATGAAATGGGAAACAAAACCAAATATTGTTAGTTGTTTGGAGGACTTAAGAAGTATTTAGAAAAGCTAACTTAATCTTTTAATACGATAAGAAATTGTGCTTAGAAGCCTCTGGTTGTAATCGACTTAAACTTTGGGTACAATTGCATATCTTGTAAATAGAATGGAAATGGCTATTCATACAGTCATACTTTAGGACTTAGGCTTATAATTCGAGCTTTTGGGCCATTGTGACTCTTTGGGGTATTGACTGTATTGGACCATTTGGGCCTCTTATTAAGTTGTGCATTGGGCTTAACTGGTTAATTGAACCAAAATTTAAAATAGTTTATGAATACATGTGCATCAAGATTCAAGAGGTACATATGACTACAATCAAATTATTTAGGGTGGCAAATTATAGTAACAAAAAAAAAAGTAAAAGTATAAAAATGCAGTTGTGCCTCCCAAATCTCAACGATAATATATATATATATATATATATATATATATATATGCAGCCTTCATTGATATCCTTGTCAAAGTAGGAAGATTGTTTATTGAACAACGTAGGGCATCCTATAATGATATTTCAAAAATGTTCTTGTTAAAACATATAGGGTAATAATCGAATGAGTCACGTGAGCTCTACAAAAATATTTTTCTCATAATGAGTAATTTACTTATTGAACCGAGGTGGCTTATCGAATATACTGACTTACTATGATCAAAGGATTTTTCGGTAACATTTAAAACTTTCTTTAAAGTGTTATTACATTCAAATCTCATTTCAAAAAGGAACACTATGACTAACATCATTAAACATCCATACCATGACTAACAGTGCATTAGAAATATAGGTAACATATGCATGCAATTAATGTCATAATATCAAACAACTGCAAATATAAAAACATGCATAAAAGTAGACATAGATTTTTGTTTTTAAAAATTGTGCAAAATGGAAGAAAATCGGATCCCATTTTAGCGGACAAGAGACTTTATAGCATATTTGATTGGCTTTCCACAAGCCAATATTCTCATTTTCTTCCTAGTCACCAACTAAATATTATATTACGTTTATCAATACATTTCTCTACTAATACAGTTTATCAATATATCACACAAATTCTCATTCCTCCAATCACTCCCAAACACTAAACAAACATACCTTTAGAGTTCAAGAACTTACGAGCCTTGGTTGCCTACGAGCAAACTAGTGAGGGGGTGAAAATTTGAAGAAAATTGATATGCTAATTTTTTTTTTTTTTTTTTTGTAGTTCGTGATAAAATGATTATATTAAATGATTAAATTACATAAGGGGCAACGCTATTATGACACGTTTTTAAAATTCTCAAACCATCTAACGGTTCGTATTTTAAATTATATTCATTATGAAAACAGATATTAACTAACGATACAATATGATCCACATGATTGTAGCGACTTTTAAAACTATATCCAAATAGCATCCAAACGATTCGAGTGACTATAACGACTTTTTAAAAACTATAACCGAACGACACAATAGGATTCAAGTGATTCGTAACGACTTTTAAAATTCATAAATCAACATTATAGTACAATTCAAGTGACCGTAGCGACTTTTTAAATTTTATAATTATAACTAAAAGTAACTACATCTGACTTTTAAACTTTAATAGTGAACTGAAAAGACTTTTTAAAACTTATAATTATAATCACTCCTCGTCAAACAAAACTTATATGCATAGTAATTTTTATTAATAAAATCTAATGAGATTTTATATTGTTTTTTGGTCAAATAACACGTGGCGAGCACCTATTGGTGCTTGTGAAGGGAAAAATAGCAATCGTTTCACCCAAAAAAACCTCACGTGTATATAAACCAAAACCCCGAAAAATATACTCTCGACAATGACCATTTTCTGCCTTTTTACAACCCTCCCATCCAATTTTTCACACACATTCACAAACTAGCGTGTGTTCATCAAGAAATCTCATCTTTCTGCGAAAAATGGCTCCGAGAAGAAGGAAATTGAAACGAAATCGTGAGTTTCTTTTCTTCTTTTTCCTTTGAACCGATTAAACTCAAGTAATTAATTAATGCATTCTCCATTTTTGTCTAGTTTTGATTTGTAACGAAAGGAAATTACAGGGTTAAGGGTTTTAATTTAGCAATCGGTCGATGATTAGTGTCCAGTGTCTTTTTTGTAAATTCAGAAATGAACATTTGTAGGATTAAGGGTTTTAATCATGTATGTGATGAGAATTAAGTGTCTCAAGAGAATGCGATCCGTTTGCATTATTATTTTAAACCGATTGAACCTTCGAATTGGTATCGCATGTTTTTATTTATTTATTCATTTATTTTTATGAATATTTACTGAGATTAAGGGAATTCATCTATTTTAGCAAGCTCTTCTTAGGGTATAACAGTTTGAAGTCCGTGATATGGGGTTCTTGTTTGAGTTTCGACATATTTTACAGTTCTTTTATTTATTTATTTATTTATTTTCTCGAGTCATTGACTTTAAAGTGCATTTCGCTTCGGATGTAATTCTGTATATTGTAAGAGGTGCGGTTTTTTCAAATCAAATTCAAAAACCATATATGATTTGCAATCTCGTGTTTCCAAATGTGTTTGATGATATTTGTTTTGGAACTTTGATGAAGTCACCTTCTCTTTTCCACTTCAAGTTCCAATTTTACTATTTCATCTTAGGAATCAAGATGTTTGTGTGTAATAAAAAGTGTTTGTCGAAGGTTTTTACTTGGCTATATACAAACTTCCAGCTATCTGAAGGGATATAGATTTTGGTTTAACAATCTTGATCTGTTACATCAAGTGTGTTTCTGTTTTCATATTTATCTTTTATTCAAAAAGGAAAATGTCGTGGTGCTAGAGTCAAGGTTTTCGTGTTTAATAAAGTAACTCTGTCTAGGGTGTTTACTAGCTAGAAACTCCTAGCTTTCTTCCCAACTCATCCCGGAAATGCGTTCGTCGATAAATTAGGGCTTTTTTTTATTTTGCACATTGCATCCGGATGTCCCCCTGAGACATTAAACTCATTAGCATGGAAAATGAACAGATTAGATCTTTTTCTTTTGATTAGTAATAAACATAGTACAAAAGTTTGACTTGAATTCATGATTCAAATTGGTATTTTTCTTTCAAGTGTAAGACTCCTCTGACCCAGTTCATCCCGTGAATGTTTTAAATGCATCTTTCTAAAACACCACTGGGATAGGGTTTTCAGTTTATTTTATTAAATTCTTATATGTCAAGTAGTATTTTCAACGATCTTGGTAGTATTTCTAATCGAATTAATCGCTGGCCGCTAGTCACTTTTTATATTTCACCCGGTCAATTTTATGCTTGTAGGTTGGATCAAATAACGAGGGACAATAGAAGAGTCTCAAGTGAACTGGGGAGCAACAAGTGGGTTTGAACTTCCGACTGAGGTATTAGCATCGATTCTTTCTCAGTTAAACTGAGAGACAACATTCGTGCTTCTGCTGTTTGTAGAAATTGGCTAGCCATTGCCGCATCTGTCCGAAGGGCCAACAACCTCCACGGCTTATGTTTTTCCCTAAATATGGCGACATGTACGAATTCTATGACCCCTCTCAACGTGAAACATATCACGTTGAGTTGCCACAACTCACGGGTCTAGAATTTGTTATGCCAAGGATGGTTGGTTGCTTGCTGGACCTGGAACTAAGGACATATTCTTCTTTTGCCCCTATACTGAGAGATGATCAATTGCCTAAATTACACACACAGCGCACCAAATAGTTGCCTTTCTGCCGCTCCTACATGCCCTAATTGTCTCCTTTTTACTTGTTAAGAATGTTACCAATTCAATTATTTCTGTTAGTGCGTGTGGACACTGGGAAAACACAATGGTCTACCGTCAATTTCGAGTGCCCTATGACATTTTACAAAGAACACCTGGAACAAGATAGTTTTCTGCAATGGCTGTTTCTTATGCTTGAATGTTAATGGTGCGCTAGGGAGCTTATGACCAAAACGTCACTTGGAAAGTTGTTCTGCGCCCACCTGGATACACTCATTTTTTCTCTCGTCTACGTTCTTGGCGAGCCAAATTTATGGCGAGCATGATGGAGATGTTTTTTGTTGTATATACTTGCGTGTTGTAAACCCCCGGTCATATATAAGTTGAACCTAATGCATCGTGTATGGGAGGAGATGAGGTCTTTAGGAGGCATGACACTTTTTATGAGTTTTTTTATCTTCCCATGCTATGACTGATATTCTCGGAAAGATGAGAAGAATGTTTGTTTCTCTAAGGTTCATTATATGGGAAACGCTGGTTACTTATTCTCCCGACGCTTGTGAATATTATCCCCAAAATCAGTTATATGATTGGGAGGAACAAGATCCTTTTCAGAGCATTTGGATTGAATCGCCAAAGACCCCTCAATTTTTCTCCAAAAGGTAAGAATATTTATTTAGTAATTGTTCATAGAAGTTATTTTCTCTTTGTACTCGTGTGCTATTCTTGTGCTCGTATCGTACTTTGTTAGGTGTCTCTATGAGGTTGACGATTATCAATAGGTAAGTGACAAGTAGTTGGCCTGACCAGCTGACCACGTGTCTTTTTTATTAACTAATCAATATCTTTGAACTGTAGACTTTGGAAAAATGTTGAACTACATTACTTTGTGAATGCACGTAAGATGCACATGTGCTCAAACTTCTCTCTTATTGTTATTGCCCGCACATGGATAAATACGCTGGAATTTAGCATATATCCATCCATATCTCTACGCATTGTTATGGAGTTTGTGTTGATTTTATTGCATATCTTGAACGTATGTAAAATGCATGATGTTTCATTAAAAGAAATCGAAAAAGGAGAAACATGGAAGTTGGACTAATGATGGGACTATACCTTATCGGTTTTGATATGATAGTGGATTTAGTTTGATTAAGACGACTTGATTGATTAATATGATAAAATAGTAATCTAATAGCTTTATGCAGGTCGTAAATTTCTTTTTTGTGAGGGAAGTCATTTCTCAACTTTTAAAATTCATTAAATACAAACAATTACATAATTCAGTCGTCGGATATCAAAAACGATACAAAAGAAACTATTGTTAGGCACGCCAACTAGTCAAATTGGACGCTTTACCACTATAAAGTTATTTCATACGAGTTGTGCATCCGATTAGTATATCTATGTTGGGAACTCTAGCCGTGAAACGTGTGTACATAAACAGTGATATTTGTATGGGTATGGGGTAATCAGGCATAGGGTTTACGAGATATTTTGTACACGAAAAGTTTCAAATAAAAATTGACTCCAATAGACAAAATGCCAAACTCGAAAGTCAAGCCACTCCATGGAGCATAACGAACCCTATTCCATACGGCTTAAGTATACACAAGAGCCAATATTTTGTGGGTTGTAGGTTCTTTATGGCTTCCTTTGGATTTGTTGATGGGATTAGTAAGATTGATTGAATTTAGTATGGTTGTACTCTTGAAGATATTATAATATGTGAAAGTTTTGTTTATGTTGTATGATTGAAAATTAGGAAAATGTTATAATGTAAATAATAATATTTGTTTGTAAGGAGTGATTATAATAGAGGATAATACGTGAATAGTCTAATCCCTTATTTAAAATATACGTATATCTATATATACAAAATTCCTAAAGGGCCATCTTAATGCCTTAAAGTCTCGTTTATCTTTGTTTGATGAATTGATGAATATCTTTTGACTTTAAATGGATTATTCTGATCACTGATGCTATTATGGAAAAGAAAAAATATGTTTGAGATGTAAGATTATAATATTTCTGTTTTGAGTAGGATACATAGTTGTTAATATGATAGACAACGACAACATTGTCAACAAGTCATGGCCTAGCACCACGACTAAGCAACAAGATAAGCTGAAAACAGCTAAAAACATGTTATATGCTTATATTCTTCTTAAAATTCAACTACCAAATATAATAAATCATATTAAACAATGGTAAATTATCTCAAACACCAATATCTATCAAGCAACAAAAACACAAGTAAAATAATCAATAATGCCAACAAGACAACATCATAATTAGTAGCGGCTATCGCTTTTTAGAAAAGCAACAGGGTGATAACAAGGCGATAAACCATGGGCATTTGCTCTAGCAGAAGGCTTTAATAGCTAAGGGTAAGATAACAACTTCGTTTGGTGTTGATGATTAGATAAAGTATTTAAAATGTTTATAATAACCTTTTAAAGAGAAATAGTAACATGAAAATAATAATGGGGCAAAAGTGGTAAACCATATTTGATTGGTTAGCGGCTCCATGATAGATTCCACGATAATGGGTGTGGTTTAGATAAGCAATTTAGGGAAAATTTATAAATCAACCTTTAATTATGGGCTCAAGTCCATGATGCGAAATAATGCATTCATTGTTTTCCATGTTTTCCTGGATCCCAAAATAGGCTATATTTATTATGGGCTCAAGTTTATGATGCCAAACAATCATTTATTTTTCCATGTTTTCTTGGATCCCAAAAGATATATTTATTAAATTAATAATTGGATCTACCCGTAAAACTTGAGTTATATAACAAAACCACCTCACGCGAGATGGGTAATTATGAATTGTATGATTCATCGAAGCCTTTTCAATCATGGGCAATTCAACATTAACTTTTAACCATGCATGGTCATACAATGATGTAAACTTAATCCGCTTTCCAAAACAAGGTCTCATTGTTATTCAAGACAAAATCAAACAAGTATTTCATTCTAAGCGTGGTTTATGATTTGAAAAGACCAGATTTAAACCTATACATATCTAAAACAATCTTTTAAACCTAGACATATTTAATTAATCCTTATAATAGAAAATTATAAATCTATAGATACCTACCAAAACTTTTAGCATTACCTTAGTTTAGATATTTTCTTTTCTCATTTTATAAATCTCATATCTTAGGATATTGCCTTTTCTTATTTTATAAATCCTTTTAATTTTAGGATATTACATTTTCTTGCTTATTACCTTGTATTTGGACTATCATAATGTTCAACGATTTTATTCATTTGCCAATGGCTTTTTAAATATGAGGTCCATAAGTTTTGCGTCCTTAATTGTGTTGCAAATATAGAAATTCCTCACTATACTTGCACATATACTAATTTTGAGTTTTGCAAATTGATTCATGTATTATAACAATACATCAATGAAAAATTGGATTCTTTTTCTCCTTACAAAATGAAATTTAAGAGCCAAATAAGGGAGGTATTTAAATTTGAGATATCTTTCCTTAGGAATTAACTTTTCAAAATTATTCGTTTAGTTAGAATAATAAAAAAAAAAGGTAATATTCTAAATTAAGAAGATTTATAAAATTAGAAAATGTAATATCCTAAACAAAGGTAGAGTATAATAATGTCTCAAGAAGGTAAATCAAGAAAGGTAATAGATAATTAACATATATAACTAGATGTTGATATATAATAACAATCTATTCGAAACACATAGTAATAAAAACAAAATTAACATATATAGTTATCTTAGATAGTTGATACATACAACAACAACAACAACAAACTGGCGCCCTTTAATCCCACTACGTGGGTCGAATTATCTCGGATCCATATCGGCCATCGGATTTACGGGTCATAAGCCATATTTTCATTTATTTAGGTATAATAGATGGTTGATACATAATAACAATGAAAAAAATAAGAGTTAATTGACATATATAGTTAAACATTAGTCAAATAAAGTTAACTAAAAATGATTTAAAAAAAAAAAAACAACGATAGGTTGAGCCGCCCTAACCGCACTATTGAGGCCACAGTCGACCTTCGACCTCAACTCCAACTCGTGAACCAACGGGACTTGAACCATGCCAAGTCATTTGAAAATTTTAAATGTTAATAACTATGATCTTCTATATTATGAATGTGCGAGTGAAAACAAATACATATTGCAAGGATAATGTCCATTGATCCTCACGATCTCATTGCATTCAAGCCGTTTAATGTGACAAAAGCTTTCTATTGAAGTATCAACTACACGTCTCACATTAATACATCCCTCCACTGTTTATGTGCAACATAATTAGATGCTAAATTGGAACTCAATTTGAGATATCTTCCTTGCTTCCAAAATTATTATGGTCGGTTAGAATAATAAAAAGGTAATATTCTAAATTAAGATTTTCAAAAGTAGATAATGTAATATCCTTAGCAAAGGTAACATAATACTGTGTAGAACCCAAAGTTGGTGTAATATACGTAATAATAAAGAAAAGGTAAGAGGAATAATATATATAACTAGATGTTGATATATTACCTAAATCTATTCGTGAAGAATAGTAATAAAACAAAATTAACATATAGTTATCTTGATAGTTGTTATCGTTAAATAAAAAATAAGAGCTAATTGACATATATAGTTAAACATTAGTCAAAATAAAGTTAACTAAAAGATGATTTTAAAAAAGAACAATGATAGGTTGAGCAGGCTCTAACAGCACCATTGGAGGCCACGATCCCGACTTTGACTCCGCCAGCTCCAACCCGTGAACCGACGGCACTTGAACCAGACAAATCTATTTGAAATTTTAAATGCTACTAACTATGATATTCTATATTATGACAGTCTCACATTAATACATCCAATGGCTGTTTATGTGCAACATAATTAGATACTAAATTGGAACTCAATGCGTTCTTTTCTAGAGGTGTTTTGTGGTAACTAGGTAAGTAGGGAGGAGAAAAAAATGAGTCAGAATTATGGCTACATCACTTAGAAAGGACCTTCTATATATAATGTTTTAGATTACAAATTTGATGAACAATTTATTAAGAATCTTTTCAATGAGATGTATCACTTTCTTATATAGAGTAATTAAATATTTGTGTTGATACATTCATGAATTAATCGCAATATTAGCATAAGATTTTTATTGTGTAATCTGAAGATTTTATCGAATTATCTGAATAGTACATGATTTTGAAATTTAAGGGCTAAATAAATTATTTCACAATTGAGGTTTGTCGATATGGGCAGGTCAACAGCAGAGTTTTGCAGAAATCCACTTCTATATCACGTATTCATCTTCATGCCATCCCAAAGGTGTATTTCACTCTTCTGAGGTCAGTTCTTTTGAAACACAGTGGCATGAATGAGATGTTTCTATAGCTCCCATGATTTTGTGGCACTAAAAGTTCTAATTCAAATATTTTTCCTTTCTCTTGGAAGTCGGATGGCAAAATTTCTTGATTGTAAATTGATTTTATTGTTGTAAAAGTGAAAAATCAATTCTTGTTGTTCGAGATTTTTGACGTTGTTTTTGTGTGTGTTTAGCTCTTTTTACCTTGCATTGTTGTGAAGGAGTAAGTTTTTTTGTGTGTGTTATTGCGTGCATAATTTGGTGTATTTATTTGAATGTACGTAAGATGCATGTGTTATAAAGCTTCTTGCTCTACTTCTTGTAAGATGATGTGATGTTTAATTTTTGCTTTTGATGACTAATACATGCTCTCAATATTGAGATAGAGATGCAGCAGCATTGAGGAGTATGTCCACTTGATATTTTAACTCGATTTTAGTTATCAGCATATTTTCGTGTGTTATACTTCCATGCTTATATTCTACCTGCAACTTTAGAAACTTTGAACTTGTTCATTTGATGCCTCAATTAGTTTTACAATATATGGGCTCAATGGTCCCTCTAGATTCAACGGTTTCATAATCTATGAGACATGAGACTATTATGCGCCACCATTTCTCCTGCATTTAGGATAATTAAGAAAAAATGAGGTTTGGGAGTAATTAAAAATCTTAATCTTGAACTGATTTTCTCTCCCAAAAACCGATTTCATCTTTGCATTTTACCCAAACCGTATTTGAACTAGAACGGAATTTTCTCTCGAGCATTATCAAATATTTTAACTAACGTGTTACTCATTCTGCAAATGTTTCGCCCGGCAAAGATTTTATCTTTGAAACAGTTATATGTTAGGTGCCAGCAAGGCGGTTTAGTAAAATGGGGTGAGTAGTCGTGGCGGTGGGATAGATGAAAAACGGCCGAGCACAAAATATAAATTAAAAAAAATTTAAAAATATTTTCTAGTGTATAATTTTTTTTTTTGTAAAAATAGAGAGGGGGTGATTCGGAGTGGCCCCCTTCCCTCTCCGCCATGGGTGCCAGTATTTTGATAGAATCTCTAGAAGACCTCAATTTTTCTTAAAGGTAAGAATATTTAGTTTGTAAATGTTCGTAGAAGTTACCTTTTCTTGTACTGTGCTATTCCTGTGCTAGTACACATTCTTTGTTAGGTGCGCTATGGGTTGACTGCAATCAATGGGTTCCAATGTTGCTGGCTCGACCAGTATCATTTTGTATCAACTAGTAAGTATCTGTGAAGCAAGTAGAATAGGGAACAATGTTGAACTACATTACTTTATGACATTGGAATTACTAATTTTTAAGAGCTTAATTACAAAAACAGCCCTGAGTTTTGAAACTAAAACCCAAGTAAGTATCTCTGCATGTTTACTAATTGAGTGTATGATTTTATGGCATATGCTTAAGATTCACTTATTTTTAAATTTTGTGTGTTGTTATGTGAACACTAACTCATCACCCTATGTGCTAAAAAGAAGTATGTTTTATTTACAATGTATCAGCACATCATATTTAGTTTTGTTTATTGAAATGGTTTCAAATTTGATATACAGTCTTATATATAAATTGAACTTACGTTTTTTTCCTACTTGTCCAAATTTGTATATTTGTTGAGCTGGTTTTCCCATGAGGCATAAGCAACCTATGCCACTCACATTTCACTCCTTAGAACACTTTAGTTATGGACTGAAACTAACTATGTAAGCAGGATAATTATTAAAAAAAACTGCGGTTTGGGGTAGCTTACAGAAAACTCATAAGTTTCAAAATTACAGAAATCTCCTAGGTCTAATTTCAATCTTACACACACTAATAATTGTTGAACTAATGGAATTTTGCTGACGTTATCATCATACAATTACATCCTTCAACTTTTAAAAATTACAAATAACTCAAACAGTTGCATTCCTTACCTTTTCTTAAATATCAAATAGTCTGATGAAAACATGGGGCTATTTGTAAATTTAAGAGCAAGGGATGTAATGTGTTATGATGCCGATAGCAAATTCCATTAGGTCAACAAGTGGTCGGGCAAAATGTAAGATTGAACTGTAACCAAAACGTTAAGGGGTTTCTACCTGAAACTCTCTGGTTTTTCGGGGACTACCCCAAACTCTGGTTTTTCTTTTAATTATCCCTTATTTTCCTTTCTGCTTTGAGTTTCAGTGCTTGGTTTAAATCTAATAAACTGAGTTCAGTACTTTTCCTTGTACTTATGTTGCTACTATGTAACATCAGATTACCCAGGAATGGACTACTGTGAGTTGATAATTGATTGGTTAGTGACACCTTATTACAACCACCTAATATCCTTGTACTTAAATTTAGCAATACGTAACCGGAAAACGAAGCACAAC